>CM060964.1:199144878-199207378 GCA_030765045.1 Tenodera sinensis | reverse complement strand
AGCAGTAGCACCAGTAGTAGCAGTAGCAGCAGTAGTAGCAGTAGCGGCAGCAGCGGCAGCAGCGGCAGCAGCAGTGGAATTAGCAGCAGCAGTAGTAGTAGCAGTAGCACCAGTAGTAGCAGTAGCAGTAGTAGTAGCAGTAGCAGCAGCAGCGGCAGCAGCAGTGGAATTAGCAGCAGCAGTAGTAGTAGCAGTAGCACCAGTAGTAGCAGTAGCAGCAGTAGTAGCAGTAGTAGTAGTAGTAGCAGTCGCAGCAGCAGCAGGAATAACAGCAGCAGCAGTAGGAGTAGTAGTAGTAGTCTCAGCAGCATCAGTAGTAGCAGTAGCAGCAGCAGTTGCAATAACAGCAGCAGCAGCAGCCGTAGCAGCAGCAGTAGCAGCAGCAGTAGCAATAACAGCAGCAGTAGCAGTAGCAGTAGTAGTAGAAGTCGCAGCAGCATCAGTAGTAGCAGTAGCAGCAGTAGCAGCAGCAGTTGCAATAAAAGCAGCAGCAGCAGCCGCAGCAGCAGCCGCAGCAGCAGCACTAGCAGCAGCATCAGTAGTAGCAGTAGCAGCAGTTGCAGTAATAGCAGTAGTAGCAGTAGCAGCAGTTGCAGTAGTAGCAGTAGTAGCAGTAGCATCAGTTGCAGTAGTAGCAGTAGTAGTAGTAGTAGCAGTTGTAGTAGTAGTAGCAGTAGGAGCAGTAGTAGCAGTAGTGGCCGTAGTAGTAGCAGCAGTAGTAGTGGTACTAGCAGCAGCAGTAGCAGTAGCAGCAGTAGTAGCAGCAGCAGTGGCAGCAGCAGTAGCAGTAGCAGGGGCAGTAGCAGGGGCAGTAGCAGTGGCAGTAGCGGTGGCAGTAGTAGTGGTGGTAGCAGTGGCAGTAGAAGGGGCGGTAGCTGCAATGGCAGTAGCAGTGGTAGTAGCAGTGGCAATGGTAGTAGCAGTGGCAGTAGCAGTGGCAGTGGCAGTAAAAGGGGCAGTTGCAGTGGCAGTAGCAGTGGCAGTAGCAGTGGCAGTAGCAGTGGCAGTAGCAATGGCAGTAGCAGGGGAAGTAGCAGGGGCGGTAGCAGGGGCGGTAGCATGGACAGTAGCAGAAGCAGTAAAATAGCAGTGGCAGTAGCAGTGGCAGTAGCAGTGGCAGTAGCAGTGGCAGTAGCAGTAGCAGTGGCAGCGAGAGTAGCAGTGGCAGTAGCGGTAGCAGTAGTAGTGGCAGTAGGAGTGGCAGTAGAAGTAAGAGCAACAGAAGAGGCAGCAGCAGTGGCAGTAGCTGTGGCAGTAGCAGTGGAAGTAGCAGTCGCAGTAGCAGTGGCAGTAGCAGGGGCAGTAGCAGTGGCAATAGCAGTGGCAGTATCACTAGCATTGGCAGTAGCAGTAGCAGTGGCAGCGAGAGTAGCAGTGGCAGTAGCGGTAGCAGTAGTAGTGGCAGTAGCAGTGGCAGTAGAAGTAAGAGCAACAGAAGAGGCAGCAGCAGTGGCAGTAGCTGTGGCAGTAGCAGTGGAAGTAGCAGTCGCAGTAGCAGCGGCAGTAGCAGTGGCTGTAGCATTGGCAGTAGCAACGGCAGTAGCAGTAGCAGTGGCAGCAGTGGCAGTAACAGTGGCAGTAGCAGGGGCAGAAGCAGTGGCAGTAGCAGTGAAAGTAGCAGTGGAGGTAGCAGTGGCAGTAGCAGAGGCAGTAGCAATGGCAGTAGCAGTGGCAGTAGCAGATGCACTGGCAGTAACAGGGGCAGTAGCAGTGGCAGCAGCCGTGGCAGCAACAGAGGGAGCAGCGGTGGCCGTAGCAGTGGCAGCAACAGTGGCAGTAGCAGTTGCAGGAGCAGTGTAAGGAGCAGGGCAGTGGCAGGGTGGCAGGAACGGCAGTAGCAGTAGCAGCAGCAGCAGAGTCTGCAGTAGTGGCCGTAGATGTGGCAGTAGCAGCAGCTGTGGCAGTAGTAGTGCCCTAGCATGTCAGAAGCAGTGGCAGCAACATTGGCAATAGCAGTGGCAGTAGCGGGGGCAGTAGCAGTGGCAGTAGAAGTGGCAGTATAAGTGACAGTAGCAGTGAAAGTAGCACTGGCAGTAGCAGTGGCAGTAGCAGTGGCAGTAGCAGTGGCAGTAGCAATGGCAGTAGCAGGGGCAGTAGCAGGGGCGGTAGCAGGGGCGGTAGCATCGGCAGTAGCAGCAGCAGTAAAATAGCAGTGGCAGTAGCAGTGGCAGTAGCAGTTGCAGTGGCAGCGAGAGTAGCAGTGGCAGTAGCGGTAGCAGTAGTAGTGGCAGTAGCAGTGGCAGTAGAAGTAAGAGCAACAGAAGAGGCAGCAGCAGTGGCAGTAGCTGTGGCAGTAGCAGCGGCAGTAGCAGTGGAAGTAGCAGTCGCAGTAGCAGTGGCAGTAGCAGGGGTAGTAGCAGTGGCAATAGCAGTGGCAGTAGCACTAGCAGTGGCAGTAGCAGTAGCAGTAGCAGCGGCAGTAGCAGTGGCTGTAGCATTGGCAGTAGCAACGGCAGTAGCAGTAGCAGTGGCAGCAGTGGCAGTAACAGTGGCAGTAGCAGGGGCAGAAGCAGTGGCAGTAGCAGTGAAAGTAGCAGTGGGGGTAGCAGTGGCAGTAGCAGAGGCAGTAGCAATGGCAGTAGCAGTGGCAGTAGCAGTCGCACTGGCAGTAACAGGGGCAGTAGCAGTGGCAGCAGCCGTGGCAGCAACAGAGGGAGCAGTGGTGGCCGTAGCAGTGGCAGCAACAGTGGCAGTAGCAGTGGCAGGAGCAGTGTAAGGAGCAGGGCAGTGGCAGGGTGGCAGCAACGGCAGTAGCAGAAGCAGCAGCAGCAGAGTCTGCAGTAGTGGCCGTAGATGTGGCAGTAGCAGCAGCTGTGGCATTAGTAGTGCCCTAGCATGTCAGAAGCAGTGGCAGCAACAGTGGTACTAGTAGTGGCAGTAGCGGGGGCAGTAGCAGTGGCAGTAGAAGTGGCAGTAGAAGTGACAGTAGCAGTGGAAGTAGCACTGGCAGTAGCAGTGGGAGTAGCAGTGTCAGTATCAGTGGCAGTAGCAGTGGCAGTGGCAGTGGCAAAGGCAGTGGGATTAACAGGGGAAGTAGTAGTGGCAGTAGCAATTAAAGCAGCAGTGGCAGTAGTAGAGGCAGGAGCAGTGGCAGTAGAAGTGGCAGCAGTAGTGACAGAAGCAGTGACAGTGATAGTAACAGGGGCAGTAACAGGGGCAGTAGCAGTGGCAGTAGCAGAGGCAGTAACAGAGGCAGTAGCAGTGGCAGTAGCAGTAGCAGCAGCAGTGGCAGTCTCAGTAACAGGGGCAGTAGCAGTGGATGTGACAGAGGCAGCAGCAGTGGCTGTAGCAGTGGAAGTAGAAGTGACAGAAGCCGTGACAGTGACAGTAACAGGGGCAGTAAAAGGGGCAGTAGCACTGGCAGTAGCAGAGGCAGTAACAGAGGCAGCAGCAGTGGCGGCAGCGTGGCAGTAGCAGTGGCACTAGCAGAGGCAGTAACAGTGGCAGAAGCACTGGCAGTAGCAGGGGTGGTATCAAGCGTGGCAGTAGCAGTGGCATTACCGGTGGCAGTAGCAGTGGTAGCAGCAGTGACAGTAGCAGGGGTGGTAGCAGGGGCGGTAGCAGCAGTGGCTGCAGCAGTGGCAGTAGCAGGGGCGGTAGCACGGGCTGTAGCATTGGCAGTAGCAATAGCAGCAGAGGCAGTAGTAGTGGCAGTAGCAGTGGCTGTAGCCGTGGCAGTAGCAGGGGCAGTGGCAGTGGCAGTAGCAGTAGCAGTAGTAGTGGCAGTACCAGGGGCGTTAGCAGGGGCGGTAGCAGGGGCAGTGGCAGTAGCAGTGGCAGTAGCAGGGGCGGTAGCAGGGGCTGTGGCAGTGGCAGTAGCAGTGGCAGTAGCAGTGGCAGTAGCAGGGGTGGTAGCAGGGGCGGAAGCAGCAGTGGCTGCAGCAGTGGCAGTAGCAGGGGCGGTAGCACGGGCTGTAGGATTGGCAGTAGCAATAGCAGCAGAGGCAGTAGTAGTGGCAGTAGCAGTGGCAGTAGCCGTGGCAGTATCAGGGGCAGTGGCAGTGGCAGTAGCAGTAGCAGTAGTAGTGGCAGTACCAGGGGCGTTAGCAGGGGCGGTAGCAGGGGCAGTGGCAGTAGCAGTGGCAGTAGCAGGGGCAGTAGCAGCAGGAGAGGCAGTAGCAGCGGCAGTAGCAGTGGCAGTAGGAGGGGCAGTAACATGGACGGTAGCAGGGGCGGTAGCAGCAGTGGCAGTAGCAGTGGCAGTAGAAGGGGCGGTAGCAGTGGCAGTAGAAGTAGGAGCAGCAGTAGCAGTAGTGGTACTAGCCTTAGCAGTGGTAGTAGCAGTAGTAGTAGTAGTAGTAGTAGTAGTAGTAGTAGTAGTAGTAGTAGTAGTAGTTGTAGTACTAGTAGTAGCAGTAGCAGCAGCAGCAGTTGTACCAGTAGCAGCAGTGGCGGTAGCAGTAGCAGTAGTAGCTGTAGCAGTAGCAGTAGCAGCAGCAACAGCAGCAGTAGCAGCAGCAGTAGCAGTAGTAGCAGTAGTAGTAGTAGCAGCAGTAGCAGCAGTAGTAGCAGTAGCAGCAGTGGCGGTAGCAGCAGCAGTAGCAGTAGTAGCAGTAGCAGCAGTAGCAGCAGTAGTAGCAGTAGCAGCAGTGGCGGTAGCAGTAGGACTAGTAGCAGTAGCAGCAGCAGTAGTGGTAGCAGTAGGACTAGTAGCAGTAGCAGCAGCAGTAGCAGTGGCAGCAGCAGTAGTGGTAGTAGCAGTAGCAGCAGCAGTAGTGGTAGTAGCAGTAGCAGCAGCAGTAGCAGTAGCAGCAGCAGTAGCAGTAGCAGCAGCAGTAGTAGTAGTAGCAGTAGCAGCAGTAGTAGCGGCAGTAGCAGCAGTAGCAGCAGTAGTAGAAGTAGCAGCAGCAGTAGTGGTAACAGTAAGACTAGTAGCAGTAGCTGCAGCAGTAGCAGTAGCAGCAGCAGTAGTAGTAGTAGCAGTAGCAGCAGTAGTAGCAGCAGTAGCAGCAGTAGTAGTAGTAGTAGCAGTAGCAGCAGTTGTAGTGGCAGTAGCAGTAGCAGCAGATGCAATAGCAGTAGCAGTAATAGTAGTAGCAGCAGTAGCAGTAAGAGCAGCATTAGAAGTAGTAACAGTGTCAGTAGTAGCAGTAGCAGCAGTAGTAGTAGAAGTAGCAGTAGCAGCAGTAGTAGTAGAAGTAGCAGTAGCAGCAGTAGCAGTAGTAATAGTAGCAGCAGTAATAGTAGCAGCAGAAATAGTAGCAGCAGCAGCAGTAGCAGTAATAGTAGTAGTTGCAGGAGTAGTAGTAGTAGTAGCATTAGCTGTAGCAGTAGCAGCAGCAGTAGCAGTAGCAGCAGTAATAGTAGCAGCAGTAGGAGCAGTAGTAGTAGAAGTAGTAGTAGCAGCAGTAGTCGCAGTAGTAGCAGCACAAGTAGTAGTAGTAGCAGTAGCAGCAATAGTAGCAGTAGTATCAGTGGCAGTAGCAGTAGCAGCAGCAGTAGTAGAAGCAGCAGTGGCGGTAGCAGTAGTAGTAGTAGCAGTCGCAGCAGCAGGAATAACAGCAGCAGCAGCAGCAGCAGTAGGAGTAGTAGTAGTAGTCGCAGCAGCATCAGGAATAACAGCAGCAGCAGCAGTAGGAGCAGTAGTAGCAGTAGCAGCAGCAGTTGCAGCAGTAGTAGCAGCAGTAGCAGTAGCAGTAGTAGTAGCAGTAGTAGCAGCCGCAGTAGCAGCAGTAGCAGCAGCAGTAGTAGGAGCAGTAGTAGGAGCAGTAGTAGCAGTAGCAGCAGCAGCAGCCGTAGCAGCAGCAGTAGTAGTAGCAGTAGTAGTAGCAGCCGCAGCAGCAGCAGTAGCAGCAGCAGTAGCAGTAGCAGTAGTAGTAGCAGCCGCAGCAGCAGCAGTAGCAGTAGCAGCAGTAGTAGTAGCAGCCGCAGCAGCAGCAGTAGCAGTAGTAGTAGCAGCAGTAGCAGAAGCAGTAGCAGCAGCAGTAGCAGTAGCAGTAGTAGTAGCAGCAGCAGCAGTAGCAGTAGCAGCAGCAGTAGTAGTAGTAGTAGCAGCCGCAGCAGCAGCAGTAGTAGTAGCAGTAGTAGTAGTAGCCGCAGCAGCAGCAGTAGCAGCAGCAGTAGCAGTAGCAGTAGTAGTAGCAGCAGCCGCAGCAGCAGTAGCAGTAGTAGTAGTAGCAGCCGCAGCAGCAGCAGTAGCAGTAGCAGTAGCAGTAGTAGTAGCAGCAGTAGCAGAAGCAGTAGCAGCAGCAGTAGCAGTAGCAGTAGTAGTAGCAGCCGCAGCAGCAGCAGTAGCAGTAGCAGTAGCAGTAGTAGTAGTAGTAGCTGCCGCAGCAGCAGTAGTAGTAGCAGTAGCAGTAGTGGTAGCAGCCGCAGCAGCAGCAGTAGCAGTAGCAGCAGCAGTAGCAGTAGCAGTAGTAGTAGCAGCCGCAGCAGCAGCAGTAGGTGTAGCAGTAGCAGTAGTAGTAGTAGCAGCCGCAGCAATAGCAGCAGCAGTAGTAGTAGTAGCAGCCGCAGCAGCAGCAGTAGCAGCAGTAGCAGCAGAAGCAGCAGCAGTAGCAGTAGTAGTAGTAGTAGCAGTAGTAGTAGTAGTAGCAGTAGCAGTAGTAGCAGTAGTAGCAGTAGTAGCAGTAGTAGTAGTAGTAGCAGTAGTAGCAGTGGCAGTAGCAGTAGTAGCAGTAGCAGCAGTAGTAGCAGTAGTAGTAGTAGTAGCAGTAGCAGTAGTAGCAGTAGTAGCAGTAGTAGCAGTAGTAGTAGTAGTAGCAGTAGCAGCAGTGGCAGTAGCAGCAGTATTAGCAGCAGTAGTAGCAGTAGCAGCAGTAGCAGCAGTGGCAGTAGCAGGAGCAGCAGTAGCAGTAGTAGCAGTAGCAGTAGTAGCCGTAGCAGCAGTAGTGGCAGTAGTAGTAGTAGCAGCAGCAGTAGCAGTAGCAGCAGCAGTAGTAGCAGTGGCAGTAGTGGTAGTAACAGTAGTAGCAGTAGCATTAGTAGCAGTAGCAGCAGTAGTAGCAGTAGTAGTAGTAGTAGTAGTAGTAGTAGGAGTAGTAGCAGTGGCAGTAGTAGTAGTAGTAGCAGTAGTAGCAGTGGCAGTAGTGGTAGTAACAGTAGTAGCAGTAGCATTAGTAGCAGTAGCAGCAGTAGTAGCAGTAGTAGTAGTAGTAGCAGTAGCAGCAGTGGTAGTAGCAGGAGCAGCAGTAGTAGTAGTAGTAGTAGCAGTAGTAGCAGTGGCAGTAGTGGTAGTAACAGTAGTAGCAGTAGCATTAGTAGCAGTAGCAGCAGTAGTAGCAATAGTAGTAGTAGTAGTAGCAGTAGCAGCAGTGGCAGTAGCAGGAGCAGCAGTAGTAGTAGTAGCAGTAGCAGTAGTAGTAGTAGTAGTAGTAGTAGGAGTAGTAGCAGTGGCAGTAGTAGTAGTAGTAGTAGCAGTAGTAGCAGTGGCAGTAGTGGTAGTAACAGTAGTAGCAGTAGCATTAGTAGCAGTAGCAGCAGTAGTAGCAGTAGTAGTAGTAGTAGTAGCAGTAGCAGCAGTGGTAGTAGCAGGAGCAGCAGTAGTAGTAGTAGTAGTAGCAGTAGTAGCAGTGGCAGTAGTGGTAGTAACAGTAGTAGCAGTAGCATTAGTAGCAGTAGCAGCAGTAGTAGCAATAGTAGTAGTAGTAGTAGTAGTAGTAGTAGCAGTAGCAGCAGTGGCAGTAGCAGGAGCAGCAGTAGTAGTAGTAGCAGTAGCAGTAGTAGTGGTAGTAACAGTAGCAGCAGTAATAGCAGTGGCAGTAGTGGTAGTAACAGTAGTAGCAGTAGTAGCAGTAGTAGTAGTAGCAGTAGCAGTAGCAGGAGCAGCAGTAGTAGCAGTGGCAGTAGCAGTAGCAGCAGTAGCAGCAGTGGCAGTAGCAGTAGTAGTAGTAGTAGTAGTAGTAGCAGTAGCAGCAGTGGCAGTAGCAGTAGCAGTAGTAGTAGCAGTAGCAGTAGTAGTAGTAGCAGTAGCAGTAGTAGTGGTAGTAACAGTAGCAGCAGTAGTAGCAGTGGCAGTAGTGGCAGTAACAGTAGTAGCAGTAGTAGCAGTAGTAGTAGCAGTGGCAGCAGTGGCAGTAGCAGGAGCAGCAGTAGTAGCAGTGGCAGTAGCAGTAGCAGCAGTAGCAGCAGTGGCAGTAGCAGTAGTAGTAGTAGTAGTAGTAGCAGTAGCAGCAGTGGCAGTAGCAGTAGCAGCAGTAGCAGCAGTGGCAGTGGCAGTAAGAGCAACAGAAGAGGCAGCAGCAGTGGCAGTAGCTGTGGCAGTAGCAGCGGCAGTAGCAGGGGCAGTAGCAGTGGCAATAGCAGTGGCAGTAGCAGTAGCAGCAGTGGCAGTAGCAGTAGCAGCAGTAGCAGCAGTGGCAGTAGCAGTAAGAGCAACAGAAGAGGCAGCAGCAGTGGCAGTAGCTGTGGCAGTAGCAGCGGCAGTAGCAGGGGCAGTAGCAGTGGCAATAGCAGTGGCAGTAGCAGCAGTAGTAGCAGTAGTAGCAGTGGCAGTAGTGGTAGTAACAGTAGCAGCAGTAGTAGCAGTGGCAGTAGTGGTAGTAACAGTAGCAGCAGTAGTAGCAGTGGCAGTAGGGGTAGTAACAGTAGCAGCAGTAGTAGCAGTGGCAGTAGTGGTAGTAACAGTAGCAGCAGTAGTAGCAGTAGCAGTAGTGGTAGTAACAGTAGCAGCAGTAGTAGCAGTGGCAGTAGTGGTAGTAACAGCAGCAGCAGTAGTAGCAGTGGCAGTAGTGGTAGTAACAGTAGCAGCAGTAGTAGCAGTGGCAGTAGTGGCAGTAGCAGTAGCAATAACAGTAGTAGCAGCAGCAGTAGCAGCAGCAACAGTAGGAGCAGTAGTAGCAGTGGCAGTAGTGGCAGTAGCAGTAGCAATAACAGTAGTAGCAGCAACAGTAGTAGCAGTAGCAACAGTAGGAGCAGTAGTAGCAGTGGCAGTAGTGGCAGTAGCAGTAGCAATAACAGTAGTAGCAGCAACAGTAGTAGCAGCAACAGTAGGAGCAGTAGTAGCAGTGGCAGTAGTGGCAGTAGCAGTAGCAATAACAGTAGTAGCAGCAACAGTAGTAGCAGTAGCAGCAGCAGTAGCAGTAGCAGCAGCAGTAGTAGTAGTAGCAGTGGCAGTAGTAGTAGCAGTAGCAGCAGCAACAACAGAGGGGGCGGCGGCAGCGTCAGGCCGCCTTAGTCCTAGTCGTCGTAGTGCATAATACACCAAACTATACTTTGTTCAGTGTCTTTTGAGACAGTAGAAGGTTATGCTCACCCTTCCACTGTCTCAAAAGACTGAACAAAGTGTATCTCGGGGTACTATTCTGGCACTACCTGTGAATTCGTGCTTCAGCCGCCACTGCTTCTGAGACGTTGATCCTGTGTCATTTGCCTGAGCAGTTCCAGATATATCTCGGAAGGATCTCCAACTACTACCCGACGAAGTAATCCTAGAAAAGCAGGACCTTTGCATTTTCAGGCGTACGTTCCTGAATGCATAGCCAAGTATCATCAATCAATCTTTTAAAGGTGTGTGTGCTAATGCAATGGAGCCGAATTTCTTTATTTCCCGTGTGTTCTGTTACTAGGCAAGTTCCTGCGCTTTTCTCCACAAGCATTGGTTGAAATGGTAATTACAACCATATATCTTCACTGACGGAAACGCCTGAAGTATTGCCTCAATAACAACCGTCTCAAAGTCAACACTCACTGTTTCTGTATTCCACCCTAGCAAGTTGTTCTTCTCGCGTTTCTTATTTGGCAGAGGTGCTTGCAGTGCAGGTATGACATTGATTTCTTCTTACAACCAGCGTGGATTTTAAAGGCGTTTAAATTGCTTACAACTCTTGAATGTTCCATCTACAGAAAAGGAGGACGCAGTTTCCATAATATTTGTGCTCAAGCGCTAATGTCATATCATTGGGCCACAGAGGTACTATTTTTCGCAAGAGTTAATACCCACCTTCAGTGAGACCAGCGTGAAGGGTCACCTAATTCTCAGGCGTACCTAAACAGATGGTATGAGAATGAAATCAGTCATATACATTTATGCTTCCTTTGCTGTTCAGAGGAGATGGCAGCCATTGCCTCACCTCGCAACTTTGACAAGCGATATTTCAGCAATCACTCTAAATTAAAGCGTAAATATTGCAAATTCAGCGTTACTGCGTCTGCAGAAAATATTTTACTATTGGGTTCTGATTAAATAGTGGACCAGAAGTAGAAAACGATGTCAGCATTGAGGTCTTTGCTTACCAAAGTAAGCTTAATAATCCACACTCTGCTCCTATGCTCAGTGTTAGCCGAGAGCGTTTAAACGCTTGAACGCGAAGCGAATCCCACCCATCGCATATTATCATAGAAAACAAAGATGAAGCAATTGAAGTTATATAATGATAATATACGTTCTCGTTGATAGACATTTGAAAACACTACTGTTCAAATTCACGTGCATACATAACGGAGGATTGATTTAGTGATGTAATACATTTAAAATATGATATACCTAATAGATATTATAGTTCAATAATACTAACTTCATAGTCAAACCCTCCATCTTGTGTTGCAGTAGATGCCTGCTCCGCAAACTGAAGTTTAGAGTCGAATCTGTTTGCAACTCTAAGTTCATCTTTCTTTCAAGGTGCACAGATCACCTAACTGAGGAACAGCCTAAATCGGTGCGTTGCTACTGTTAGGGCACACTTGAGTCAGCTGTTGCTGTTTCTACTCCTCCCTTCCGCAAGTTTCTTGTTTTTCTTCTGAAATGAAAAATTAACAAATATGTTTAATTAGTCTAGAGTTTTTTTTTTTTTTTTTTTTTTTGTTTTTTTTATCGTAAATGAAAAACTGGAATAAACTCATAGTTCAGAATCTGAGTTAATAGGTTTGAAAGGAACAAAACGACAAGGTGCAATTTGCAAACATTTGCTTCACATTCAAATAACCCACAACTGTTTCCTGTTATGTTTAATATATCATTAATTACTTTTTTCAGTGACATTCACTTCTTGTAATAATACACTTTTATAACCAATTATACCATATTTTATAGTAGGTATTAAATACTTTTCCATAATAAACTATATATTCAATTCATTTTATTTACACACTTTGAGCCTTATTCTCACATAGCATGGTATTTGTGTAGTATCACTGCATAATTAAGTAATAATGTGTAATTATTAGTGAGTGATTACATTTTCTAAAATATCACTTAGTTTCTTGTGCCTGAAACCTTTTAGCTTTCGTGCATGTCGATATTTTCTAACATAAACAAGATATAATGCTTTCTTATATCCATTGTAAGCTAACTAAGCACTGACAGTGCACGACGGAAGTAAATTCTTTAACATGGAAATAATCTTCGTTATTTATAGAGGGACGCCTTTTAATGCGGATATGCATAGCAGAATACTAGGTATTGACTTCTGGAAGAATCATTGATAGTTGAATTAGGCGTGTTCCCTGTGTTGTCTGCAGCTATTGCAATTAATATCTTCTAAAGCTTTCAGTTCTAAAATTTCAGTCGTACTGCAGCAATATGATAATACCGTATAATGGTGTTATATAAATAAGATGTTCCCGTTAAGATAGAAAGGAAAGGGGGGGGGGGGTGGGGGGGGGGGAGGAAATTGTGCGGCAGGTGGGATTCGATCCAAATTCTCGGAACCGTTCTGGATACCGTCAGCGCGTTTTAACACTCTCGACTAACACTGAGTACAGGAATTGAGTCTGGATTATCAAGCTAACTCTGGTAAGCAAAGAGCTCAACACTGGCATCTTTATTTACTTCTGGTCCACTATTTAATCAAAACCAAACTTGCAAACAGATTCGACTCTAAACTCAAGTTTGAGGAACAAGTGTCTACTGCAACACAAGATGGAAGGCTTGACTATGAAGTTAGTATTATTGAACTATAATATATATTAGGTATATCATATTTTAAATGTATTACATCACTAAATCAATCCTCCATCATGTACGGACGTGAATTTGATCAGTAGCATTTTAAAATGTCTATCAAGGAGAACGTATATTATTATATAACTTAAATCGTTTCATCTTCGTTTGTCGTTAATAAAACCAACTTAAGAATCTTACCATCCGTTAATAGTGATACAAATTTGCCGCCCTGCAAGGAAATTTGCTGCCAACTTACACAGAGAGAATGTAACTTATACAACAGGAATAGAGTATGAGTTGCCCGACCCACAAATAGCCGAAGTCGTTGGGTGGCTGTGCGTCGGGGTTGAAAGTACTGAGTGTCGGTGGTTCAAACCTCACCTCCTGCATACTCATTTTATGAAATGGAAAATTAACCAACGCCATTAGTTCTCCAGAGCTTTTTATCAGGAATGCAGAATCAGGATAAAAGCACACGTCTAGAAATTTAGTGAACGGGCACATGGCAACATTGTGTAGTCCTTGGAAATTAGCGAAATAACAACGCTGTCAGGCCCAATGGTTGCTTCAGACTGAGATAATCCACAACTGAATTGCATTCTCTTTAATACATCATGAACTACTTTAATCGCTGCCATCGAGTTATTCTAACTATCCATTTTTGTAATCATTGATACCCCATTTTCTTTCGTATGGTATGTGTTACACTAAATTCATTTTCCTTCGATGTTTTGAGTGTTATTCTATCATAGTATGATATTTGTGTCGTATTACTGCATAAAAATTGTAATTAACCTAATGTAATAATGCCAAGGGATTTAATTTTCTAAAATAATTATTTTATTGTGCCTGAAATGTTTTAGTTTTCGTGCATTTTTTAACATGAACAATATATAGTGCTTTGTTATAATGCATTGTAAGCTAACGAAGTATTGACAGAACACGACGGTAGTAAATTCTTTACTATGGTATTAACCGTCGACATTTATAGAAAAATACCTTTGATTGTGGGTTATTAAAGGAAAATATTAGATATTTGTGTAAGAATGGCTGACAGTTGAAGTAGGTGTATTCCCTGTGCTGTCTACAGCAATTGTAATCGATATCTTCCAATATGATAATATTGTATAATAATATATTTGGCTCAGGTTATATAAATAATGACGTTCCCGTTAAAGCAGGGAAAAGGGAAGAAAAAAAATATGCGGTGGGTGGGATCCGATTCACGTTCGCGGAGCCTTTCTGGGTGCTTAAACGCTCTCGACTAACACGGCTAACACTGAACGCAGGAGCGGAGTGTGGATTATTAAGCTTACTTTGGTATGCAAAGAGCTCAACACTGATATCGTTTTTAACGTCTGGTCCACTATTTAATCACAACCCTATAGTAACATATTCTCTGCAGACGCAGTAACCTTGAATTTGCAATATTTACGCTTTAATTTAGAGTGATTGCTGAAATATCGCTTTTCAAAGTTGCGAGGTGAGGCAATGGCTGCCATCCCCTCTGAACAGCAAAGGAAGCATGTGTATATGACTGATTTCATTTTCATACCATCTGTTTAGGTACGTCTGAGAACTAGGTGACCCTTCACACAGGTCTCACTGAAGGTGGGTATTTACTTTTGTGTTAACGTAATGCTAATCTCTCTTAGAAATTAAATTTCGCGCGACTTTTAACATTAAACTGTGGCCAAATTCATTTGAGTTAAGGTAGAAATGCATTGCAGCATTGCTCACAAAATGTTTGCGCGATAGTTAGTGAAACAATAAACCATTTATATTCAGTCGTCAAGAAGATAGATGACTCCAAATATTTGACACAAATTACTTTTTCGGCGAAACGGTTCTTTATCGACAATAATTGTATTGAACATATATTTTGTTACACTCCTTATGAAGAATCCCTAGTTTACGTATGACCGAAGCAGTACCTTCCACCAGGTATACTTATTCGTACCAATTAGGTTTATGTTCTTTAACTCTCTGTTTCTAATTTTTAAATCCTTTCATTCTTTCTTATGAAATATTTTCTAATATATTACAATATGACTTACTCTACCTTTATATCATTTCTGTTCCCGTGTTTTGTTTCTTATTGTTTTATTATTCACGATTCGCTACCTCACTGGAGTAGCAGAACTACCATTGTCATGTAAAATTGTAATTGATTCTTTTTACTGATTTTACTTTGCAGAGCCATTAGTATAGTTGCGCATATTTATTGGAAATTCCTTAACTTATTTAGTATGTCTTATCATAGTCAAAACTTAGGTTTCAACGTAAACAATTACAATTTCTGGTACATTTTCTATCCTATGGGGTATTTCACTCCATTTTCCATCACACTTGTCTTTTTTCAGAAATGTTTAAACTATAACCTTTTCCAAGTGTATGTACTTTATGAACATGGCGGTTCTTCTCGCTAACATGATATTGTTAATTCCTATTTACCACACTTTAGCTAAAATTTCATTCATAGTTTTCTTTAGTGCCGGAGTGATTTCTTTTTCCCATTTCTTGAAAGACATCTATGTATGGGAGGAGATAAGCTACAGCCTTCCGTTATCCTTTGATTCGTATTTATCATGTGTTTGTTATATTTATTGTAGCCTTAGTATTTAAATATACGGTTTTAAAATCTCTAAAGTGTGTAAGGGATATGCCCTTTTATCCGTTTTACTCAATAACACATTTTTTGTCCAAATTCAAGTACATACTTTGCCGAAGTCGACAGCAACAATATGAGTACCTATATAAAGAGAAACCATTGGACAAAGACGACGCAGAAGTGACGGAACTCAGTGTTGAACTATTTATAGAAGTATTATTTTTTATTTTAAATGGGCAATTTATGTTACTTTTGTGCCGCACTTCAATTTCCAATTCGCGTTATTTTGCTAATTGAACATTCCAGCTGTTGTTCATCGTACCAGCATTTTATAAAAGGCCCATAAAATGGGAGTGTCGAATTCCATGTCCATTTCGAACGAGTGGACAATTACACAGTTGGATGCCAAGCTCCTAAGTGTGTACCTACTCGCTTTGAAAACAATTATTTTATGATGTGATATAAATGGAAGACTACACATCGGCATTTGTAAATATTTTGAATCACTGAATGTCAGTGTTTGCAACTCGATTTGTAATTCGACTTATTCACGTGGAGTGCTAGAGATATAGTGTTGCGCCTTACAGAGTGTCAAATAGATTGCGAATCTGACTTCTTGTTCTAAAGAGTAACCTGTCTTTTAGCACATCAAACGTAATTGAATCGGTCGGTGAAGAAAGGAGCTAAGTCATTTTTTTTTCACTTTTTCATTTTTTTGCGCATTCACTTTAATTCGACTGAAATACATCGTCCTGTGTTGAAAGGAACTATGTCCAACTGCTTAGCGGAGAAAAATGTATCTCTGTGCATTCATCAGCAGGAGAAAGGAACTATGTCAGTGTCTTAATTCGTTTCTCCTCATTTCTTTGACGTGAACTGCAAGCAAGGCGCCCCTGTTGCATCAAGTATGTGCTTCGACAATGGGTGGCATATTACGTCTATGTATTCATTCTTGTTTCTCTGCATTTGAGACTGCAACTGTTTAGTCAGAAGCTTGTTGTTGTGAAGGAATCATGAAACCAAAAAGAAAGAGAAACGAGGAGCAGCACAAAAGGAAAAAAATAAAACATGCAAGAGTGCATGGACTACCCTAGTTGAACTATCAGGGCAATCCTGTACCTGGGAAAAGTGTCGGAGCAGATTGCAAGTAAATAAGGCAATAACTATTGCAGCATGAAATGTGCAATGCATTACTTTTATATTTTATAGAGAGCTTTATTACTGATACTAATGTAATTTGATACTGTTTTCAGGTGTCGAATGCGTATTAATGATACGCAACGCTTGAAACTTCTATCAGATTTCCTTAACATAGAAGATAAAAATACTCAAGATATACACCTATAAGGGCTAATTGTTGTTAAAGAAACAGCAACACGAACCTGCAGGTATTGTAACAAGCGACAGCATTCTTTTGATTATTTTGTTGTTGTAGAAGGTAGACGCACGGGCGTTTGCAAGCAAGCATTTCTTAATCTTCATGCATTATCACAGAAGCGAGTGTTTCGCATATCAAGTCTTCTTATTAAAGGACAAATTCCAAGGGATAAACGGCGTGAAAATGAGTGCACCATCAAAACTACAGAAAATATATTGAATGCAATACATGATCATATCCATTCGTTTCCCCTTAGGACAACCCACTATGCTGGCAAAGAAATAAAACACTTGGACGCACGTTTGAATATGAAAAGTATGCATGATCTTTTCCGGCAGAAATATCAAGAGTTTGATGTTAAATATGATTTTTGCAGAAAGTACTTCTCGGAAAATGCTAATTATGCTTTAGGCCGCCCACAAATTGATGTTTGCAGCAAATGTGAGGAACTAGAAGTCAAAATAAAGAGTCCTCATGTTACCAACAGTAGCAAGAGGGCAGCGCAAATTGATCTTGACATGCACAAGCGTATAGGAGTGAGAGATTTTATACTGTCATAAAGCAAGTGGAACAAAATAGAGACGACCATGTTGATGGATTGGCATTTGACTTTATGCAGAATTTAGCTTTACCAAACATCCCTGTACAAGAAACATTTTACCTTAGACAGTTATGGGTAAACAGTTTTAGCATTTATAATATCAAATCCAGGCATTGTATCGTGTGTCTGTATCATGAAGGTGAGGGAAAGAAGGGGACCAATGAAGTATGTTTCTTTTTATACGATTACGACTACTCTGCCAGAAAATATTACAGAACTACACTTCTTCTCTGATGGAGCCTCGGGGCAACACAAAAATCACACCCTAATCCGAATGTGCCTGGCATTGACACAGCTGAGAAAAATAAATAAGTTCTTTCATCGATTTCCAGAGAGGGGTCATTCATTTCTTCCATGTGATCGAGTGTTTGGTGTACTTAAAAGAAAAATATCAAAATGTGATAGATTTTAAACTCCCAAAGAATATGTGGATTGATTGATTGATTGATTGAGTGATTGATTGATTGATTGATTGCTTGATTGATTGATTTGTGGGTTTAAGGGCGCTCAATTTCTAGGTCATCAGCGCCCTAAGTATGTGGAGCTGATAGTTAATACTATTACACAAATAACTGACTGGCACAGACAGAAAGCATTATGCATTTTGACAAGTGGTGCCCACAATTTTTCAAAAAGAATGTGATTTCTATGGAAACAGCAAGTAAGGATTTCCAAGAAATAAGAAAGAATCATTTGCAATTTCCGAGTATAAGGAATTTATTTACGAGGCTAATAAGCCTGGAATAATAAGAACACGTCTGTTTATCAATAGTTGTCTGACACATACATTCTGTTGGCTGAAAACGCGTTCAAATTTTCACATGGCCCTGGAGCCAGCTTATCCACAACTCAAAGTGCCCATTCAGAAAAAGAAAATGGAGGACATTCAAAAGCTGATGAAATATATACTGGTACATGAGAAGATGCACAAAAATGTTATGAAGATCTATTGCAGTGGCCAGTGATTTCATAAAACATTCTTTAGGTACAGTTGAATGAATCAGGTACCGTAATTTGCAAATTGCTTCTCCAAAATTCTTAAATGTACTACAAATGTCAATGTGCTTTTTCATATTGTGTTGTTTATGACTGTATTTATGTTATTTAAGATGCTGAACATCAATATTATAACAAAAACTACATTTTTAAGAAAATAAACGCATTTAACAGTGGTAAACCTATCATCGAGTGACGAAAGGAACTAAGTAAATTTTTTTCAAAATCAATTTTTGCAATATTTGCTAAGAATTAAATGAGTGCATTTATATGTATTTACTGGACTGCAATAAAGAATACAATAAAACATCGAACATAAATTTCTGAAAATAAGTTTACCGGCTAAACAGTTTTTTGTCTCTCCTGAAAAGTTAAAAAAATTAACTTAGTTCCTTTCTCCACCGACCGATTCAATTATTTGTGCAATTTTACATTTTAAACTGGCTTTATTAAGCACCGAGGATGAAGCAAGTTTAGAATGCGCATAATTGAAAGGATTAATTGTATTATAATTGCAGACAGTCAAATTACAATATTAAGGTTCACAAAATCATCATTTGTTAATATTCTTGTACTGAGCATTTCAAAAGAGTAAGCTGTTTTCAAAATAAGTGGGAGATGACCACAAACGCATTAGAAAGAACATTTCAGTGCCGCGTTCGGAGAAGCATAGTGACATTTCCTAGCATTTCTGCATCATTTGTGATAATGGAAGAATCTTGAATCATCATTTTGTGCCTACGTCGTTTAGCCAAAAATAAGGAAAGCACCTACTGGTGAAAGTGTGCCGAAGATGGCAAAAATAGTTTCATCCACTGCGAAAGCAAATACTGGTTAGCTTTAGATATTTTCTAGGAATATACATTCTGCTTGGAAAAAAATAAAATAACAATAAATAAAATATTAAAGAGAGGGTACCACATGTTCTATCACCAGAAAGACCTAGCTTTATACTAAAAATCGGAATGACGAAACTGTACGAGGGAGACTTCAAGTCTCTGGTCTTTGAACCTACTACATCTCTGTTTCCAAATTTAAAAATAAATTTCTATGGGAAGAATGTTTTGTGGAAAGAGGATATTACAAATTTTAGGGACTTGCTTTACTCAGCTTGGCAGACCTGCTTCCCTGCATGATGGCAACATTGTTCTATAGATTTGCGATATTGAAAAGAAAGAGGATGCTTAACCATAGCTACAAATACACCACCTGCCTATTCAAGGCATTAATTCCATGCTCTTCCCATCCCTCTTCTTGTGCGCTCATATGGAAGGGGGATGCAACCAGAATTGCCACACTAGAAGGAGATTAAACAGTTTTCCAATTTTATTACCACGCACGTTCATACCAATTATCTTTATAGAACGGTGGATTGAACGTGTAGCCCTCGATGAAGATAATATTCAGAAATAATTAAAAGTTAATAAAATTGCGTTAATCCGTTTTCTAAGCCCTTTTCTTGTACAACAGAATTATCAACAGCCTTTATTGATGGTCAAAATCGTTAATCATTTCCTAAACAATAAAAGTATGGCAGTAGTTCAATATAAATATAATGGGAACACTCCATAAAAACAAATTACATAAAAATAAAACACACACACTCATTCACTCAGTCAGTCAGTCAGTCGCTCACTCACTCACACACACATACACACACTCACTCATTCACTCAGTCAGTCAGTCAGTCGCTCACTCACTCACACACACATACACACACTCACTCATTCACTCACTCACTCACACACACATACACACACTCACTCATTCACTCACTCACTCACACACACATACACACACTCACTCATTCACTCACTCACTCACTCACACGCATACACACACTCACTCACTCATTCACTCACTCACCCACCCAGTCACTCATTCACTCACTCACTCACCCACCCACTCACTCACTCACTCACTCACTCATTCACTCACTCACCCACTCACTCATTCACTCACTCATTCACTCACTCACTCACCCACTCACTCACTCACTCATTCACTCACTCACCCACTCACTCACTCACCCACTCACTCACTCACCCACTCACTCACCAACTCACTCACGCACCCACTCACTCACTCATTCACCCAGTCACTCATTCACTCACTCACCCACTCACTCAGCCACTTACTCACTCATTCACTCACTCACCCACCCACCCACTCACTCACTCACCAACTCACTCACTCACCCACTCACTCACTCATTCACTCACTCACCCAATCACTCATTCACCCACTCATTCACTCACTCACCCACTCACTCACCCACTTACTCATTCATTCACTCACCCACCCACCCACCCATCCACCCACTCACTCACTCACCCACTCACCCACTCACTCACTCACTCATTCACTCACTCACTCACCAACTCACTCACTCACCCACTCACTCACTCATTCACTCACTCCCCCAGTCACTCATTCACCCACTCATTCACTCACTCAGCCACTTACTCATTCACTCACTCCCCCAGCCACTCACTCACTCACTCATTCACTCACTCACTCCCCCAGTCACTCATTCACCCACTCATTCACTCACTCAGTCACTCAGTCACTCACTCACTCATTCACTCACTCACTCCCCCACACACGCACCCACCCACTCACCCACTCACTCACCCACTCACTCATTCACTCACTCACTCACTCACTCACCGACTCACCCACTCATTCACTCACCCACTTACTCACTCAATCACTCACTCACCCACCTACCCACTCACTCACTCACTCACTCACTCACTCACTCACTCACTCACCCACTTGCTCACTCATTCACTCACTCACTCACCCACCCACCCACCCACTCACTCACTCACTCACTCACTCACTCACTCATTCACTCACTCACTCACCCACTTACTCACTCATTCACTCACTCACCCACCCACCCACCCACTCACTCACTCACCCACTTACTCACCCACTCACTCATTCACTCACTCACTCACCCACCCACCCACCCACTCACTCACCCACTCACTCACTCACTCACTCACGTCACTGTATGGTGGTAACACTCGACGTGACTTGACTATCGTAGTGATGCAGGCGGGTTGTAATTGCCCTTAACACTGAAACCTAAGGTTTTGTTATATCATTTCCTATCAATATTGTTTTAGTTAAACAGCCTGTCTCTTTAGTTAGGGACAGTAATTTATTAACTAAGCTTTCTTTAGGAAACTCATGATTTGGTAATGAGGCCGAAAAGTTCACATTTTTGTCCTAGACAGTGCATCGCAGTTGAAGATTGCATGAGAGGCAGTTTCATCCTCTTGTTACATCCTGGCTGGCTCCTCTCTAAATGTGTTTCCGTAAGCTACAACGTCCCGCCAAGAGCTCAGTTGTCAGGTTTATTTAACATCTACTGAGATTAAGTATATCGTTAGTGAGTGAGGATTAAAATTATTATTTTGTTGTTTTAACGACGCTGCCAATTGCCAAGATCATATCAGCGTCGTCGGTGTACCGGAATTTAGTCCTGTGGAAGTTCTTTTACATGCCAGTAAATCTACTGACATGGCGCTGTCATTTTTATGCACACTTAAAAATCATCGGTCTGGGCCGGATTTGAACCCGCGACCTTGGGATCAGTAGGCCAGCTACCGAGACCCATCACAGCTGGTGAGTATAATTAATCCATTCAGCAATGGTTCTCAGAAAAGTGCTTAAAGGTGTGCCAAAACTGGTTCAGCTACAGTAAACGTTTGAGCACATCTTTTTCTTGCCAGGGTACTTACTTTACCATTGCCTGCATTCCTTTAAGTCTAGGCGCCTACCCAATATTAACCTTGTGTGTTCTGCCAATTACATAAGGCTTATTAGGCAGTTTCAGACTAACTTAGATGTTATCTGATAACTTCCAATTATTTTTATGGCAACCCGACTGTCGGAGAAAATCAAAATTTTGCTTCGCTTGTAACCCCAATTTAGATTCTCTCTGACAAGGTTTCAATTGCATAAACTTCAGCTTGAAATGCAGTGGTGTTGCAACTAAGAGTAACATAAATATCACACTCTCCCCATGTATTCCAGTCTAGATCCACTGTCCATTTTAAAGCCATCTGTATACCAAATTAGGCTATCTTTAGCACAGACATCTTATTCTAACTCTATTCTTACAGTGCGTCGAATGGCTAGTCAAAACGTAATGTTGGTAACATATGATCGCTGCCCTTCTCAAGATGAAGATTATTGACTATATTTGTAATTCTCGTATGCCCAAAGGCAGGCATATTCAACCTGGGGTACGCGTACCCCCAGGGGTATGCGCTGACTTCTTAGGGGTACGTAAAATTTAAAATACGCACACTGTCAGCATAAGAATGTTTCCCGAATGATCACAAATAACGAAAAATAGTAACATTTAAAATCCGCGTACGCTCAGTATAATGTGTTCTGAATTATCACAAAGAGCGAAAAATATTTCAGGCTGCTAGTTGCAAAAAGTAAATTGCCTTATACCGCAGCTGAATATCTTATTATTCCCGTATATTTGATTATAAAAAGCTACACATTAATTCTGCTAAAGTAATTAAAACTATTCCGATTCTGACAAGTGTAGCGCGTAGAATTAATGATATGGCACAAGCCATTGTTGACCAAATAGAAGAAAATATTAAAACGGACAAAAGATTTAAGATTAGAATTGATGAATCGGTAGGTGTGTCTGATGATACTGAGCTGCTTATATATGTTCAGAATTTTGACGTTAAAATGCTATTGCTGATGAAATTCTAGGATGTAAACAATTATCAGAACGTACAACGGGAGAGTATATTTTAAAAATTCTTGATAATTTTATAAGATTAAAATTAAATTAGTTGTGGAACTGGTGTGCAAATTTGTCCATAGGTGGTGCTGCTTCATTCACAGGTAAAAAAAACGGTCTGATCGCTAGTATTTGCAAAATTAACCCCAATACAATTTGGTGACATTGCATTATACATAAAGAATATTTCGTAGCGAAAAAAATCACTCCTGATTTACACGAAACATTAAACATTGCTATTAAAGTAGTCAATTTAATAAACTCACGTGCACTGAACTCCCAACTATACTTTCGCCAGCCTTACTTTAAACTGCAATGTAAACAACAACACGTGTTTGAGTAACACTTCATTGGGTGATCGAGCCGCACATCTACCAAGCCAGCAGGTGATAATGAAAATATAGTCCGTTAACTAACATACGAAATAGCGTTAAATTTAAAATAACTACAAGAATCATTTCCAAAAACACTTTGTGAAGTAAGACTTTATAGTAAGAATAAATGGAACACATTAATTTGCGTATCAGTATTATTGACTGCGATTCGTAATGCATATGCATGGAATCATTGAAGGAAGTGAAGGAACGGAACATACAGTTTGTTCAAAACGGCATCTGCCGTGGAGTAAAGCATCGTCAAGGAATACTATTACGAAATGGCGAAAAGCGAATTGTTTTAAACATATGTGTTGTGACAAATAGCCAGCCACGACTATTCAGGAAATACCTAACAGCTTTCACTGCAGAGTATCAAACGTGCTCAAAGCGAAATAAAGTGTGATAGAGTGAACTGGAAGCAAATTATAGGACAACTAACTTAAGGTAGAAAAGGAACACAGTGGACATGAAAAGTGAGTGTTAGAGTGAAATGAAATATAGAAAAAAAGAGTGCTAATGTGAAATGAAAACATAATTAGGTCAACTAACCTAAACCGGAAGTAGTTATAGGGGACAAGAGAAGAAACGGACAGAGTAAAGTGAATTGCATTATAGGACAAACAGCTTAAGCCACATTAGGTGAATGAGATAAGAAAACTCACATGTAGTCTAAGTAGGTGTTAGTTACATCACAACAGTGAAGACGTTGGAAGAGGTGGAGTCACCCTGAGAAAGTCTTTGAGCTAATCCCTACTATGGTAGGAGACCTTTGACCTAAAGCGATTTAATAGGTTTATTTAGGTATTTATTTTATTTCACTCCCTTTTATAGTTTCAGCTAACACATAATGTGTGTCATGTTTGCATGATAATGATTATTTCCAGACTTCGTGAAATGCAGCCAAAGCGATTCAACCGTTTATTTTGCTTATCTAATGTTGCTTTAAACAATTCCCAAATCATAATGGCCAACCACGTTTTATTTGAGAGTTTAGTCGTTTAAATGTGCACTACATGTGGTACACTTTGTTTTATGCAAGAGTGTAGAACATATCTGCTTGTTTCTTCTTTCTATGGCTGTAAGTAAAAGCTGGTAGATGGTAGCAGCACTCACGTGCAATGCAGAATTCGAAAGCCAGAAGCTACTCGCGTGGTGATGACAGTTCCCATGATGCACATGTTAAGTCGCACCATATGTCTGCCAATCGTAGGGGCCCGCGGAGGAATACAACTTTAGTAGCCACCAATGCCACCATATCAATAATGCAGGTGATTATTGGTCTCACAGCTGCATTATACAACTAAAGCATCATGTTTGGATTGAGTCCCTATGTTTTACCAAATATTCTTGTGGCTACCATAAGAGCCATTTTCCCTTTGTTTATTAATCTTTGCAAATGTGAGTTCCATGTAGGTTTATTGTCTTGCAGTAAGCCAGATAATCAACTGACCATAATCCTAGGTTGTTCATTACATAGAAGTTTTAAAGTCTTCCACTTTTGATGTCCAAATAGGATAACTGCTGGCTTTTTTTTAAATTTATTAAATCATATAGATCTTTATTCTCACTAATGTATCATATAAATCATTATTCACTATATACAAACATACAATATATTATACCTATTCCTCCAGTTCTACTTAATATTGTTGTTTCCATTTTATTTGAATTAGGGGTTTAAGCACCTATATCATAGAAGTTTTCTTCGCCAGCATATGCACATGACAAGTTTTGTGTGTGTATGAGAGAGAGAGAGAGAGAGAGAGAGAGAGAGAGAGAGAGAGAGAGAGAGATTCTAAATTTGTATGATTGGATGGTTTTCAGTATGCCATGTTATAAAGTCACCACGCTCTACGACAGGTAAGTGGAGTACGCTCCTCAAAAACCCCAGAAAGCGATACAAAATTGAAAGCTGTGCTAATGTTTTATGATCTAGTACTTTATAGTTGTATAGTGATTGACAAACTGCACCAAAACGCCTAAGTCTGGATACTCTAGAGAATGAAGAAGCACATTGGGCTGCTATTTTTTTGCCTTCGTTTTTTTTTACACTTTTTTTTATAATATACCCATCTGTCCTTATGGGTTACTAAGTTTTTTTTAATATAGATATATATATTCTTTTTATAGTTTAATTTTCGTATTTAAAGTGCAAGGCGTATTATGTACGGCTGCATTGATTTGCTGAGACCAGAAGTTATCAGTTGTCAGCGTGCCTGTCTCAGAAAACTGACCCAATCCTTCCTCTGCGCAACTGGGCCATTATTCTGTTTAAGGATCCAGTACAATGTTCCCGTTACCAGCCAAACCACACAGCGTTGGAGTGCAGTCTTCTGAAAATGAAATTCCGAACGCTGGAGTCTCTGAAGTCATGGTGGAGCTTGCAGTGGGCACCATTTGGCGATGTAAGTCCGGAGCTCTACCCAGATGACCTCAACCTGCTTACAGGAAGCAATTCGGTAGTCCAGTGTGTCAACGGCGGCACAAGATGGACATTGGTTTGACTGTGCCCTTCCATGTCGCCAGAGTTTATCCGCTGTCGGTATAGTCTCATTTAAGTCTTCATAGGCGGTTTCCTGCCAATCACTGGGCACAATGAGAACAATCCCATTGATAGCGGGCAAACTGATCATTTTATTCGTACCGGCCTGGAAAACCACCCATTCCACAAGATTCGCGACTGTGCCGTGCCGTAGAGTCCCTGAATAAGATTGATTACCGGCACCGGAAATTTCGCAGCCGTTAAGCAGTTCCACAGATACGAATGGCGCACCCTATCAAAAGCCTGTTGAAAGTCGAGATTGATCAAAGCCACCGCTTTATTGTCTCTGCGGGGATGGATCAACGTGTCACGCAGTTCCACCAATGTGACAATAATATTCTTTTTCGATAGTGCCGCTTGATTACAATATAGTCAGCATTTAGCAGCGTTATTGGACGATAATCTTTCATGGTGGAGGTTTTCTGTGTCTTTGGCACCAGAGTGATAACATCATCCCCGAAGGTGGCGGGAAAAGCTGCTGTCTCCCACAATTCCACAAATATTTCTATCACTTCGTGCTTGATTATTGGCCAGAACTTTCTATGGAATTCATATGTGAGCCCATCAGGACCTGAAGATGTGTGTCGAGTGGCTGGTTGAATGGCGACCAACACCTCTCGTTCCGTGATAGGGCTGGTGAGTGTTTCTGCGGATGCCTGGGTGATGCCGGTGTCAAACAGTTGATGCTCATCATGCCTATAAGGGGTGTCTGCTTCTGGCGCTTCTTGAAATAAAGCTTGAAAATGATCCGCTATAAGCTGGAGCTGGGCGCGCGTTCCAACATGGGCAGTTCCAGTGTGAGCGTCCCGAATTGTTTGTGGATATCTTCCATGTCCCTTCTGCTGCTCCTTTGCGAAATAATAAAATGAGTTCTGTTCCGCTGCATGCATGGATTTCACTTTGGCTCGAACTTTGTGTCCTTCCAACTGGTGTAAGTGTTTCAGTTTAATCATTTCTTTTACTTTTTTGATCTCCACCTGCACCTCGTAGCCCTCCCTTTGCTTCAGATGCAGCTCCCATAGCGCCTCATTGTATGTAGAACTGTAGTAACTACTTCTTGGCCTTTGCCCGCACAATACCCAGGGATTTAAAAAGGGAACGAATCGCTGGTTTTGCAGTGTCAGTCCACCAAAGACTTTTCCGAGTTGAACTTCTAAAGGCCGACTGTAACTGAAGCCATTTGATCTGAAATTATTCCCGAATGTCTGTGTCTTCCAGCATAGAATTATTGAGCTTCCAGTATCCACGGCCGTCGGTCTCAAGCCTTATTTCATTAATTTGCAATTAACACAGTACTGCATGATGGTCGCTGAACGCCACCGGAATTACCCAAATTCGATGGACATTTGGAGCTATTCCGGGAGATAGATACTGTCGATCGATGCGTGAGGCAGAAATGTTGCGGATAAAAGTGAATTCCACTTCATTCCCATGCTTGATCTCCCATGCATCAAGAAGTTGCAGCTGTGTCACTAGGTGTTGTAGCATGATGCTAAAATTCGTAGCACCTTTTTGGTCCTTCGCCTGCAGCGTGCAATTGAAGTCTCCGGCTAGCAGAAGTTCCTTGCCATGTAGCAAATGCGGGGTTACATCGGTTTGAAAGAACCGCTCTCTCTTGTCTATTCTGTGTCCCAGCTGGAGCATATAGGTTAATCAGTACGGTCTCTTCCAAAGTAGCGGAGAGGACCCGGCCATCGGGATCCATCTGAAAATTCTGCAGGGGAAGTCCCTTCCTGTACACTATTGCCGTTCCTCTGCTGTTTAAACCTAGGTTAACTTTATAGTCGTAATTGTAAAGAGCATCCAAGTTGTAAGTATTTACTTCTTGGAGAAAGCATACGTCAATGTTGTTCACCTGGAGGAAACTATTGAGCAGTTTTTGGGTTACTAGATTTCTGCACCCATTCACATTCACTGTTGCCACCGATCGTAGATAGATCATGGTGAAAGCGACGATAGCAAAGATAGTATAACTCGGGCGTCTACGTTCTTGACCTCGTGCATTGCTACTAGTATGCTACTGGTCGGTCTCTGGATGTCTAGCTGGGATTATCTGTGCCCGAGGTTTTCCCCTAAGCCTTGGGTCACATGAGGACACCTGTTACCTGATGTGTTACCTGAAGTAGGATCGGCGACTCCGCTTCTGCAGCCCTCGCATCAGGTTGAGAGGGATGGGATCCACCAGCCATCTCTGCACGCCGATAAACTGCGACTGCTTCAGCTGACCTTGGTTGGTCCTCTTGGGAACTGTGTGGCCGTTCGAGTACTTGCGGTTGAGAATCACTCGCAGATGGTCGCGCGGCTAAGGTGATGTCGGGGGTGTCCTCACGGAAATGGGAGTCAGCTCCTATCTCCACCGCTGGGCACCTCACACTTTGTTGTAACTGTGCTGCTTCGCAGTCACCCTGGGGATTGCTTCCCGCGTCCCTCCTTGCAAGCAGAACCTCACAGGTGTTCCTGTCACCTCCCTCCTCCAGGATACTGCTGCCAATCAATGCTGAGGCAGGCTCTTGTGTCAGTACTCCAGCCGTATCTGCTGTGTCTGTGGACGGGACTTGTAATTAGCATGCCGCCTCATGGGCTCCTTCCGCATCTTCCTCCAGCTCCATTTGGTTGTTCCAGAATGGTTCTTCCTTATGCACTTTGCTTGTCTTCGCCCGCTTGGCCCGTTTCTTCTCGGTCGGTCGTTTCTCTTCTCCTGAAGCTGTCTCAGTCACAAGTGGACCAACCTCGTGTGGTATTATCTCCTCCGGATTGGCCAGATGTGCTCGTTTCCCAGTGGTATCTCGAATTATGGAGGCATAATCCCTTTGCGGTGCAGACCTTGCCGCTTCCTGTTGACTGTCATTCACCACTGACGTTTGCCTGTTGTCATCCGTAGGATGCGCTCCTTCACTCTGCGTGTCCACTACAGCCTTCCTCGGTTCTGTGTCGTTTCTCAGTCCAGTCGCCACTGGGCGCATTGTGGTCGGACGGTGGGGGCAAAATTCCTTTAGATGTGCCGTGCTACTGCAGACGTAGCAGGATCGGGGTTGGCCGGCATAGGACACCGATAATCTGTAGCTGCCAATGACGATAGAACTAGGGATGTTCGTCTTCAGTTGCATCTTTACCGCTCGTACCCCATTAAACACCGGGACGCGATATTGTCGGTTCCATTGTTCCTTCCGGACGTCATATACCGTTCCGTAACGCTGCAACGCTGCTTTTAAGACCTCTGCCGGGAGCTCTGGGGGTACATCAAACACTCGGACATTGACAGCATTACCGGTCACGTGTTCGAAGAGCACCTTAGTCATCTCGCCATTCATGTATGTGAAAGGTGTTTCCACCGAGGAGGTATTGAGGGTTTTCTCCAGCAAGAGTGCCGATATTAATTTAACATAAATTGCCCGTTCACTTGTGATTAACTGTATTGTATCCACTTGTTCCGCATTTAACCGTAATGTATCTGCTATGAAATCATGCACTTCGTATGCCGACGGTCGCGTTGCACTTAAAACAAGCTTGATCCGGAGGGTACTTTTTCTCGCGTACATTTCCATTTCTTTTCACTGTTAAATTTAGCTGTTCTACTCACTATAAGTTCCTACACTTGGTGATAGACAATATCACTCACAGTGTGGTTTATGTCTCTCTTGCTCTCACTCACTGTCACGCCACACACGCTGTATTCAAAACAATCGGTTCTCCTGGTACGTCCGCTCTGTCCGAACGCTCGGGCTTGACTGCATTCTTAAAAGGGCTTACTCAAAGGTTCACTTCCTTGCACTTCTTTTCCACATATCTCAGGGCTTGAATCATTAGCTCAAATAAAGTGCTGGCATACTTACCCTGGACGAGTATGACAGTGTCTTCAGTAAGTTCTTGGTCCTTGATCGTTGAAGTTCTCCAGCAGAACATTCGTAACTAAATCCCGTAGAAGTGGGGATAAAATCCTCTGGCTGCAGTTTTCTGCAGAATGTCTTTTAACATATTAATGGGAATCTTCCTGGGTTCCAGCATAGTTTGTATCCACCTGCAGCATGTAACGTTTATCCTACCTTTTAAGCTACCAGGATTATAGACTCACATGATATATCAAAAGCACCAGCTACATCAAGAAATCTCCAAGAGCAATATTTCGATGGTTCAGTGAGCCTTCTGTTCTCTAGATCAGGCATGGGGAAGAGGGATGACAGGAATGAAAACGAGTATTTACCCCCTCCACATAGCCCATCACCAAATGCAGGCCACCTCACGTTTCCAGTTCTGTGCTTACGTATACACATGTCTTGACAAACAAGGTGCATAAGTTTCAAGGTGAAACCGAATAGAAACATGATTTATTAGTTTTGTGATTACGTGATTGTGATTACGTTGCATACATTTTCTTTTGATATATCAAATACAATGCTTTATTTCTACTAGGAACACCAAGTACTTATACTACAACTAGATTTTTGAAGTATCTTTTTACCCTGTTATGCGACGATTTGAGGGACTAGCCGGTTCTCTGAGGTAGGTAGATCACAGCGGGGGATGTGGCCTGGTAGCTAGTCGGTGTGCAGGAGAGTGGACGGGGTTAAAACTATGATATAGGAGAAATGACACGAGCCGGTTCTCCCCATCTATGCTCTAGATCAGAGGTGGGAAGGAAGGCAGTATATGTGTGAACTTAACCTCCCTCTCGTCCCCGCTGCTTTCTTTCAACAGGCAGGTTTGAGCCAACTAAACCGGGTGATTCTGGCTATAGTCGTGTGGCAGTGTTAACAGTGCAGTGGCGGCTTACATTTGCTACATGAGTGAACCACGAAGGTTCAATCGGAACTTGGAAAACAAGTACTTCTTTTTATCAGTTTCCCTTGCTATGGAAGTATAGACGAAACCACTGATAATAAATATCCATTTACATATGATCCTTTGGTGGCCCGAGATGAACTGCAATTGGAATTAATGAACCTTCAAAGCAACATATCATTGCGCAGTTCAGTTAAACTTAGTTTAGATTTGTACACATGATTGCCGAAATCATTTCGCAACTTGCGCCTTAATGCAAGCAAATTACTGGCCATGTTTGGTACTGCTTATCAATGTGAACAACTGTTTAACATATCGACAACGAACAAGCGCCTGCTACGCAGTAGCGTTTCGGATATACATCTTCAATGTATTCTAAGTTTAAGTTCATCTAGTTTGCTGCCGGATATTGAAACGCTAATATTTAAAAAGAAACCAGCAAGGATACCATTCGTGTAACATAGGGGAGTACCATTATGACTACGCCACTAATACAATGTACATTTTAAACAATGTCAATACACTTTTCATATAAATTATGACGTTTATTATTGAGAATACAGTATAGGAACTATTTAAATGTCTTAAGCAGCATATGGGAAACTGCTTAACAACTATTGTAGCAAATAACAAAACAAAACAGAGGTAACAAACATGTTAATTCTATAGAATTGCTTTTGTCAACTGAAGGTTCGGCTAGGCTCAGTGATGTGGTGAGAGAACGGCTTCTCAAACAATGCCAATATGAGCCGTCTAGCATTATCGCTACGCCCTTCACTTATATTCTCTAGTGTCATTACCCCTCTTTGAGCATTCCTAGCCAAATCTTGAGTCCAAAAGTATGCATTTGATTACGTTGCAAAAGACGTTTCAACAGAAACCCGAATGACAGTCACTGTGGCACACACCACCTGTGTGTTTACCTTACACATAGAAGGATAGAGGAAGGTGGTGATTGTAGGGGTAAAGCATTTAACACCTCGGACACTCACCTTGCCGGGCCTGATCTAGTAGCGGTGAAACCGCGAGCTCTCAGTGAATGATAGAATTTCTACAGCTTTGCAGGGTCAGGACCACAATTTGCTGAACAAGGCTCCCTGGGAAAGGGAAAACAGTCACAACAAACCACCACATCGAAATGATGGGATGAGGGCACAGGGACTTCCAAACAACACGGGTCAGTCAGGGAGGCCGAGAAATAACAGACCATATGATAGGAATGACGGATATAACCCAAAGTCATACCAGAATTACCCAGTGCACTTCATGCCATTCTCGAGACGAAGAAATTGAGCTAGAGGAAGCCAGCAGAGAAAGTACCGAAACGAATGGAATACGTCTGATACTGGGACTAGGACACAAGACAGTAGATTTTACGGTGACCGATCAGGCCAACATGTTAATAATAACAACAGTTCAACGCAACGTACGCAGGAACAGACACGCCCCCGACACCGAACAACGAACATCCGATAGCAAATGAAAACCAGAGGGCGCAATCTCCACCGAGAACGGAAAACAGGTCAGGGTGCATGACGTCTCCACATGTCATCCGAAATGAAAATACGTATGAAGCCTTACATCCCGCCGGGGACTTTCCAGAAATCAGTGATTGCACGGAAACAGATCACCCTACCGTAAGGGGAAAAAAAAAAAAAAAAAAAAAAAAAAAAAAAAAAAAAAAGCAAATATAACGCAGGAAATCATGGGAGCTCCTCGCATAACTGCTAAAATTTCAGCAATAAACTTTCGGTTAATCCCAGATACAGGGGCATCAATAACGGTTTGCAGCGAAAGTGTACTCAATCAGCTGCAGCAGATGAAATCAAAGCCACAGACATTGCCTGTTAAGAACGCATATTGTAGTGGAGCAGTAGGAAAATCAAAACAAAAGATTTCGCAGCAAATTGATAATGGCAAATGTAAATGGACATGAAATTGAGTTTGTATGTTTCGTGATAAAAGGCCTCGTCGCCAACATAATTATTGGAAACGATTTATTAAATGCCCTGTTCGCTGTGATCGATTATGAGAAAGCGTGCGTAATGTTTAAGATATCCAGAAGAACAACTACAGTGCCTTTTGCCTCAGTCATCTCTACTGGCGATATAAACATAACCGAAGAGGAACGCGTTTTGCATGAGGAAGAATTCTTTGTTGAAATAATAACTATAGAACATTGCGTGGGGTTGTTAGAATAATGGCGCAAGACCTACAATGCACAGGTGAGTATAGCGGCTCAAATGGGAATACAATTAGTAGTTTGGTTAGCGCGAATATGGTCGCGAGCCATGAAACTGGTTTAGAAGGGAGAGAGACGGAAACTTCGACAAATACAAAGAAAGATAAAAATGCGGAAAGGTCGCTCTACGAGCGCATTAATGAATATGTAAGTCAGGTAAACGTACTGAGCGATCTACGAAGGGAAATAACGTACGAGATCTTAATGACACATGGAGGCGTTTTCGCAAATAAAACAGGCTTATGCAACTCATTCTAAGATTTATTTGAAATAGCTGACAGGTTGAAGTTCAGACATAAATATAGGACGTACACCCTGCAGGACATTGAGACTGGGAAATGTTTAGGAAAATATAAGCTCAATACGCCCATTTAAAGAGGCGTCAAAAGCCCAATAAAGCGTTCGTAACTGCTGTGCATTGCAGTAATACTAGGAATAAGTAGAGATAGAATACATTTAGCGTTAAGTTTGTTACTTTATTTTTACGGTTACGTAACAAAGTGTATGTAGGGGAATTGTTTGAAACATAATTTGGTGAGATGTGTTACGAATGTGTCAAACATGACTGACGGAGAAATGCTAATTACATCACTAAAACGCACTTCCAATCACTGAAGGTGAATAAATGAGATTAAATTAAAGTAACTTGCAAAAAATATGTAATTGTTAGGACAGAGAAGATTGGCGCGAGGGTCACCAACGCAGAAAGTAGCTACGCCAGGCTATATATGACAAGTGTTGTATTGTGTATTACTGTTAGCAAAATAAATATGCAAAATAGCTTAACTTATGCTGAGTATGAATGATAGAATACGATTTGCAAAAATTGCAGTTATGTTTTATATATGTAAGTACAAGTGGACGTTAAATTAAAAGAAGGAAAAACATTTTTGGTGGTAGTTTTGTTGTAACCACATACGGATATTCCAAATATGAAATTCTTGTATGAAGAATATAACAAGTAAACTTGTGTCAGTATGTATAAGGCAAAGAAGAGGAAACAAGTGGACCTGGACATAAACATGCTCAAAACAAGTGCGATTCCACAGGCAGAGTTCAGTGATATACGATTATTAAGCTAGACTGAAAACTATTCAGAAAGGGATATCAAATGGGAGAAATTCCAAAGTGAATGTACTTGTATAAAATTATTGTATATTTAATAGTAACTGAATGTGTCCACATGTCATGGTATGCAGTGGTAAAAGAAAAACAAATATATTTGTATGTATCATAGTTGATAACGCCAAAGGTTATGTATTTAATAGTGACTGAACTTGTCCACATGTCATAAAGTGCTGTAATGAAAATAGTTTTATATACTGTATTTGTTAACGTCAAAGTTTATTATGTATGTAAGTGTAACCGAATTTATCCACATATTGTAGTTTACATTAGTGAAATATTTGTATGTAGGTATTCTAATTGTTACAGTAATAGGGTTTACACGCTCGCTACCGGCACATAATCACGCTAGAAGCAAAGCAAAAACACAACATATATAATAACGAGGAAGGAAAACAGATTAGTTAGGCATAGATTATTGTAGCACGTCACTGACTCCATGATGGAGTATCACGAAAATGTTGACATCGTCTTTAAAAAATCCCATGACAAAATTCTCGTGAGGGCATATGAAGCTGTCCGTGTAATGGAAGAAACTTATAACATTATTAATTGAATATGTGTAGGACGAGGTTTTGTAAAACCATGTTGATAGAAGTAATTCATACCAGACCTTGGCATACAACCTTACCCTCTTCTGATCCTTGGGGTAAGTGACATTGAGACAAAGAGGTGGGTTTTGTGGCGGCGGCGTCGGCGTCGACGACGGCGTTCCTCGGCTGCTCGTAATCGGTGTCTCGCGCTTATCGCCGGCCACACATACTAAAGGTCAATGTGGGGATGTGGGGAAACAGGTTGGTTTGATCTCAGGGTGTAATAAAGGTCACAGAGGACCTTCGTGTGTCCAACAAGGAAGACGACAATGTTTTCTGTACCGCACTTCTGATTTATTGTATTTATCGTGACATCTGCCCAAAACGCACCAGAATTCTCGGAGAACAATTTCCGAGATTGTATATAATTTCTTGTCCCTGGTAACCGGTATTTTCCTGATGAAATTCTAATCCCCGAGGTAACTAATTTCCGCACTGCACGTTCGCGGTATCGTCATATCACCCATCTTTCCACGTCCTCCTCCTCGAAGTCACACTGCTCAAGTCCTTCACAATTCTCCGTCTGGTCTGCCCCTACCTTCGCATCTGGACCACACAGATTTCTGCCCTTTTAGTTTCGAAAACATCCACCCTCGTTAAAATTAACGACCAAAGGGGACAAATATGTTTTCGAAACGCCCACTCCGAGAATCCAGGCTGTTTTTCTTCGAGCATATGGTTTCCGGGAGAAGTTCCCGTCACAAAATGCCCCTTCATTGACATGTCAAGTTTACAACGTGAATTTTACATGGCAAGGAAAGTCCTACTAAGCTAAACCTAAGAGAAAAACATAAGAATGAATACAATTATATACCTTATAAACTAACATTTTACATGAATCAATTGCATACACCTCTAATTATTCTGCTTTGGAGTTTCTGTTATCCACTTTAGTCCTCACCGTCTTTAACAGCCTCCGCAAGCAGCAGTCATACAAGCTAAGCGACACTTATTCACTTCTTCTGCACTAAACAAAAACATCACTTTCACTTTTCAACGATCTTTTATTCCTCTTTTTTTTTTTTCACTTTGTCCATTATCTCGTGTCTTTGACCTTTGTACCTTTTACCATGATCTGTACAATACTTGTTTTACTACATGTTTACTCAATCTAATATTATTACAATTGATCTTCGTTACATAGCCTCACTGCTTGAAATGTGCATTGCAGTTACTCCTACCATCCAGGTCCGACTGTCGGCGATACCCCCTGCTACTGATCGGCATCCCCACATTTTAGTTCAAAAGTTTACTTGTCAAACTACTCACTTCTTAACTTGAAACCATCCGGTGCACTCGTATGGCACGACAGTACATTTCAAGCCTACCTCAGTATTTTTTCGGAATTTAAATAAGAACGACTGACGTTACGTTCCACCATCAACAGGTTTTGCGATGTTTTCTCCCGGGTCCACTGTGCCCTTAACGTACGGTCTTAATAAGGACTTATGGTATTTGCCCAGCAGTTTACCGCTCTTTACCTCTCGGACTAGATAGGTGTGTGCTCCAAATTTTTCAAGAATCTCAGCGGGACCTTTATATAGCAATTCCATCCTATGATAGCGTTTATTTAACGCACTTGACCTTTTATGGTCTCTTATTAACACTAAATCAGTCACGCGGGGTTCCCATTTCCTCTTACCCCTTCTAGCTTTCGTTTTCCTCTTCTCCGCCTTTTCCCGAATACTTTTCCATGCCCTTTCGCACCTTTGAACTTCTGTAGCTGCCAACCCGTGAGGAATATAGGTCGGTAAGTTTGGGATGATTTTTCGCGAGTTTTGCGCGCTCATCAAGACCGCGGGCGGGTATGAGGTAACAGGGTGCACCGAATTGTTGATTACAAACTCGATATACTGGCATGAATCAACCCAGCTGCTATGCTTGTGGTGATTCATAATTCTAAAATATAAAGTCAGATCGCGCATAATCCTTTCGCAAGGATTTCCTTGAGGGTAATACGCAGAACTGTGGTATAGTTTTATGCCGTTATCGTTCAAAGCCTGCCTAAATTTTCTGCTGGAATGCACCGTAGCATTGTCTGAAAGAATAGCCTTCATTTTTCCATATTTCGGGATATACTCTTTTAATATCTTCTTTAAGCACACCGCCGTAGATATGCTCCGCGGCGGATAAATTTTCACGAACTTACTGAAGACGTCGGTTAGTACGAATATGTACTTGAACCCGAATCTGCCCGACGGCATCTCGCCATGCGAATCCACGCATACGAGTTCATTCGGCGCGTCCCGTATTATTACTTGTGGCTCGGTATCATAGCGCACATTTAATGGTTTCGCCTTTAAGCACGTGATACGTTCTGATTAACTGATCTGTGAGACTCTTAGGAATATATATCTTCCATCTCTTTTCTTCCCGACCATGTAATTTGTATAATATGTTATTTCTGCGCCCTAGGGTTCACGGCGTATTTTCATTTATTTCCGGCGCTGATTCTAGCTTCAATTTCAAATCTTCATCCTCGTTTTGCCGTTCTGCTATTTGCTTAAGACTTTTTGCTAATTTCTTGTTGCCGGATAAATCTAGTTTCATTAACGTAACTTCTCGATACGGTCTATCACTATTTTCTGGCACTTGATTTGTTTTCTTGAGTCTGGAGAGCATGTCGCTAAAAATATTCATCTTCCCGGGTATGTGCTTAATTTGAACATCATAAGACATTATCTCGTGAATATATCGCGATATTCGGGTACTAGTCAGTTTACACTGTCTAATGAAAGACAAACTGACATGGTCCGTGTAGACATAGATTCTCCGATTAAACACATATTGCTGGAATTTCTGAATTGCGAAATAAATGGCCCCTACTTCTAATTTTGTAATGCATTTGTTTGCTTCACTTTTAGTCAAACCCTTTGAAGCCGTAGCTATTACGTGAGTGCTTTCATGTTCGTCAATCTGAAGTAGTATTGCCCCATATGCCACAACAGAAGCATCCGTCATTATGTGATAGTCTAAGTCATCCCTTGGTCTCTCTAAGAGTATGGAATTTGCAAATAATTCCTTGACTTGTTTAAAAGCTTGTTCTTCGTTGTCTGTCCATTTCCATTTTTTATCCTTCCTTAGCAGTTCCCGAAGGGGAGCAACTTCTTTAGCATAATTTATTAAGAATTTTGCTTGGTATTGAAATATACCTAGAAGACGCTTCAACTGCTTTACGTTCTTAGGGCTAGGGATTTCCAAAATGCTTTCCACCCTATCGGGGTGTGGTCTAACTCCCTCCGCCGAAAATATATATCCTAAGAATTCTACTTCCTTAACTAAAAATTGTGATTTCTTGAGATTAATAGTCATGCCGTTCTCCATAAATTTTCTAAGAATGTAATCTATGTGTGTTAAATGCGATTCAGAATCTTCATCAAAAATTAATATGTCATCCACGTATTGTACCGCAAAATCTTTGATAGTCTCTCCAAAAATAGCATGAATCGCCCTAAGTAATGCCGAGCTACTCGTCGATAACCCATATGGGCAGGTTCTAAAGGAATACGATTTTCCATTATGCAAAAAAGCTGTGTAGTGCCTCACCTTTTCATTCAATGGTATTTGCCAGAAGGCTGACACTAAGTCGATATTAGAAAAATATTTACCTTTATTTACTCGAGATATTAGCGTTTCAATTCCTTCAGATCTGAAATTGTCGGGCACTATATATGAATTTAACTTCCTCGCGTCAATGGTCATGCGCAGTTTGTTCGGTTTCTTATACACCCAACATAGAGCATTTGAGTATGGAGAATCACTCAATTCTATAATTCCCTGTTTGTACATTTTATCAATTACTTCGTCTGCTTGCTTCCTTCCTAATGGCGATTGGTATGTTCCTACATTTATGGGAGAAGGGACTAATACCCTGGACCTTCAAATCGTGGGTGTAAACTTTACACAACCCTGGCTGCTCTGAAAACACCCCTCGGTTTTTCAGAAGTACCTGCAGTAGGCTCTTTGACTGTTCCTCTGACAATACATTAGCGCGCCCCGCCTTTTGTTGCAGAATCTGTTCTAGCTCAACATTCTTTCGGTCAACCCTTCGGCTGCCCTCTCGCCAGCTTGAGGTTGTAAATGTGTCATTTGCCTCTGTTATGGTCGCCCCGGTCTCATTGACCCACCAATTATCGGCATTCGCTTCGTTTTCTTTACGGGCCATTTCTTTATTCTCAGATTCGTACGCTAATTCTTCGTCTTCATATCCGTATTCATAGATACCATTTTCATTTCCCGGGACGCTTCTTAACTCTGATATGACACAATTTTCACCTAACCTCAGATTTTCTATGAAAAAATGCTCATTCTGCAATGGTAAATCTGGCTGCGCCCGATCTACAAGTCCTTGGTTCGTTCCGTTACTAAAAGGTACCTCTATTTTCTCACCATTCTCCACCTGTATCGTAAGTCTTCTAGTTTCAAAATTTACAATCGCGTTCCACGAATCTAAAATGTCTGCCCCCAAAATTAACTCATGCGCCAGACGCGGAATAACAAGGAATATTACTTCAAAGTTTTTGTTCTCGACTTTGATATCGAGCATGACCTGGAATTTAACTCGTTCCTTCTTCCTTCCAACGGCCACACTACAAAATGTATTCTTTACCGGCAGTGACATGACCCTAACTTTATTATTCAGCAAATGACCATAGTAATTCTCGCTACAAACTGACGCGTTAGCTCCCGTGTCAATCATGGCTTCCGTAGCCCTGTTCATTACCATTAATTTCACGAAAGGGGATTCTGTTATAATCTCGAACCTTTTATTTTCGCTGTTTCCTTCATGTTTATCGGTATCACTCTGTCTTTCCTCCGCAAACGTGAGTGGTCCTGGTATGCCTTGTACCTGCGGCTGTTCAGAGACCTTTACTCGGACCTCGTAAAGGCCGAAGCTTGGTTTCCCGAGGGTCCGGGTTCCTGATAGTTCGCGTCCTGTGGGGATACTTGTAACTGACGCTGAACTCCATCCTGAATTTCTATCGAGTGGTCCTCTCGACCTTCCCTATTAGGTGAATCACGCCCCCCATGGTTACTCTGCCTATCATTTCTGGTGCCCCTTTGGAACCATTGTCCCAAGAAGTTACGGTCTCGACCATATTCTCTAAACCGCAATCCTCTGCCTCCAGAACCAGGTCTCTCACATTGCATAATATTGACTTGCGCGTTTCGTCTAGGTGGGTTGGCGTTATCTCTATCTTCCCGCCTATGCCTAAATTCCCTGTTCATTCCAAAACGTTCATTTCCTTCAAATCTAGGCATGTCATTTTGATACCTATTCCGAACCTGGTCCCGCCGATGGTTAAAAAATCTTGGGCTACCTGCCCCCCGTCCTACTTGATGACGTCTATCTTCAAAATTTCGGTTCCTGTCGTATGCATACACATCTCTACCTGGCGAAAATCCCTGAAATCTCCGCCCGTGGTCATGAATATTGCCCTCAAAAGCGGAGATCAGTTCTATAAATTGCGCGAATGTGGTTGGTTTCGCCACTATCAAATGATTGCGTATATTTTCAGGGAAGTGTCCGCTAACTAAGCTTATTAACTCGTGTTCAGAAACCGGCGGTTCAATTAATTTACTCCGCTGAGCCAACTGTAAAAAGTAATCCACCATACTCACTCCAGACCGCGGGTCATATCTTCCATTGTTGATTTCTAAACGTACTTTATTTTGTTGTGCCATTCCCCAATATCTAGCCATAAATGCGCGCTTGAAGGTCTCGTAATCGGCGTCTTCGCCAAGCGTCAACCTCAACCAATTTAGAGCACGCCCCTTTAACCCTTCTGACCACAATCATTTTCACTTGGTTTGGGATTCGTTTTACGTCAAAATATTCGTCTAGTTCCCGTATAAACTGTCTAGGATTATCATCCGACTCCTCGTGAAAAATGGGGGAACTTAACTCACTAATCAGATGATTTGCATAAGTAGCATATTGCGCATCTGTCGAACCTGGAGTAGTTGGACCAACTGGCACATTTACAAAATTTGCATTTGTCGAAACCGGTGCTTCCGCGTGGGGAGACTGGCCTCCAGACGCTTCACACTGGCTTCTACCATTATCTTGCGTGCTTAAACTTCATGTTCTAGGGTTTACTACTTCTAACCTATCCAAGGCTAACCTTATTTCCCTAATATCTTTATCAGTCTTTTCTGATAATTCCTCTAATTTAGCCTCGCTACGCACCTGAGATGCGCTGATAGACAATGTGATAGTTCTTACATTATTAATCTCCTCCGTGTGGTCCCTATTCTGCTTACTTATCTCGTTATGCACGGACTTCAATTCGTCATGTACCCTGTTTTCCAACTCGTCCTGCTTTTCTTTTGTATTGTTTTGAACTACGCGCATCTCAGATGTTAGCTGAGCTTCACAATCCTTTTGTCTTCGTTCTAGGTTTCCTAATTCAGTATTCACCCTTTCTCTTACTGCGCCCAATTCTTCCCTGGTAACAGCAGCTTCGTTTCTAATTCTATCTATTTCTCCTCTAATATTTTCTTGCCCCAATCTAAGTTCTTCCTGTCTAGCCTGTACAATTCGAATTTCTGCTTTTATGCTCTCCTGCATTTGCTCATTATTCTTTTGAATGCTCTCCTGCATTTGCTCATTATTCTTTTGGATGCTTTCCTGTATTTGCTCATTATTCTTTTGAATGCTTTCCTGTATTTGCTCATTATTCTTTTGAATGCTTTCCTGTATTTTCTCATTCTGTTTCTGTAGCAATTGCTCCATTATAGCCACGAAATTTAACTCACTAGCCTGACTTCCAGTTATTTTAAAGTTAGTCATACCATTATCTACCATGGGTCCTTCTATTTCTCTATTCTGGTTACCTCCCCCATCAGTTTCTCTATTCTCGGGCCCCTGAGCCACAACTTCATCCTCCCCTGAACTCATGCTATTTTCTAATCCCGTGCTGCTGTTACCTGCCTCTAACCTATCGTATACCTCCATTTTGAATAACCCGATAACCTTTCCACTTCTTAAGTACATTAACCTATTCGTATAAACTATTTAAACTATCTTACTTGTATTTCCGGAGTTGTTATGTCTACTTGATGAGCTGCGCCGTTCTCCCTGGTATAGCTGTGCGGTGGTTCAGGCGTCCCATATGCCGGGTTGATATCCCGCGACGTCAGTGCCGTCGGTGTAGCGTCGAATTGTCGTTGGCTCCTTCTAGGTCCTTGGTGCCCTGTGAGCACTTGCTGTCCCGTTGCTGTCTTCTACAGGATGAGCTCTTACCTCCTCAGGTGCGTGTCGGTTACAGAGGTGTCTAGGCGTCGTCGTCATTCCTTCTGGCGTCGGTTGCATCGAGCCCCACGTTGGGCGCCATTTGAGGCGGCGGCGTCGGCGTCGACGACGGCGTTCCTCGGCTGCTCGTAATCGGTGTCTTGCGCTTATCGCCGGCCACACATACTAAAGGTCAATGTGGGGATGTGGGGAAACAGGTTGGTTTGATCTCAGGGTGTAATAAAGGTCACAGAGGACCTTCGTGTGTCCAACAAGGAAGACGACAATGTTTTCTGTACCGCACTTCTGATTTATTGTATTTATCGTGACATCTGCCCAAAACGCACCAGAATTCTCGGAGAACAATTTCCGAGATTGTATATAATTTCTTGTCCCTGGTAACCGGTATTTCCCTGATGAAATTCTAATCCCCGAGGTAACTAATTTCCGCACTGCACGTTCGCGGTATCGTCATATCACCCATCTTTCCACGTCCTACTCCTCGAAGTCACACTGCTCAAGTCCTTCACAATTCTCCGTCTGGTCTGCCCCTACCTTCGCATCTGGACCACACAGATTTCTGTCCTTTTAGTTTCAAAAACATCCACCCTCGTTAAAATTAACGACCAAAGGGGACAAATATGTTTTCGAAACGCCCACTCCGAGAATCCTGGCTGTTTTTCTTCGAGCATATGGTTTCCGGGAGAAGTTCCCGTCACAGTTTGCAGGTATGCTGGAAGAAAGCGGGCAAAAGGCAGGCACAGCTCCCTTGGACGTGTGGCCGAACGCAACGCTTCGATGTGGCGCGGAATATAACATTTTTGGGCGCGCTATTGAAAAGAACACTACTCTTCCACGTCTAGCGACCATTTGTTCACACTGTATGCTAAAAAATTGGAGAGGCATGAAGATGCATAGAAACATGAAAACTCATTATTGCACACACACTTGAATTATTACGGTAGTGAGTGAACTGAAACAGTTTTGGGAAAATAAATTGTTATTCTACACAGTCGAGTGTTTTCCTAAGAAACTAACACACCAGATTCAGGACGCCCCACACCCTGATGAATAGATAAGAGTCATCCATGTAGGAGCGACCCAAGGAAAGCTCCGACATCCGAAAGCTTCACCCTTCCATCCTGAGTAACAAATAGCGAGGTACTGAGTTGGGTGACTCAGTGAAACCGGGCAGCCTCAATTTGCTGAGTTAGTTTTAATATCTTTTAAAACTTTTCAAATAGAATGATGTACAGAGTTGCCACTGTTGATTTAAAAGAATTAAGTTCGCCTTTCATGTAAGAATCCGAAGCTTAAACTGCTTTAAATTTCAGAAGGTGTATCCGACAAGTTCCCTAGTGATAGCCGCTGTATCTTTTTCATTAAGGCACATCACCGTGCGCTAATTGTACAGCAAATTTAATAGGCGTAAAATCACTTGGAACGACATGATAGTCACCAACGAAGTAAGTCTGCATTCTATTTGAATTCGCGTGCATGTGTTTGATCTGTTTTAAATTCACGGCTCCTCAACCTCAGCACCTCCTACATAAAAATGTTCGGCATACGTGGACCAATCATAAATCACCAATATCGCGTCTCAAATATACCTATGTCCAAGCTGCGCCAGTTAGCCTCTAAAACCTTTAACTTCGCCTTTCTAGTTCTCAGATCTCCTGCCTACGGGGCTATAGGGGTAGTTAACCATCCTAACAAGTTTCCCAGAACCCTTAGGGCTAATGTGCTCGCTACCTGGTGGTTTACTAATGATTTCTCTCAACATGAATTGCTCCTGACCTAGTTTTTTGTGCAAACTCTTAACTCCGACTTCTTGTGTTTTCCATTGATTTCACTCATGTAGATTGTTTATTGGAATCATTCTCTTATCTATAATTTCTTTAGTTAATAATGTATTTCTTCCCCTCAATAATTACAGTACACTACTTAAAATGTGGGATTCACGATTGCGAATATCTCGGAAATAGTGTGTGCTACACTTTTTTATTTGACGTAAATTACTTATCTTCGTCTTCTTCCTCTGGTTTGTCTACGTCTTATATTTTATATATTGTGCACGTTTCACTTCCTATGAAGAAAACATTAAGGGACTCTTACAGAAAAGTCCAAAGTTTTCGCTATTTTATCTATTATACTACTATCATCAACTTATCAAAATTAAATACCGGGTGAGTCAGCTGCCCCTTATTCTCGAGTTTTATGCAATCCGCATTTTATAGCCCAACATGAAAACATCGACCCCATTACTAGGTTCTACCCGCGTATTTAACATGGATGTTAAACACTCGATGAAATTAGTACTAATATGGATGTTATCACATCGCCTTTTAATATATTCGTAATTAGACAGCTGACGTTTGCACTTCTGCAAATGTTCACTGGAACCAGCGAATATTACACCTTAAACGGAGTATTTGCCTTGCGTGTTACTAGGTAGCTCAGTTGGAACGAGCGCAAGACTCCGAAATAATCTTTTTGCTGTGAAGGTGGTTCGAATCACCTGCACGTAGTAATTTTATTTACCCTGTGATCCTCACAATTTACAAATTATTATTCTGAAAGCTGTTATTATATTCATTTTTATTGTTTTATTTATGTTTTATGGCATTGTTTGATGTTTATTGGTGAACTACAATTGTGTAGTTGTTTAAACACAATAATAGGTAGGTGCAATTGAAATAAGGATCATTTATACACATTTGAACACAGTCGCTCGCTACCTGGCGAGAGAGAAGGTCGTTCACGTCTGCAGTGAAGCATTTATACAGCAGTATAAGTATTGCTGCGTGACACCTATTTCATTGTTTTCTTTGTTTTTCTAGTGCGGGAGTGATAGTAGTGACGTTATAAATTAACATCTCACACTATATACGACAAAAATAAATAATGGAAAATCGACCAACGACCTTAGTTGTTAGTTTTGTTGAACGTGATATTATTCGACCGACTGCATATGAAATGCATGAGTGGATTTTCAACACGCTGAAATTGGATGAAAGTGACGTCACAGGATTGCAGGTAAATGGAATTTCTAGACAAATTTTTATCCAATGCACCACACCAGAGCTCGTTACAAGAGTGTTGACTCAGACAAATGGGGAAGCGAATTTTGTGCTGTCAAATGGGCAACGCACTAAAGTGATTATTGATGTGGCTGGTTTTGGAAGACGTGTGGTGAAAGTATACAATCTACCTTTAAATTTTGTCAGTAGGAAGTTGATGGTAGCCTTGGAGCCTTACGGAGCAGTGTTACAGGTGAAAGAAGATGTTTGGAATGAAACTTTTCGTTATAAGGTTACAAATGGGGTCCGTACTGTTAATATATTACTAAAAAAGTATATTCCTTCTTTTTTGAACATTGATGGTTATTCAGCATTAATAAGTTATCCTGACCAACCCATCACCTGTGCAATTTGTCATGAAGCTGGTCATTTACGCAATCAGTGCCCTCGCAGATTCGTTCCAAAAATACTGCCTACTACGTCGGAGCCGGCTACATGGGCCAAGCTGGTCACGGGAAATTTGACAAAACCACGAACAGCATTGAGTGCAACAGAACCGCTAGTGGCAAATGAACTACAATTACTAACTCCTACCATAGTAAAAGAGAGAAGTGAACAGAAAAGTGTAGCTACAGTTCCTCCACCCATGCCACAGCAGGAAGAAGACAAGAGTAGTCCGGAAATGCCTGAGGTAACCCGGGAACACTCTACGCAAATGTGTGCTAGAGTCTCTCCAACCGAAGAAGACAAGTGTAGTCCGGAAGTGTCTGATGCAACCTTGGAACACTCTGTATCAATGTCTGCGGTAATCCATCCAACTAGTGTGAAGTCACCTCTGAGTACTATGGAGATAGTAGAGGAATGTGTGGTGGAAGAAGCGGAGAAAGAAAAAACCTTAAACGTTCAAGTGGAAGCAATGGAAACAGTCACACCAGTAACGATAAAGTCACAGTCTCTGACGTTTTCGGATGAGGAAGTGGAATATGAGGATTTGGTGAATGTGCGTGGATTGGAGTCCAGGCGTATGGAGAATGATGAAAGGGTGAGTCAGCGTGATCCGCGTTTGGAAAAACGAAAAAAGACTGCCAAGATGCATAAAGCAGGGTCACCTACACGAAAGGCTATGAAGACGCATAAACCTATGGAACAGTGATTGGAGGATTGAATACTTCATGAATAAACACTAAATTCGGCGTTTCTCCTTATGGTGTTAATTCTTCAGAAATTTGCGACTATGAATGTAAATTGTTTACGCAGTAAGACCAAACAAGCCTTGGTACGGGATTTTACTTTTGAACACGACCTTGATTTTTTGTTTTTGCAGGAGAACAATGAACCACATTTAAACTTTTTTGGCCCAAGGTATAATTATGTTTCCAATATTGGTGAAGAACAACGAGGTACAGCCATAGTTTATCGCTCATCTCTAGGGGTACAACTGACGGAAAAGCATGCCAGTGGCCGAATTACTTCCTTATTGACGGAGGATAATATTCCACTAGTCAACGTATATTTACCATCAGGTTCAAATCGACGAAAGGAACGGGAAGACTTTCTTGCAACAGAGTTATCGTTCTTTTTGCTACACCGATATGACAAATTGGTTTTCGGAGGAGATTTTAATTGTGTCCTTAATGCTAAAGACCAAACTGGGCAATATCTACCGTCTCCAATGTTAGACCGGATTTGCAAGTCTTTGGAGCTGCAGGATGCCTGGGAACTTCTATATGATACCTATGTTGAATATACCTTTCACCGAAATACTACAGCCTCCAGAATAGACAGAATTTATGTTAGTACAACCATGAAGCAGCAGATCAGAAGTGTGAAGGTGCGACCAGTACCCTTTAGTGATCACTATACTCTAATAATGTCGCTGGTATGCACTACTCGGACACCGATAATAGGCAGAAGTTATTGGAAACTCAACAGCGCGCTCCTTCAGGATAAGGAGATCCGAGAACAGTTTCAGCGATTGTGGACTAGATGGAGGCGTACGGCGCAAAGTAGATCTCCCAGTATGCTGCAACAATGGTTATATACGTACAAACCTGCAATTCGTAACTTTTATAAAGGAGAAGGTATTAAGCGGGCGAAATTGCGAAGGCAACGGTTGAATTATTACTACGAATTACTCAATGAATTATATCAGCAACAGTGTGACGGCCGAAATGTGACGAACCATATTGCAGCAGCCAGGAAAAGATTGTGTTGCTTGCATGAGGAACTCTGTCGTGGAGCACAAATACGGGCGGGAGACCGCTCAGTACAGGATGAAGAGAGAATTTCACTGTATCACTTAGCGTCTGAGAAACACTCAGGAACAAGGAAATATCTTTCCAAGTTACGTTCTTCGGAAGGGAATTTACTGCTGACCTCACGGGATATATTAATGGAGGTTCAGGAGGCTTTTACACAAAGGTTTGCAGCAAAAGAGGTTAATATAGTAGCGCAGCAATATGTCTATAAGCTAATTGAACCACTAGTGACCTCGGAGATGAATGATGCCTTGAATGAAGCCATAACGGAAGAAGAATTGCGTACAGCACTAATGTCGGCTAGTATGGGCTCTGCACCTGGACCCGATGGGATTGGGTATCAGTTCTACCGCGAGAATTGGAGTATAGTGAAGGATACATTGCTTGGTGTCATGATAGAATTACAACGAGGTTCGGGAGTCTTGTCCGGGTTTAATGAGGGCATCATTGTGCTCATTGCCAAGCATCCAACAGCCTTGGATGTAAACGACTATCGCCCAATCACGCTTTTAAATGCCGACTACAAATTATATACAAAGATAATAGCAAACAGGATGAAGAGATACATGCCTGACATCATCGGAACAGGACAAACTTGTGGTATCCCAGAGAGGAAGATTACACATATACTAATGACGTTAAGAGACACCATTATTGAATGTGAGAGCAAGCCTGATGAACCAGCAGCAATCTTGGCGTTGGATTTTGCCACAGCTTTTGACAGAATAAATCATGGATATCTATGGGATGTACTACAACGCTTTGGGTTCTCATTCTCATTTTTGAATCTACTACAACGATTATATACAAATGCACACTCCAGAATCCAAGTAAACGGATTATTCACGTAGCCAGTACTTATAGAACAATCAATTCGCCAGGGATGCCCACTGTCGATGATCCTGTATACTTTGTGTGTAGAACCCTTGATACGAGGATTGGTTTCAGTGCTTTCCAGGAGAAGAAACCCAATGCACTTCGAGAGACTTTTTGCATATGCGGATGATATTACCTTAGTGCTCACGGATGCTGGGGACTTCACAGCAATTGAGCCAATATTATTGCAATACCAGAGTGCATCAGGGGCTTTAATCAATTACAGTAAATCTCATCTCCTAGCCCTGAATAACTGGATGATGAAGGAAGCTCGGTTTACACATAAGTCAGTCATTAAAGTCCTAGGTCTGTTTCTTACATCTAGGCTGGAGGAACTTATCATATTAAATTGGCAAAGAATTGTTAACCACTGTTTAAATATTTTGAACTCGCAGTTAACAAGGAATTTGAATTTTGTTCAGAAAATCTGGCATGTGAATACCTTTGTGCTGGCAAAGCTGTGGTACGTAGCACAGGTACTCCCGATGCCTCATCAGTTCTCACAGCGATTAGAAAGGGCGATAGGATACTATATTTGGAAAAACCAGTATTACAAGGTGGCCCGACCTCAGTTGCGCAGAGACATACATAGTGGGGGATGGAATTTGGTGGATGTGAACGTGAAGTGTCGTGCGCTGTTATTGCGTGCTGTTCTGGTAGCCATCAATGGCCAAAGTGGACAGCAAGATGTAAATTTTAGTAAAAAAATTGATTGGCGCGGATATTGCAGCGCCTGCTGCTTTTCGGATAATGCGAAAAGATTATGAGAGTATTATACCTTTGATTGAAAGAACAACAACGACGTTGACCTCCAAAGACATATACAAAGAATTACTGCAAGAATTTTGGACAGTACCGGCGATTGTACGCAAATACCCAAATGCTCCATGGAAGAATATCTGGAAGCTCTTCAGTTATAATTTTATACCGTTGGACTGGAAGGTCTCCCTATATCAGTATGTTAATGAAATTATCCCCACGGAATCAAAAAAGCACAAACATAACATAGTATCAGCACCATGGTGTAAACATTGTAGACAGGTAGATACGCAACGCCATAGAATTACTTCCTGTGTGATGGTACGTGACATCTGGACATGGACCAAGAAACAGACGGGGCACTTGATTGGGAACACTTCAGAAAACGCTGTAACGTCGGTTTTGTTATCTTGGAAATTCCAGAAAGGAATAACTGAGTACACCCAGATATGGTTGACCCTTGGATTATACCATTACTGTCTCAGTTTTGAACAACCGGCGTTAACAGACTTTAAATCCTGGCTAAAGGCAGAAAGATACCGGATGAGAAAATATCCTCACATATGGAAGCTCTTAAATGAGCACTTAGACGTTAGTTAAAAAAAAAAAATAAAAAAAAAAAGTAGCAAAAGCATGCAAATATACCACATAAATATTTGTTCATGCAGTTAGGCAACAAATTTATTGTATAGAGAGGAAAAAAAAATTGAAAAAAAAAATTGAAAAAAAAATTTATTTGAAAATTAAAAAAAAAAAAAAAAAGTAGCAAAAGCATGCAAATATACCACATAAATATTTGTTCATGCAGTTAGGCAACAAATTTATTGTATAGAGAGGAAAAAAAAATTGAAAAAAAAAGAAAAAAGAAAAAAAAAGAAAAAAAAATTTATTTGAAAATTTAAAAAAAAAAAATAAAATAAAAAAAAAAAGATGTTTAACTTACGTCCCCAGGTAGGGGATGTCCGACCGCGGTGAAAGGAAGAAATGGTTGAAATGACGCTTATGGCGAGTACAGAATTTAATAAAAAAAAAAAAATAAAAAAAAAAAAATAAATAAAATAAAAAAAAACACAGAAAGCAAGGAAATTACATTGTCAGAGTTTAACATAGAAGTTAAACTCAATTTTGCAGACAGTGAATTATTGTGCTATTACATAAAAGTATTTCATAGTGATACGTTTAGCGGCACTGGAATGACCCTTTTTCTATTCCTGGGACACGACTCCTCTAACGAAGTAAGTGCTCGAACTGATGACCTTCTTGTGTAATGCACACCTGGGCACGCTGTTGGATGGAGCCCCTGACTTGGTGTAGCATGGCGGGTTGAACATTTCTACAAGCCACTGTAATACGCTGACGAAGGTTTTCTAGATTGCCCAGCTCCTCTGCATAAATGCGTTCGTTTAAATAATCCCAGAGAAAGAAGTCAAGGGGTGTCAGATCAGGTGATCTGGCAGGCCAGGAGACTGGTCCTTATCTTCCTATCCAATGATCAGGATGTGCAGCATTCAAATGATTGCAGACGATCCTCGACCGTTACGGAGGAGCACCGTTGTGTTAAACCACATCGTCATTCGCTCCTGCAGTGGCACATTCCCTAGTAATAAGGGGTGAGCTACGGAGGAATTCCAGCTAGCGTGCTCCTGTTACATGCCCCTCGAAGAATAATGGTCCAACAAGGTGGTCTCCCAAGATTCCACACCAGACATTTACACTCCACTGCTCTTGGAATGCTGCCTGCCTTACCCAATGAGGATTATCAACACTGCTATAGCGTATATTGTGACGATTTTCAGTTCCATTGTTGTGGAATCTTGATTCGTCAGAAAACAATATCCTGGATGAGAATCCCACATCACTTGCTACTCGCTCCAGCAACCATTCACAAAAGGTTACTCGACCTTCGAAAGCTCTCCCGTGAAGTGCTTGGTGTTGGTGCAAACGATAAGGATGGAACTTATTAGTGTTCAATATCCGCTGTACAGAAAATTGGCTGATGTTCACCTCCTGAGCAGCTGCCCGTGTACTAGTATGCGGATTGTTCTGGATAGTGTTCAAAACTGCTTCTGCATTAACACCCGATGTTGCTGGTGCGTGTCTGTGAGGAGGCATTCTTGCAAGTGGTGCTGTTACACGCAGACGCCTTTCAACATTCCGGAAGGTGTTTGCTGTTGGTTGTCATCTATTCGGATATCTCTCCCGATATATGTAGATGCTGAGCCGCTGGTATTCGTGCTTGATTTAGCCTTTGAAGACAGTTTTAATCATTTACTGGGCGTTTTAATATTATTACTTAATTGGCAAAGGCTGTTATGCATATTAATTGAGATGCACGAGGCGTAGTTTACGCAAAAATGTAAATAAACTGTTGTTTAATAATATGTCCGTTTTGACTGTACGGGTCCATGATGGATTAGGGTGTCTCTAAATTTTTCCTGATTTTTAGCAGCCAACCCCTGCTCTAAGTACAAGAATCCACCATTTTCTTTTTAGCTTACGTTGTTAGTGTACTCATATGATAGTTCCATCTTTTCCGAGGCGTTTACTGAATTACGTTGCTATGTATACTCTAATAAAAAGTTTGTAAAATCGGCCGGAAACCGGAATTCGCTCTCAGTAAACGAGTCGTATGTTTTTGAGGTGTACTTTAGCGAGGAGTACGTTCTGTCCCTTACACCACGGTTGCTCTCAATTTTGCGCATTCTTCTCTTTAAGAACGTCAAGCAATACATTTTAGTAAGCGCAAAACTGGACTAAGGCGCACATGCCGTTAGATGGGTGGCCTACCTTCCAAAAAAATAAGGCGCGACTGACTCACCTGGTATATCGAAAATGCTTTCAGTTAAGGTGTTTTCTGTGGGAAGACGATTCCTTTGGAAAACTTCGTCTCTTATGTTTAATAGGAGCCTGGCTGAAGTATGAAATGTAATACTTAATCCACTTTTGACCGAGCGAGTCAGCTCCGAGGTAATGCATGAGGCTCGCATTCGGGAGGTATCGTGTACGATTCCTGGTGGCCCCACACTCTTGCCATGGGTTTTCCGGTGTTTTTTCCCTGGCCGGCAAAGCGAATGCTGGAGTGATGTCTTCTACCACGACCCTCCTCTCTCCCATTTCCTCTCATTTCGTCTTTCTCTTTGATGTTACAGGAAGACTCCGGGACTGTGTTCAGTCGACGCTGGGTAGATGGCGCAGAGGCTTTCACGTAGGAACTTCTCGGCTCCGCCAGAGGGTGGCCATCTGAAGCTCAACTACCGAGTCGAGCTTTTTCCGGTTTCCGCTGGAGGGGAGCTTCCGAGCCACTCTCTGGCTGCTTGGGTAGGTTGCCACGAAAGCCTTCCAGGCGGGTGGTCAAGCCAGTAAATTTTGGTGAATTCTACGCGTTTCTGCCACCTGCGTTGTCCGTTTCTGCAGCCCATGCGTCTCCTGCAGCTCCTTCATGTGGCCGCGCCGTAGGCGAGTGGTTAGACCATTCGCTTCTCACCAAAGCGGCGCGGGTTCGATCCCAGGCGACCGCATGTGGGATTTGTGGTGGACGAAACGGCGCTGCAGCGGGTTTCCTCCGGTTTCTCCGGTTTCCCCCGCCATCTCATTCCACCGGTGCTCCATCTTCACTCCATGTAATCACCTGCGGTGCCGTATGTAGTAAAAGTTGGCGTTAGACACTACAAAAAAGCTCCTTCATGTCATTCATTCTTACCGGAGGTGTATGCACAATAGATCCAGGTGCCAGGTGTCACCTCCATTACCCAATATACCTCTACCTCTAATCCACTTTGTTTTGAGGTGCTGTTCACAGAGAAACAGGCACAGACACAGGTACACGCACATGTGAGTGCACATGCACGACACACAAATGCACTCCCATGTACAAACAGGTATAGGCTTTTGTAATTCTTTAAGCTCGGCTCCCTTTCTGCAGAGAACCATGTTGATGTCGCTTTGTCTTTCTTTACACATGAATCAGCTCACAAATTCCTGCATGCTCGCAGTTGTAAGTCTATACACAAGGGTTTGAAGAAAATTTGTCAAACCCTTTCAAATTTGGTGATGCGAAGATAGCCTTCTAAGAGGTACGATTTGTAGGCGAACAGATTTGAAACGTTCTGTTTAAGAATTCAGACAATAGTTTGTTGATACATTTAACGTTAAGTTGGAATTTATGCAATAGTTATGGGTAGACTATGCCACGATATTCCTAAAAATTACCACGTTTGTGCAAAAAGTATTACCTGTGGAGGTAAAAGGCTGTATATGGGGTTCGATCCTTTATACAGCTATCGCGAAATGGGGCGATCGCAAGTTATCTGCCACATGAACAGAGCGTGACGTCATTGCACACGCGTAGTCACAGCACAAACAACTAGGCTTACTGCTTACAGTGCATAGTGTTTCTTGAGGGTGTTCAATAGTTCCACACACATAGTAAAATGCCTCCAGCATGAAAATTGAAATATTTACGTATTGCTGAACCTGTACAATAATTGGGGAGTGAATATTTTACTGTAAATGGTGACAGTATCGAATGTAAGCTATGCAGCAACGTTATCTACAACGCTATTGCATCGACTGTACCTAGCTCCTCTGTGTTGTGATCATGTGAAAGACTGATCCCTCCCATAGTCATATAGTCTAAACTCCGCAACCGTTTGCTTCCTGTATGAAGGTTCGGTCCCTAGTTATATGTAAACGAGTAGGAGATGATGAAGAGCATTTGATAGCGTATTTAAAAGTTCTTTGAAATCGGGACATAAGCTCTAGCTTACACGCAAATCCTCATGCAGATTATGATTTTATATGAATTGCTGTATTATGGATTTGAAAATTAATATGTAACCGTTAGAAGAACATTTAATATTAATATAGTTATTATTAATTGAATTATGAACTTAATTTTACAAATTATACACATATATGCAAGAATTTATTGCGAGTAAAGTGCGATTAATGACCAACTGTTAGCAAAAGCTCGCTGGTTAAAGAGAAAGAGATTTCATATTTTACGTGTATTTACGATTTTGTTTTGAACTCATGGGGCATCAAACTGTATATTTTAAATAAAATATGAGCATGATTTTTTGGATTGAATGAATTTTGGCAAAGAAAGATACATATTTGCTCATAAGTAGAAAAAAAATCATCTAATTTTTCAACAATGGGCTTGTTGAGAATTTAGCCTACTTAGTGACCTCTAAGAGAAAGCAGAAGAGAAACATAAAGTCATTGTCTTGCTGCATCAAGAAGCACGATATCCATACATGTTGCAGTGGAAATCGAATAGAGGCCAAGAAGGTTAAATGCATTGCAGCGCCTGACTTTGACAGTTGATAAGCACAATTACGTTTTTTAAACGTGACTAAAGTGATATGAAGAAAACTTGAAGCTGAAAAACACTGCCCTTCACTAACTTAAGTTTGGGTGACAAAGAACTTACATAACCTTAAACTTGCTTTTCTTCCCCCACAACATTTCTGGGTGACGACAGAGCTATGTAAAAACGCGAGTCTGATAAAGAACTACGGCATTTTTAAACACTAGCTTTCTCTTCTTACAGTGCAAGTATTTCACGAAGTGAACCAAATATTCAACTATTTAACATCAGCAGCGTTTGCTTTCCCTACCATTAATTCGATATCGAGATTTAACTTAAAATGTACGTTTTTAAGTTCATTGAACCAAACTGAAAGTCCTTTAAATAAAATATCCACGTGTGAAGGGGGCGGGGGCGTGCACTTGTCAGTCTGTCTTTCTGTCAACGGTATCGACAAATGCATGCCCAATTTCACATTTAAATCAGATGACATTTGAGTGTGTCAGGCGCAAATTTTAAAGAAAATTCTCCACCATAAATTTTCCTTTATACGGAAAGATTTTTCTTATTTTTCGTTTTCTCAAACATATCTTTGAAGCTTGTGATTAAAATACTACACAGTTAATAGTTATGCATTGCTAACAAATGTTTACCTTAAATGTTCAGTAGGAAGTTGGCAACTATAAGGGATGGACAATAATTTACTACACAAACAGTGTAAAATGGAAAATACTATTAGACACGTCAAATCGGAAGCAATAATAATACGTCAAGGAGTAAGAGAAGTATGCAGCTCCCACCCATTTCATGATAAGATTGTAGAACGTGGAAAATAGAAGAGCATCCGGGAATGCAATTCATTAAGAATTCACATTTAAACAGAATGGTATACGCAGATAATATAGGAATATTAAAAGAATAGGGAAAACCCCACAGGGGTCTCTACAGACTGGGAAAAGACGTAAATTTTATTTACTTGTATTGCCATGCAACGTTCGAAGTAATCAGAGATATGGAAAGTAATATAAATAAATTTCAACAAATATGTGAAACCATACCAAGAACTCTACAAAATAAAACGAGGAAAGAAATAAAGTTGAAGTTTCGCAAGATCAAAGCGGTACCTGTGTTCACGTAAGGCAACGAATAGTGGGTAATATACAGTTGGAAAAGAGTAAAAGCAAAATTCGAATAGGGGAAATAGGATTTTTAGATACAACTACAGAGTGCACTAAGCTGCACTTAAGAAGAAAGCAACAATTAGAGACAACAATTAATATTTATAAATTATTTCATAAAATTGAAAAAAAACATAAGTAGATGGTGCAACTAAGCTGCAGGAATGAAGAAAGAATACCGCTCTTAATTAACTATTATAAACCTTTGGGAAAAAGATACATCGAACGCCCCTCAAAAAGATGGAAATAAAGTGAAGAATACGAGGTTGGAACAGGCGAAGTGCCTAATCCTTGAAACGAAAAGGCAGAACAGCAACAACAAAACCACTAATAATAATAATAATAATAATAATAATAATAATAATAATAATAATAATAATAATAATAATAATAATAATAGTAATAATAATAATAATAATAATAATAATAATAATAATAATAATAATAATAATAATAATAATAATAATAATGAGGAAGAGGAGGAGGAGAAGAAGAAGAAGAGGAGGAAGAAGAACAAGAACAAGAACAAGATGAAGAAGAAGAAGAAGAACAAGAAGAAGAAGAAGAAGAAGAAGAAGAACAAGAAGAGCGTAGAGCTCTTTAAATGTGCATTTATTGTCAACTTCATTGTAGCATTATCCACGTTCGAAATATTTGTTGTTACGTATTTAAGTATGCTGAAGTTAAATTACAATGCAGCATTTGCATAGCTCTTTAGCAACAATGACTGAGGATACACAAATAGTTGTTTTGTTTCGTACCGTACGCGCAAGCAGGTCATATTACTTAATTTCATAAATTTCAAGCAAAACTTTACAAATAAATTAATGCGTATTGAAAAATTGACCGTTTCCGTGGTGTAGTGGTAGCGCACCTGCTTCTGGCGCGCAAGATCCTGGGTACTGGCGTGGGGATTTTTCCCTCGCAGGAAGGTCTGGCACGAGGTGCACTCCTCGTTAGGTCCTGGAGGGGCCAATCGCGGAGCTACTTGATAGAGAAGTAGCGAACTCAGGTTGCATAGACCGGGTAACCGGCCAGGAGGGCTCGGGGCGCTGACCACGTCCCACCCTCCAGTATTGCACCCACTCATGACGCCTGTAGTGGGTGGAGGGGGATGTAGCGGTCGGGCGGTAAGCCTTGGCCCCTGTTGCACTAGGGGTTACTTCTTGGCAGATATAGAAAAATTACTTTTTGCATGAATTCTCTCATAAAAGAGGGGCTATGTGATGTTTTACAGGATGAAGAAGGTCGCCTGACACAGATTTGTTTTGTTTATCTACCACTTAGGATAGGCAGAAAAGATGTAGTGAATTTAGTCTACAATTTTAATATCGATCCGTTAAATCCCTTTTTTGCATGTGTATGTATCTATGTGTATGCGTGTGCGCGCGTGTAAATGAAACGCAAATTTATTAATACACGCACACGTGCACGCCCGCACATACACACTCACATCGACACGGGTAGCTGAGGTCATTAAGGCACGAACTCGTGAACGGAAAGTCGATATTTTAAGTCCGTCGGAGTCGTCTAACCTGATCTGAGCAGTTTTCCAGGTCTTTTCTTCGGTCTTCATAACTGATAAATGCTGCGGAGATACCCTACACTTTGGGGATGGGTGGGATTCCCCCCTGGGATTCCCCCTCCCCCATGATTTCATACCCAGAATTTCCTCCCCACTAAAATATCCCAGGGAAGCGGTTTATATAACGAGACAAACAGCGGAACATACACTACTAAAATGCTCCCCCCTCCCAGCAACTTTTAACGATTTCGCATCCTGCGTTATCCCACAAAATGGGTAAGAATATTGTAGACGACTTACATAAGTGCAAAGAAATTATAACAATATTTTAGTTTAGTTGCTTCCTATAAGTATTATCACAAGGAATCAGTTGTTTTAAAGATACTTATATTTAATAAAAAGCCAGACACTAACATATGTAGTTGCAGGACATACATACCTACGAAGTATCAGTCCTCCTGTTGCATGGACACATTTATATGTGAAATGTGCCCGTAAGAAGTTGTGAAACATTTCTTGACCCACAAAGAAATACAGCAAGTAACCTTGGGATGTGCAGTTTAAAATTCAAACATTTAGCAAATTCAATTTAAATGTGTTTTTAAGTCCGATATTTCATTCCATTACCTATATTACGTATTTGTAACACATACATTACCAATAAATAAATTCTGAGGGTTCTCCGGTTTCCCCTGCCATCATTCCACCAATTGCTTTATCATCCTTTCATCCTCTTGGTCTCTTTCAGGGTCGAAAGTGTCAGCAGGCATTCGGGTGCGGCATGGTGGGATGAAATCTCTGGGTGACTCATCCTTTGTCACGGTAGCCGGGCTCCGGATCGTATCCACACCGAGGTCCTTGAGACTCGGTGGGTGCCCCCGCAGGCGGCTCTCTGCGCGAAACGGTGGGACCGGTGTACTGGCTCGTGTCAGGGAGTTTCTAACTGAGAAAGTGCAGGGACCCTGCCCTCTGCTTTGCCTGCTCTCCGGTGGCCTGGCCGCCCTGTGTATCCTCTCACCTCACCCCTCCCCCCGGGGGCCACCCATCCGGGCATAGACACAAAAGATCTCTGAGGTCAAAGTGCCGAAGTGCCCCTCCACGTCTGTCCCTCTACCTTCTTCTACCTTTTAGTATGCACAATTTTGTTTAACTATGGTGAGAGCTAATCTTTGTATCCTGTAATTTCTGCCGGAGTAAGTTTTGTTAGATCAAAGGTATAGATTTAAAAGATGCTACAAACATTATTGAACATTATTAGGTAGCATATATTTCTAATGTGATTCTAAAGAGTAAGCACCTATACACTTTGTAACGGTCATCAAGTCTTCTGAATTTATGTATAAGGGATTGGAACAAGATAAGATTTAAGGCAGGGAGTAATTTTTTCCAGTCCCACTAGTAACACAAGTGTCCTCTTTTTTATTTTTGGTTAGGTCTGGTGACATATATTTGTAATCAGAAAGTTGATCAGTTAGGAGTAATTTTCGGATGTAGTACAAAATTCAAACCATACTTTTTGCCAGTTTCTAATGTGTAAGTGGACAAAGCTTTGTCCAATTGGAGCAGATGGCTCAGGTTTGTCTGTAAGGAATGCAACCTTGAAACCTGTAAAACAGTCTGAAATTTTCCCCAGCACCTATAGCTTAAGTTCCGAAGTTTTAGATATTAGAGTATAACAGCAAAATGATAACTTGGTATCAACCATTCATTGAAATCTGATGGCATTTAGGTCAAATGTTTTAAGCATCACTAAGCATTCCCTTGTATACACATTAAAGGACAAAAACATTTCCTGAAGCTAATGTTCAACGAAACTGAAAAAAAAGCACCTTCATCCAGTGCAGCTAAATATCACGAATAAGGCTCAAAAGTTTCAGTATTATGAACTTTCTAAAATACTTTTAAAATATCTACATTATTCTAGAAATGACCCAATAACTGTATAAGAACGTAAAGATGCAATAAAGATTATTTTTTTATAAATATAACTTTAATTGGATATTTAACTTATTGCTTGACAATAAACATCTATATTATTGCATCATGTAGCATTATTAAAAGGGGACCCCTAATTGGCTTATTTATGAACTCTTGTTATTGCATTAGTATATGCGTAGTGAAATGAGAGCGTGATGCATTTAATTTATAATTTCATACCCAAATATTTTTCTTTGAAATAGAGTTAAAATTTTTTATTTGGATAATACAAAATGCTGGTGGTATGAAACATTCAGTACAAAAGCGTTTTGAATAAAACATTCCTACTTTCAGTTATATGTTTAGATCGTTACGTTAACCTGAAGAATAATTACCGTCTAACCGAGTTGAAAAGAGCAGTAAAAGTTTAGGTATAACAATTTAAAGTTGCAGAAAAAGCCGCTGAGACCCCAAAAAAAAGCCAAAAAAAAAAAAACTGATGTGTTGCACTCACATGACCTTCACTGCTCTTGTACTGACCATTCTTGCAAACCCTTATTCCTATATCCTCGTGTTAGTTGAGACAGACATTTGGAGAAATTATCTAATTGCTTATTTCCTTGTACGTGCAAGGAGAATATGGGAGTGCAGTAGGCCTTGAGCGATAGTCAAATCTCTTAAAGCTTTCAAATTCTGTTCTCTTTGCGCGGTTAACATATATATATAAAAAGATGAAGAACGATGTTCCATTTGATAGAAGTATCAGTTCTCCAAAACTCACCCAAATAACAAGGCATGTCTCCGAAATGGTTTACTCTACAAAAACATTTATTTAGGCATGAATTGTGTATTGTAGCAAAGTCTACATTTTTACTTTCTCTACTGGTAAGTAGGGGAAGTATTGTATTCTACCCAAAAATTCGATGTCGAGATTTCACCGGAAATATATGTTTTGAGGCCCCCTGAATAAAAAAAAAGCATTTTTAAAAAAAGGTCTGTGTGTGTCTGTGTGTCAGTCTGTCAGTCTGTCAGTCAGTCTGTCAGTCAGTCTGTCAGTCTGTGGACAGCATAACTCAAAAACGAAAAGTCGGTTAAAAACCAAAGTTCGTATTTAAGTTTAATGTCTTACAAGGATGTGATACGAAGATTTTGAAGAAAATAGCCTCTCTCTAAACTACCCTTTACATGGAAAATTATAAATATTATATTTATTATTATCCTGCAGTGCTCATAATAATCATATTTTACTAGTTTTCGGAGTTTTACTACTACTGCTGCTGCTCCTGCTGCTCCTGCCACCGCCGCCACCACCACCGCCACCGCCACCGCCACCGCCACCGCTACCACCACTACCAAAACTACCACCACTACCAAAACTACCACCGCTACCACCGCTACCACCACTACCACCACTACCAAAACTACCACCACTACCACCACCACTACCACCACCACTACCACCACTACCACCACTACCACCACCACCACTACCACCACTACCACCACCACTACCACTACCACTACCACCACTACCACCACAACTACCACTACCACCACTACCACTACCACTACCACTAACACTAACACTACCACTACCACCACTACCACCACTACCACTACCACAACTACCACTACCACCACTACCACTACCACTACCACTACCACTACCACTACCACTACCACTAACACTACCACTACCACCACTACCACCACTACCACCACTACCACCACCACCACTACCACTACCACCACTACCACCACCACTACCACTACCACTACCACTAACACGACCACGACCACGACCACGACCAGTACCACTACCACTACCACTAACACGACCACGACCACGACCACGACCAGTACCACCACCACTACCACTACCACCACTACCACTACCACTACCACCACCACTACCACCACCACTACCACTACCACTACCACTAACACGACCACGACCTCGACCACGACCACGACCACGACCACGACCACTACCACCACCGCCACCAACGCCACCACCGCCACCACCGCTACCGCTGCCGTTGCCACTGCCGCTGCCGCCGCCGCCACCACGCCACCACCGCCACCACCGCCACCACCGCCACCACCGCCACCACCGCTACCGCTGCCGTTGCCACTGCCGCTGCCGCTGCCGCAACCGCCGCTACCACTACTACCACTACTATCACCACTACCACTACCACTACTACTACCACCTACTACTACTACTACTACCACAACTACTACCACCTACTACTGCCACTACTACTACCACTACTACTACCACTACTACTACCACTACTACTACCACCACTACCACCACTACCACTACTATCACCACTACCACCACTACCACTACTATCACCACTACCACTACTACTACCACCTACTACTACTACTACTACTACTACCACAACTACTACCACCTACTACTGCCACTACTACTACCACTACTACTACCACTACTACTACCACCACTTCTACCACTACTACTACCACTACTACCACTACTACTACCACCACTACTACTACTACAACTACTACCACTACTACCACTACTACAACTACTACTACCACTACTACTACCACCTACTACTGCCACTACTACCACTACTACTACCACTACTACTACCACTACTACTACCACTACTACTACCACCTACTACTGCCACTACTGCCACTACTACTACCACTACTACTACCACTACTACTACCACTACTACTACCACCTACTACTGCCACTACTACCACCACTACTACCACTACTACCACTACTACTGCTACAACTACTACTACTACTACTACTACTACCACCACTACCACTACCACTACTACTACCACCACTACCACTACTACCACCACTACCACTACTACTACCAATGCTACTACTACCACTACCACTACCACTACTACCACCACTACCACTACTACCACCACTACCACTACCACTACCACTACCACTACCACTACCACTACCACTACTACCACCACTACCACTACTACTACCACTACCACTACCACTACCACTACTACCACCACTACCACTACTACCACCACTACCACTACCACTACCACTACCACTACCACCACCACCACCACCAATACTATTACTACTACTGCTACTACAAGTGTTAGAGGAGGAAACTCTCAGTGATCACCGGTTTATTTATTTCGAAATCAAGGGCACAAGAGAGCGCAAAGAATTTAACCTAGAAAAGAGGAAGATAGAATATGATTGGGAGGTGTTAAAAACCACACTTGAATGGAAGTTAAAAGGAGTGGATGCTAATATAGGAGAGGGAACCCATGAACGTTTGACTAAGATTTTACAAGTGGCATGCAAATTAAGTCAGATAAAGAGATCAAGAGCGAATAGAAGCCAAGTACCATATTGGTGGAGCACCGAAATAGAGGATTCAAGGAAAAAATGTTTGCAAAAACGAAGAATTCTGACCAAGCTTTGTAGAAGAAACTTAGACTTGGAAGAAATTGAGGTAGCAAAGAATGAATATAGGCGATGTAGGAATGAGTTGACCAGACTCATTTACTAGTCTAAATGTATTAGTTAGCAAAAGGTGTGTGATGAGTTAGAACATGACATATGGGGAGCTGGCTACAAAATAGCCAGCTATAAAACTCCTTTTGACCTGAGTACTGAGAAGAAAATGGAGATAGCTAGGGCGTTATTCCCTACAAGAGAAGACAATGTGGAACCAGTAGCCAGGAAGGCTAAGGTAGAGTTACTTACTATGGAGGAAATGAATGAGGCAATAAGCAAAATCAAGACAGGGAAAGCACCCGAAATCGATGGAATAAACCCAGAGGTACTTAAAGCTGCTGTTAAAAGAGCACCAGAGTGGCTCCTGGGAACGATAAACGACTTTTTACGGAAACAGGAATTTCCAGATAAGTGGAAAATAGCAAAGGTAGTGCTGCTCTTGAAAGGAGGTAAATCCCCTCTAGAGCCCTCAGTGTATAGACCACTGTGTTTATTGAATACCTTTAGCAAGTTGTTCGAAGGAATGATTAAGACCAGGCTAGAAAAAGAGATCACAGAAAAAGGAGGGTTATCTGATCAACAATATGAAATCAACAATACGAGCCATTCATGCTGTACTCAAAATAAAGACGGAATGGAGTGGAAAGTGGGTCGCATTAATCACCTTGGACGTGAAAAATGCTTTTAACTCCGCCACCTGGAGTGCAATATTAGATGGTTTATAGGAAAGGAATATCTCCACGTACATAATAAATGTATTAACATCCTACTTTCAAGGAAGGAAAATAAGAATTGACAAAGAAGATGTAGAAATAACAGCGGGCGTGCCACAGGGTTCGATTCTTGGACCAACTCTCTGGAATATATTATACGACCGTGTTCTCAGGCTGAAATTGACAGACGGCGTAATGCAAATTGCTCTTGCAGACGATCTTGCCTTAGTGGTAACTGCCGAAGATAAACAAGAATTGATATTTAGAGCAAATGAATCGCTAAGACGTATTGATAGATGGACAACTTACAATGAACTAGAGTTGGCACCACACAAAACAGAAGCAGTCATCATGAAGGGCCC
>CM060964.1:198859878-199139878 GCA_030765045.1 Tenodera sinensis | reverse complement strand
TAAACTGCTAGACTGCGTTTATATTTTTTCTTAGCTAGAGTAAGCTATGGTGCTGCCACCTGTCTACTTTGAATTCTCCATGTTTACTCTGTTGAGTGTTACAATTTTTTAATTAAATGTTTTCGGAAAATTTTATATCTGTGCACTGCAAAAATTACGCACTGTGAAACTTTTTATTATTGAGTTTACATTGGGGACAAAGCGAGAGCAAATGTTGAGGAGGGTTAGAGACAGTTTTAAAAATAAACCAAAAGCTTGTAACCTCTTTCTTTTATCGTGTAAAGGCCATTAAAAGATATTCGTCAATTCAGATAAAAGGCGTCAAGTATCAGACACAACGCACCACTAAAAGTTGACATCAGTTCGTAAAGAAGTGTGTGTGTTTATACTGTATGGAACCTGTGAAGTATTATTACGTTATTTAACATTTTCCGTAAATATTTGTAGTTGTGGAGGGGGAAGCTAGGAAAAGAGGATATATTGGTTAATTAAGAAGTAAGGAACGTCAAATAGTTATGAATCTGTTAGATTATTTTTTTCAAGTCAAATGAGCATTAATAAGGAAATAAAAGAAACAGCTAAGACTGTGGGGTGTTCAGAAGCAGTAGTATATAGAATTAACAAGGAACTCTAATACCTGAGACCTCTAAGAACGCCACGAAAAAGAAAGCAACAAGGGCAGGACAACACAAAACGTTAGGTTAATGCAATATGATGGAATAGTACAAAGCGGAGCCCGGCGAATTGTTCATACTTTAGTGTTTGAAAATATACCACCCGCATTGAATATAATTTTCTCACGGTATCTTCACGGCGATGATACCCTACCAAATTACTCAGGTGCCACCCTGAATCGGTTCTTACATGATTTGCGGTTCGAGGATGAAAAAAGGTAGGTACACATATAGTAAACGTTGCGCCCCATTTAACGTGTATTGTCTTCTAAGGGTGAGACGCGCTTTAGCTATTCTCGCAAATCCTTATTCCCCTATCTTCTTCATGCTAGTCGAGACAAACATTTGCAGAAATTATCTTATTGCTCATTTTCTTGTAGGTGCAAAGGGAATGCGGGAATACAGTAGACTTTGACCGATAGTCAAATCTTTTATAGCTTGAAATTCCGTACTCTCTACACGGTTAACATATAACAAAATGAACATCGATGTTGCATTTGACGAAAGTTTAAGTTTTCCGAAAAATACAAATAACAAGGAATATCTCCGAAATGGTTCACTCCACAAAAGAATTATATTGAAATAAATTGTGCGTTTTAGCATGATTTATATTTTTGTATAGGAAGATTCAATATATCTCTTACGGTTTACGAGTTATTCAAAAGTCATCCAGAGTAAACAGGACTACGTAGGCTATAGCCAGAAGATTCAAATGCTTTTGATTTGTCATAAAATATCTAAAACATATGTCATTTCAACCAAAATCGTTAGAGCCAGTTTTAAGAAAATAAAAATTTCGAAAAATATTCCATGTATAAAAGGTAGTTTAGGATGGAACAATTTTCTTCAATATCTTCACGTCGAATCCTACAAAGACATTAAACTTAAATACCAACTTTAGTTTTTTTAACCTACATTTACTTTTGAGTTCTGCTGCCCAAAGACACACTGACGCATAAACAGACAGGCCCACACGGACCTTTTTCCTAAAACTACAGTTTTGTATTCATGAGTGGGGCGGGGGTTCAAGACATATATTTCTGGTGAAATCTCGACATTGAATTTTTGGGTGGAGTACAACACTTCCTCTGGTTACTATACGTAGTAGAGAAAAAGTTATTTAAGATTGAGAAATACGCATTAAGGAATGTCAAACTCAAGGCAATGTACAGTGAAAATAAAATCTAACCGATCAAAGAATGATTGAGAGAGAGAGAGAGAGAGAGAGAGAGAGAGAAACCGATTGAGAGAGAGAGAGAATCTTCAGCTTTTCGAAACATTGCTGTTAAAGCAGTTATAAACAGCAACAACGGGCACTCATAATCTACAGGTTACCAACCAAGTGACCAGGGACCAAAGCAGGTTACCAAGAGACCAGAGACCAAACCAGGTTACCAAGGGACCAGATACTAAAGCAGTTTACCACCTAAGTGACTAGGGGCCAAAGCAGGTTACCAAGGGACCAGAGACTAAAGCAGGTTACCAAGGGATCAGAAACCAAAACAGGTTACCAAGGGACCAGTGACCAAATTAGGCACTCTAGCAGAATACATGCAAGCAAATGCGAGCCTGTAACAAATGTTTTAAGATATCCAAAAAGTCAATCTTCAAAGACAGGTTTACATTGTTGAATACAAGCAAACAGGTTTGATTAGAATCAGGTTAGGTTTGCTTATATATCTGGAAACATTTTTTGTTACAGAGTTGCATTTGCTTCCATGTATTCTGCTAGCGTGCCTAATTTGGCCTAATTTAATAGACTCTGTATGTGTACATGACCACACTGAGCTGTTTGCGATGACGCAAGTTTGTATTCGGAATGTAATTGAGCGATGTATAAATAGTATCGAATATCTCTAACTTTTGCTTAAAATGTATATTGTCATCTTCAGTTGCAGGTTCACTATGAATCATTATGGTGGAAGATTGTATCACTCAAGATACGAGAAACTGAAATTTTGATATAATAGTGATGGAAAGGATCGTTTCCTCAAATGTTGTATGGACAGGCTTTTAAGAATAGGATCCTTACTGGACTTGAATACCCTTATGAATAATATAAGAGTGAAGTTTCTACTGGTTTTGCACTGAAGTTAGCTAATTCTGAAGCTATGCCATTTTCGCTGCAAGAGAGTGAATAATCTGGAATGGGTGGATCGTACAATTATGAAGATGGAAGATTGTCACTAAGCAACCTTGAATAATCATCAGGAATCATGACTTCACTGGAAGAACGTAGCGGTATTAAAGTTATATATATATATATATATATATATATATATATATATATATATATTTCTAAATAATGAAGTTGCAATTAGGAAATATATATATATATATATATATATATATATATATATATATATATATATATATATATATATATATATTTCCTAATTGCAACTTCATTATTTAGAAATTTAGTCTTGAATTGCTTGAAGAAATTCTTGATGCATCTGTATCCAATGCTGCGATAATTTACTGAAAATTTGAATTCCTATAGAACTCTAATCCTGTCCGCATATATGACCATTGGAGATGAATAAACAAGAGGCTGAAAATTATTAATGCTTACACAATACCCAGTTAGGTTAGCATGCTTAGGCTACATAATAGCAATGCTATTTTCGCTTCATCAGTTTCTATCTTGAAAATGTTGCAATGTTAGCTAAGGGTTTCCTTCATGAGGAATATATTGAACGTGAGATGTTTCTTAATGAATATCAGGTATCATTTTCTTTTTATTATTGTAATTCCGCCTATCCATCTCCTGGAACCGGATCTCCACGCAGTAGCTCTTCGGCTCCGTCGACGCAAACCGGGACATGTACGAGCCCCGGCCGTACTTCTCCAGCTCGTCCGCCATGTCTCCCAGGAGGCGTCCGACCGACGGCGTCCATTCCCCCGGAGCGGTGGCGGCAACATAGGAGTCGGTGTCGAAGTAGCACACCCGTTCACCGAGTCGGTTCAGGTATGAGTAGAGCACCAGGCGGGCGTAGGCCGTGGTGAAAGCCGCTATTACAACGTTGAAGGTGGGGTTCACCTTGGGACTCTGCTCGCAGTACCTCCACACCACGTACATGACGTCGTCGGTGACGGGCACGTAGGTCTGCACTTGGACGCTCGGTCGTTGAGCAGCTCCAGGAGTCGATCGTACCTGTCGACGAGCTCGCACGTGGGGAGGTTGTCCCTCTGCCCGAGTTCACCCCAGAAGCTGTTGAGCATCAGCTTGGCGAGCTCGCGCCGACCGGGGTTGGGTGCGATCGCAGAGGGATCTAGGGCGACGCCTTCGTGCACCGAGAACTCCCTCAGGTACCGCTCCCTCGCGTCCTGCGTGTCACAGCCCGAGGGCCATCCGGAGGCTTCCGTCTTGATCTTCAGGAACTGATCGACGTAGGCCTAGAACAGTCCCTTGGCTCCGGTGGCCAGGTCATACTGCACCACGTCGTACTCTCAGATCTCGTGGGCCTGGAGGAGGCGGTACCCCTCCTCGAGGGCTACCTTGACTTCGTCGACCACCCAGGTGCCCTTCAGGACCCTCTCGTGCTCTCGGTGTTCGTACTCGTCTTGGTTCTCCGACTCCGCACAAGCGCTACATAGCGGAAACAAGAGCTTGCCGTTGATGCGCGCCGGCAGCACCGGGTGGTACAGGTGTTGCGGTGGTAGGACCACGGCCTTGATGAGCCCGGCGCGCAAGTCTTCCAAGCGCGAAAAGCGATCCACGTGGATCTTCGGGTGGCCGACGGGGTAGGGTTTGGTCTTGTTCACGAACGAGTACAGGCTGCACGCGTCGTAATAGAAGATCTTCCTGTCCCCTCGGACTCGCAGTACGTCTTGGTACAGTTGGTGCGGCCTCCGTAGAAAGCGTCTCTGGGATTCAGGGGTTCGGATGCCGGGAAGTCTCTAGCGTGGCGCTCGAGCTCGCGGTCGGTCTTCATCATGGCGTTGAACTCGCACTCCCAAATTTCCACCACGGCGTAGCGGAATACTCCCATAGAATTTCAAAATGCATCGAAACAAGAAACTTCTGCTCTGTCAGTGACAGTAGAGTGACATCTTGAGATCCGGTCTACGCAAGCAGACACTGAAACCTAACTCGGCGGATAGCGTGCGAGCTCTTTCTCTACTCGCTCTTCTACTAGCAAGAAATATCATCTAAATTCACACTGTTTTCTCTGCTCACTTTTAGGGAACACATTCACATACCCCTCTGTAGATGCTTAAGCAACAATTTCTATTTATGCTTTCACTGCACTCGGAGGGAAGCTTTTCAAATCTCTAATCACGGCGATTAACACTCCACTAAACTATTATTTGTCAAACATGTATGCTATTCATCTGTCAACATCTCTGTATGTACTCTAATTTTTTCGGCCAAAGCAGAGTTGAGGCTGTGGAAATGTGCGTTGTGCCACAAAAATATCTTAAACTTACGACATTTAAATAAAAAACGTTAGAGACATTTTTGAGGCAGTTTATGATCACGTTTTTCAGGTGAACTATTTTCAAAAGAGTGAGCAGAGAAAGAGATGCGAATATGTTATTTAAAGGTGAGTAGAGAAAACATTGTGAGTGTAATACGTAGCATTTTAATTTCAAACATACAGAAAGTTGTATGACTCATCTGTTGAAGAGGGATTAAAATGCTCTTAGTGCATGTGAATGTAAAATCGTTTCTTTTTTCAGCACATACCAGAATTTCTCATGCATTTTTTCCTGAATGGCATGTTCTGCTTGCTTCTCAAAGACCAATGTGATCCGTGCGAACTGGTGTCTTGCAAGGTTGCTGACGGCGTGCAACTGCTGAATACTGCGTCTCGTTGCACAACGGGATGAAAATCCTGGCATCGCACATCGCATATTCACATCTCCTTCTCTGCTCACTCTTCTACAAACAGTTTTACCGTTTTCGGTACACATTCCTTCCTTCCTGTTCAACAGTCACACATTCTCGAAAAGCATCAATGCCGTTCTCATCGAGAAACTCTTTCCTAAACTTTAGGACACCCTGCCTGGGCAGCAAAACATCCCTCTTGCAGTACGCCAACATTTCGGCTTACATGTCAAAGATGTAGTTGTGGGCCTTTTTTTTTTCAGCGTACCACTTTTAAAAGTTCGCTCGTTCATCTTCCGACATGCTATCAGGGCAATAGTATTACTTTCTCTACTGGTAAGTAGGGAAATATTGTATTCCACCCGAAAATTCGATGTCGAGATTTCACCGGAAATATATGTTTTGAGACCCCATGAATATATATAAAAAAAAACATTTTTAGAAAAAGGTCCGAGTGTGTGTCTGTGTGTCAGTCTGTCAGACTGTGAACAACATAGCTCAAAACGAAAAGTCGGTTAAAAACCACGGTTTGTATTTCAGTTTTATGTCTTTCAAGGATGCGACACAAAGATTTTGAAGAAAATAGCCCCATCTTAAACTACCCTTTACATGGAAAATTTTTCGAAAATTTTGATTTTCTTGAAAATAGCTCTAACGATTTTGATTAAATGTCATATGTTTGAGATATTTTTATGACAAATGTAATGTATATCTTGAATTTTCTGGCTATAGCCCCTGTAGTCGTATTTACTCTGGACGACTTTTGCGTAACTGGCAAACCGTTAGAGATAGACCAAATTATACTATACAAAAAATGTAGATCTTGCTAATATAGACAATTTATGTCTCAATAAGTTGTTTTTTAGGGTGATCCATTTCGGAGATATTCCTTGTTATGTGTGAGTTTCGAAAAACTTAGAACTCTCGTGAAATGGATCATCGTTGTTCATTTTTTTATATGTTAAGTGTGCAAAGACAACAGAATCTCAAACATTGGACTATCGCACAAAGCCTACTGTATCGGAAATTCACCGCACTCTCGAAATAGACACCAACCGCTCCATTTTGGTATCATGAACACCTTTCAAATACAACAATTTTTATCGACAGATCCCTCCACGCGTCCTCACTTTTCGGGCGTCTACCCCTCCGACAAGCTTCCCAACATTCATACCATTAGAAGGCTCGCCTCCTGGGAGACATGACGGACGAGCTGGAGAAGTAAGGGCGGGGCTCGTACATCTCCAAAAACCGTTAAAACAGCTAAATACGACTTCATATGACCAATGGGAACTGACGATGTGGCGTCTGGGCGGATTTTCTCTGGGTTCTCCGGTTTCCCCTCCACTAATTCCTCCAACTGCTCCATCATCACCTTTCAAAATCATCCATTTCACCTGCATTTCATATCATTCTCTTCCTCAGGATCATACTTTGTGATGGGCTGACAACCCGCTTCCAGGTGCTCACTCTGTCCTGTCCATAGGTTCCTGTATTCCCCGCTAGACGTCTGGCCCTAAGCACAGGCTTGTACGACCTTCATAAGGGGAGGGTAATCAGGGAAGGAAGAAGAAGCGTTAACTGTCACATTTTTACGACTCTTTCCTAGGCTTTATGACACACCACACCTGTATTAACGCGCACGAAACTATTTTTTTGCGCTCGCATACGAGTTATAATTTCATTTTTTCTGTCACAAAAACGTGATAACACTAGTAAAATCTTTCGAAAAATTTTCCATGGAACAAGCAGATTAGGGTAGAGACATTTTCATTAAAATCCTCGTGTCGCATTTATATATTATAAATACCAACTTTGGTTCTTAATCTGCTTGTCATGTTTGAAGTATGCTGTTCTCACATACGTACGCACACGGACCTTTGTGGGGAAAAAATGCTTTTTCAGGGTCCTCAAAACATATATTTCTGGTGAAATCTCCACATGGAATCTTTTTGGGCGAAATGCAATAGTTCCGCGACTTACTATCCGTAATAGAGAAATTAAAAAAAAGAAAGGAATAATATCATAATGTGTCAAATAACTAAATGGATGCATGAATGAGCAAATAATTTATTAAAATCTTCGTGTCGCATTTATATATTATAAATACCATCTTTGGTTCTTAATCTCCTTTTAGTTTTTGATGTATGCTGTTCTCACATGCACACGCACGCAGACCTTTGTGAAAAAATGCTTTTTTTCAGGGGACCTCAAAACATATATTCCGGTGAAATCTCCTCACCCAATGTTTGGGCGAAATAGAATAGTTCCCCGGCTTCCTATTCGTAATAGAGAAATTAAAAAGAAAGAAAGGAATAATATAATGTCATGTGACACTTCCGGTTAGTCATCGGTCCACATCTTGCTAGGAAAAGTAGGCTACGTGTCTTTCTGACATAGCTCAACAAATCCAGCACACGCCGCAACCTGACATTGCTTCTCGCCCCCCCCCCTCCACCTCCCACCATGCCTCGGCATGACGCTTAGCGCGTGCGCAAGTTCAGTTTATTTCCAAGAAAATTGCATACCGGAAGTCTGGTAATGATTGCTTCAGGTTTTTTAAACTAGCACCTTGCCACGTCAGTCGATTTCCCCCAACTGTCGGCCAAAATCTGCATTTTCAGGTATTTTCTTGCACATTTCCAACATCGTTTAAAATGCCAACGGTCATATTTCGGAGCGGAAATGGTTTTGTTGATTTCTCAGCGTTTTTTAAACAGGCATCTTGACTCGTTAGTCAGTGATATTCAATTGCTTGGACGATCGTCATGGGATCTTTCTCTGTGTCAGGCGAAAACTTTTTTTCCCCATCTACTGTGCGTGTGTAAAGAGAATTAATTACATTCCTGGTTGTTCAAACAGAGTTTTCGCTTTGGATTGTGTTTTTCTGGTGAGTTTACTTTCTGTTTTATAAGAGTTTTTAATTAAATCTTTGTTTAAGCTATGTGCATGCACAACCAAAGTCCAACGTCTCATAGTTGTAGGGATAAATCATCAAACTACGGGCAACAATGCATATTTCAGCTAGTATAATCCATATTTTGAATTATCTTGTTATCTTAACTTGAATCAAGTGTATATTCCTTGGTATACGTTTTTAATCGTGACAGGCACACAGAAACTTGCTAAGCTAGAAAAAAAACCACAAATAATACAAAATACACTTGTTGTAACATTATCAATTCCCAATATATTCTTTGCTGTCGGTTTTAATTTTCAAATACCTTATATTTCTTTTTTTTGTGATAATTCTCCGTTGTCTTCGGTTCTCCGTCTTGTGTATTAAATAGTTTGCAGAAGGAAGGGCTGTGAAAGTGGCGTAAGGTGAAAGTAACATTTCTCCTAAATTAATACTATACTTCTGGAAGGAATTCTGATGTGCAACATTCAAACGGCTTTTGCACCCAATATCCTTATTTTCATAGTTATCAATAATTGTTCATAAGCTTCTTGATTCTTTTCCCAGCTATCGATAGCATATTTATTCCTCTAGTATTAAAATAATAAGAAAACAATTTGCTAACGCTTTCCTCTCCAATAAAAACATCAGTGACCGTGTGTGATTTGACAAGCAAACAAGTAAAAAACAATTCGTTATTGCTCTGAACTATGTTATATTCATATATTTGTTCATTTTGCGCCACTGTGTGTCTAATTGTAATGGTTTGTGTAACATCGTTAAACTATTCTATGTTTCAATCAACTACATGTTTAAGATTTTCTTCTTATATGACATATTTCGAGGTAAACTGTCGGGATATATAACACCTTATCGTAACTGGATGACCTGGCACGCGCGTGAATGCAAACGTGTGTCTGCTAGCCGCTTAGGCCGCGAGAGGAACAGCCAGCATATAATAGCATAGCAAGATGCAGATCCATTTCAAAGCACGTAATTGCCACGGAACGCTTGTGTGTGAGTATCAAGACAAGTTGCATATAATCTGCCAGCATTTTCTATCTGTGTGAGAGACTCGTATTAACGCCTTCTTTAAAAGGTATCCCAAACAATTAAAAAAGCTTGCTAATCAGCTCTTGAATTGTCTTGTTATCTTAATTTGATAGTGTGACGCGTTCAACCATAGTCTGCGCATTTTATCGGATTTTAACTGTTGGCTTAACATTAAAGCATGTCTGTTAAATTCGTTAGAAATATGAACCTATGTCCAAAAAAAAAAGACTAAGAAAAAACAAGCAAACGAGGAAAAAAACGAGACTCAACTTATACGTATCAATATAATTGATATTTTAAGCAAAATTCTGAAGCTATTTTTTTCAGAAAATACAAAATTTGGAAACATATTCCATGTTGGTGTTTTTTCAACATTTTCATATCTCGTTCTTGAAAAGATTTAAATCTTAGTCCTTTAACCGACTTTTTTTTCGTTTTTTTTAAACTATGCTTTTTCACCATCAGCAACGCTATCATTCTTGCAATTCCTTTTTCTCTCCCTTTTTTTATAAGGGAAAGGTTGCTTCCTCATTTTTCATCCAATGGCAACGCACATTATTTCCACCAATCATCGTTGTTTTGGAATCCCTACGACCAAATCCCAACTCGTCTTATTTTATCCAATCAGATCACGCCACGTCATTTCCGCCTATCACGTTTCCCCATTCCTCCAAGATCCTTCCCTTCTTTGCTTCCCAACACCCGTCAAGACCACATCACTTCTCCCTTCCGCAAATCACGTGCATTTTTTCGTTTTCTACAAGCAACAATGCATCTCGGCAGTCAAAATGCAGCAAATGATAAAAAACCTAGAGCAGATCTACCTCGGCAGATGCTTATCAGTGCATTTGGACCATTCACCGACATATATTATGACAGATCACATTTTCGGCGATTGGATGCTTAGCGTCCGTCAAGACAGAGTACTCGTTCAACATCCACACGCTCAAGGTCCACCAATCATATTATTTTATTAAAAAAAAGCGACGGTTGGTGGGAACATCTCAACGGTTGTTTCTGTGCCAGAAAACCCCATCCTGCGGATGTGGTATATCGCAATCTCCCCCCTTCCCCCCCTCACCAACGGATGTGGGCCTGTTCGCAAACTCTGCGCTTACACCTGATACCTCTTTCATCTACATAGACGTCTCATCTTGCCTTCAGCTGAGACCAAGCTCTCGTAGAGGAACGACATGCCAACTCCTGCGGCAAATTCCGGCTTCGTCACTCAAACTTATGTTCCAGGTGTCAACTTGCTCTTGCTCCTCAACGGCTAAATCATCTCAAATAGCAACGGTTGGTGGTAAAATCTCAACGGTTTTTTCCCGTGCCAGAAAACCCCATCCCCCAGCCTTTCCCCACCCCAGCGGGTGTGTCTGCGATCGCAAACACAGCTCTTACACCGGATGCCCCTTTCATCTACATAGACGTCTCATTTTACCCTCAGTGGGTACCGAGCTCTCGACGAGGAACGACCTGCCAACCCTGCAAGACATACCACGGCTCCTCCTGCTGCAAATTCCGGCTTCGTCACCCGCTCTTGTCCTCAAGGTGGCAACTTGCACTTGCTCCTCAACGGATAAATCATCTTTCATCAGTACCCATCCAACCCACATGGAACACATCATTTGCAACCAACTTTCTACAACCAACAAACAGGTTTGTACTCCTTTTTTCGTACAATAATTTAAACTGTTTTTTCAATGCATCTTCTTAATAAAAATAAATAATGTAATCAACAGTCCCTCCTTAAGCAATCGGATTAACGATAATCCCATAGCGTTAGTGGAGCACGGCGCGCGCGCGCCGTTGATGGTGGGAAGTTTGAAAATTTGAAATTAACTACGCTCACAGAAAAGAAAATTTCAAATTCTCAAATTTAACATCTTAAGTTTTTTCACTGTATCGCATTTTCATGACGGTAAATTTGAAATACATTAAATGGCGCGAAAATTGGAAAATTTTAAATCTACCACTTTGGCGGGAAAAATTTCAAATTTTCCACCATCTTGAAATTTTCAAATTTCCTGCCATAAAATGCAACACTAGCTCCACGCGACACTAACGCCATCTAGCGGCGAAAAAATCGTTAATCCAATTGCTTAAGGAGGGACTATAACTACTGTGGACCATCCGGCTGGTATAATATACAGAGTTCGGGGCGGCGGGGGTGAAACTTCTGAGCAGGGGAATCACATCGGTATTTGTACAATATTACCTACATGCAATTCACATGAACACGGGAGTGTAATCATCAATGCTCCGGGGGTGGCGCCGTGGCCGAGCGGTTAGTGCGCTCGCCTACCACCTAGGCGGCCTGGGTTCGATCCCAGGTACCCGCATGTGGTATTCGTTGTGGACGAAGCGGCGTCAGGGCGGGTTTTCTCCGGGTGCTCCGGTTTCCCCCGCCATCTCATTCCACCAGTGCTCCATCTTCATTCCATGTGTCATCAGTGTCACCGCCTGCGGTGCCGTAGTAGTAAAAGCGGGCGTTAAACACTACAATACACACACAATGCTCCGGGGGTGCCCTGAGGGGGAGGAGGTATAATGTAAGACTTCTCTTTGCACCGTAAATCAATTGGAGTCAGGGGGTGCGTAAGAATGTACTTATCGCGTTCCACTTCTGTAATAATCATTTTTGCAGCACCATGACATAGATACGGGCAAAATTCGTTTAATTTTACTACTGTCATGCCCCTAAACATTTTAACTGCACACAAGGGACCAAAACGCAAATCTGTACTAAAACGAGGAATGTAGCATAATCCAGTTTTAAAAGGATCGCATTCTCTAAGAGCTGAACCCGTAATTGGGCGGATTACGTCACCACTTACGGCCACAAAGGCTTTGTCATGTAAAATTGAACAGGTAGAGTTAAGCCAGGCAAATGGAGTCGATATAAACTCAAAAATGTCCCACTGTGAGGTTTTCTGTTTGACCGGAATTTTAATGGTAACCAAAATGTATGTACTAGTAAACGAACAACTTGTTAGCTCTAAATCAAAATATGTGTGGGCCTCAGAATCATCGATTACCAACTCGAACGTCGTATTACGTAATGAATATTTAAGAACCCGAAGTTCATGCAGAAAAATGTGATAAGGGATGAGAGATAACGGAAATAGATGTGCGCGACATAGGGCCATTGCATCTGTATGTTTTAACAACAACGAGTGCACAGCCCGCTGAGTGTTTTGTAATATCTCCCACATTATCAAATACTGATGAGATGATACGTTATCTAACTTGGTGCGCAATGAATTATAAGTAGTATTAGTCCACATCACCACCTGCCGTAACTGAATATCAATCTTTTCAAACGACTTAGTTACCTTTTCATTACAGTCAGCAAGATTATGCATATTTGAAGTGAGCCAGGAGTGATCATTAGTAACGAGTTTTTGGAGACTGCTGAAATGATCTTCGAGTTCACGATCCGACATGGCCAAGGTGTTCAATTGTGTGCTGGTAGCCACATCACAACAAAAATGCAAAATGTCACCTATAAAACATATTCCTCGTTTTTGTCGCGAGCGTTCCCTATGCGTAAAATTAAAAATTGCATCATAAAGTTTACTAATTTCAGCATCCAGGGTATTGCCAATCAAATCGATGTCGCCAGCCATTCTGTCGAGTGTTGTAGGGAAAGTGCGCCTAGGAATTGGTCGGCCAAGCGTCAGAAGCAGGAGGTCGACTTTTTCCCTCATTATTCGAAAGGTTAAGGGAATCGAGGCCTGGTAGGCGATCGTTTCCGGGAGTTTTCGCCATGACGCACCTGCGACGACTTGAACGGGGATCTAAATAGTGTCATCAGCAGCTCGACCCCGACCAACAAGAACACAGAGCAGGAGAAGTAGAAGCATCTGAAAACACGGAGGTAGGCAGTCTCAGAGCAGACAGGGAGGTATTGAATACCCTCCCCCCCAAAAAAAAAAAAAAATAAAGAAAGAAAGAAAGAAATAACAAAACTAAGAAATATATAAGGTAAATTTAAAACATGTTGTATGAGGGAATATAAGTTATACACACTAAGCTTATGTAACAGGATAGGTAAATTCCACCGGATGTGTGCTACTGCACCACATGAAAGAACACCGGTAACCACAGAAAGATTCCCGAAGAAGAGGAAGAGAAACAAAGTAAGTGTAATAACAAAACCGAATAACGCACCGAGGTTTATAGTATGATCATGTCAGCCGCCGGAGAAACCCATCGACTGAGGAGTTGGTATAGCCACGCCTACGGCCTGTGGCACCTGCCGCACCATAGCCTACATAAACGACTTGTATCTTCTCCTGCTCCAGCAGGCTTTGGACAACTGGTGGTGAGTACTACCGCATTTTCTCCTTACCGAATTTATTTCGCGTGGCGTGACGAGTTATGCAAATATTTGTTATGGTGAATTAAAGAATGCAGGCCATTTTAAGTTTGCCTGCCTATATGTTAACACGAGAAAGTAATAATAGAAAGAAATATGTCGCTCCCTTCCGTGTCGAGATAGCGACTTCCGCCTTATATTCAGGTCAAGTTCACACATCCGACAATAACAGTGACTAAGCTCAGCATTTTAATGACTTTTAAAAGCTTTATCTGTATTACTAACGTAACCATCTACTCAACCTCGGCCGTATATAATTCCTAAGAAAATCAGAGCGAAGTGTTATAAGTATGACTGCATTAATTTTAATAAAAGACTGTCACTGTAGAACATAAAAGAAAAATAATAATAATAATAAATTCTCTTTCGTTGGTACAGTTGTAATAGCTTTAATATTCCCTTAACCTCCATTAAGTCGGGTGTGAATGGATATTTGGCCTAAGGACATGAGCTCAATTACTAGTACTAAAATTACGACAGGGAAAAGAAAAAAACGAAACAATCATCAGTTTAGAAAAGAGAAAATTGTAACATACGGCCATGTTTACATTACATCCTGATTGAAGTAAGACAAATTTCTTATTTTATCTCTATAATGTCATCGGGGTTTAATGTTTGCCCACTTTTTCGGAACTTAAATACTTGCCTTAAGTATGAATAATATTTGTAAAATTGTTATAGTGCACGAAATGTTTTAATGTATGTGCATACTGGCTCACTGGAGTTATTAAATAACGGGTTTGTGATACTATGATTAATACATATGAAACCAGTAAAGTGACTGATTTTTGTGTTCTTATAACAAGAATATTCAATGCCATTTACTCACGATGTAGCTTAACAGGGAGCAGGTGCTTTAGTTATTTGTTAATGAATTACTACGTGGTGCATCTGAACAGAAAGGGCAATGCACTATGAAAGGGGGAGGGCCATCTATATGCGTTCTCTGGTTCGGTTGATTCCAGTGTTTATTACATCGTTTATATAACTGAAAAGCATCCTTACATCTCTGTGAAAGTGCCTCCCATACAACATCCACGTCTCGTGGCGGGAATTCTTTAAGAAATGCCGGCCCCATCTCGGAAATGAAAAGCCGTACATCCTCACTTAGGGGCTGGAGGCACCTCAACACACGCAGGTATTTACCTGGAATTTTCGCCATAAAAGTGAAACAAACAAAAGAAACAAGAAAAATCCTAATTACTGTAGAATTTCTAAGGCAGTTAACGAGTAACTTTTATATTCATTTATTTATTTTTTTAATGTTTATTTTATATATACACAGTGGCGGCTGGTGAACAAAATAAGGTGTGTGCTACAGTACCGCACAATGATTACACATTTTATATAATTAGTCTTACCTAATGGAAGTCCATACGGCCTCCTTCCGGCTGCAGAACTTATCGATCACCCTGGTATTAAACCCCTCCATGTTAGAAGCGATGCTTTTCTCCATGGACAACATTGCCAGAGCAGTAAGACGATCCTGTGACATAGTGTTTCTTAAGAACGTTTTTACGCGTTTTAAGCATGAAAAGCATCTTTCTAGCTCAGAAGTGGTCATTGCCGTTGTGATCAAAATTTTTAGTGAAGTTGTAACTTCAGAAAACGAATCTTGCAGGCTGTTAGAAATTATGTATTGCAATAGTTGCACAGCCCCGTCAATGTTTCTAAAGTCAGGTCTTCCATACAGAACGCTAAGTTGTGTCTTTAGCATTTTCTTGTTCAGTGTTGTATACGTAGTCACAGCAGTTTCAAGTTCATCCTCAGGAAACTGACTTAAAAAGCTGCCAAAGAATTTAGAGTTTAACAGCTTTGCTGCATCGAGATGACTAAGCGACTGAAAACGACGTCTAGCTTCCTCGATAACACACTTCTTTGGCTACTATTTTTAGACATTCTACCTTCTGGCGTTTGCTCATTGATTCAGATGGAATCACAAATATATCATCGGCTGCCTCTCGAATGTCACAGATGCACTGAATGAATGAAGACACAGCATTTTGTACTTTAACAGCCTCAGTTGATCTTAATTGCAGTTGATTATAAAGTACATCAACATGAGGCATTACTCGGTGAAAGAATTTCAACCATGAAAGGAATTTGCTGTCTTCTAAATAACGCTGAAGCCCATTTGCTTCCAGACAAGTCTTATCATGGGCAGAATTTTCCAATCCGAAAAGCACTGCAGCAATTCTTCTTGATTTTCATAAATGACATTAACAGTTCTGGATCTAAAATTCCACCTAGTTGCAGAACCACCAGGAACTCTTCTAGTCACCGCAGAATCCAGAGCTGCCAAGCGCTGTGGGGATCTCGAGAAAAAGGCAGGAAAAGCAGAGAGAATAAGAAAAAATATTCTGGCAGACTTATTCTGCGAAGCTGCATGTTCCATCGCTAGGTTCAGTTGATGTGCATAGCAGTGAATATACTGCGCATTTGGAAACTGAGATTGTACTTTGGCTTGTACTCCACCAACTGCACCACTCATTACTGAAGCTCCATCGTAAGTTTGGGCAATAAGTTTATGACGTTTATTTGTGAATAGTTCATTAAGCACTTTTAATATGCTTTCAGAAATTGCTTCTACGTTTTGTCCCTCTGATTGCAAAAAAAAAAAAAAACCCAAAATCTCTCATATGGAACACCCTTTTTCTCATATCTAAATACTAATACAAGCTGGGTCTGATGCGAAACATCTGTGGTTTCATCTGCCATAACAGCCACAAAATCAGCTTCTTGCATTTCCTCCAGAATCACCTCACGACAGACTTCTAACATACAATCCAAGAGTTCATTTTGGATGGCTTTAGAGGTCCCTTTGAATATACGGTTTGAATCCATGTGTTCCTTCACAGCACTATCAATGTTACTTACTAAATCTATAAGTCCTAAAAACACGCCAGGATTTTCAGAAGATTCAGTCTCATCATGTCCTCTCAAAGCAAGCTCAAATGCACCACAAAACTTTATACAGTCAATTATGCGGGACAACACATACCTGCTTTTCTCTACTTGTAGATTATGCTTCAGCTTCGCGTCTTGATAAGCACGGCTTAACTGAGTCACAATATTTGTACTACCTAAAACACTTAAATCTAGTACATTGTTTAAATGTTTTACATTTTGTTTGTGTTTGTTAATAAGAACATTAATATGCCCTAGGTCTGTCACTCCCGTCGAACTCCACGAATCACTGTTCCCAAAAAGCAAGCATGGAAAACAGAAAAGAGCATTTCTTTCCTGACATCCACATATGCATACATGCTCATAAATTTTGAGGTTAAATCGCCTGGTATAAGAATTATTTCTCCCTCCTTTTGCAGGTTGCGTGATGTTTAGATTTGGTGTTTGCCTCCCTAACTGCTTCACTTGAACTTTTTCTTCTAGAGTCCTCCTAGAGAAAGGATAATTTATTAGGCTGTACACAGAATTCATTTTAGCGTACACAACACAGATATTGCTCAGCACACGAAACTGACGTTCATAACCTGAGTTTATGGAGTATTTCGCGGTTATTTGTTGCTGTCAAAAATAAGTAGTGCCAACAGAAATTGCTCCACATGCCCAACTTCCGAGAGTTTTATTCTCTCTGTTGCGTGCAAGGTCTATCACCGGCAACAGATAGTTGTCTCAACACCACATAGATGGCAGAAGTTGCTTAACAGCAAAGTCGTTAGATGACATTACAATCCTGCTATCTAGCGACTTTGTACAGAAGCAGCATGAATTCATGTGCTCCACTTCATGAGAGCACAACGCTAGGGAAATTCAACCAATAGGAGAGCAGATTTCAAAATCGTACCCCTATGTTTCGCATGCGTGGATTGGTCTACATTCCCTGCAAAGGACTGAAGAATTTTGTAGCACCCAACGCATCACCTATCTCGTGTATGTGAGGCGTGCATCATCTTCGCACACAATGAGCAAAGAACACTAGTGCGCGGCATATAAAATAGTGAAAGTGAAAGAAAATGTGCAATAATAATTGAGTATATGTTTAACACAAAGAAGAAACTATTTTCTGCAAAATAATCATTGTGCTGCAGCACTGTAGCACATATTGACGAGCCGCGCCTGTATATATATATATATATATATATATATATATATATTTTAAGTGAACGAGAGGACTTTCAAGGAAACAGAAGAAAAACATGACCAATGTTCAAACAACCTGATATGCTGGGTTAATAGAATCTGACCCGCGGTCAGTGCCTCTTCCTTTTTAACAACCTTATTATTAACGTGTTAGATCTCGTATTGTTTAAACTCAGTGTTCCTTGTTTATCTATACTATTATTATTTACGTTCTGTCTCGTCCGGGATACTTCGCTGTTGCCACTGCTCCTCTGCAGCTAAGTTATCTGTTGGTTAGGGGTACAAACCTGTGAAATTTGTCCAGAATTTTGGAAAATATAAATATTTGGATTTTGGCATAGTAGTACGCTTTGGTTCTTGTAGATTAGTATGCAGAAGTTATTTTCAGTCAGTTAAGTTTTAAACGGTTCTCGCGTAACCTTTCAAACGAAAGTTTTAATGGTAACAGATTATACTTCAAATATTAAAAGACTTTTTCTCTACATGCATTTTTCCAACACACCGGATTGTGCAAAATGCTCCTTGCAGTTCGCATTTCAACTAATCAGTTTCAATTTTGTACTAGACATTCTTAATATCATAATAAATAAAAATTATCGATTTAACTGTCTCAAGTAAGTAACATTAATTACTCCCACACCCAATTCAATCAGGCAGCTAAATCAAATATCTTCGAAGGGTGTTAGTACCGACACCCTGCTATTCCCGGAAAACAGCATATTAATACCCATAATTAGGGCTCGGAAGTTCATGCCCTAAAAAACACTGAAATATGCATGCAAATATGCTCTTAAAAACTAGAAAATATGCCAAGAAATATGCACTATTTAATTAAAACAATGTCCCTTTGCAGTAGACAAGACGAGTTAGTATAAATAATAAATAAAGTTACCTTATTCTTTAGAGGTTGAAGCAGAAGTGATCCAACTGCTAGTATTAAGTGCTAAATTGCAGTTCACAACCAACACTTTGCACAAATTTTCAACTGTAAAGCATCGTCTGTTGTCTCGCAAAACACTTTTGTAACGTGAAAAATTTCTCTCCACGTCACAAGATGTAATCGGGGCATACTTAAATGAGGTAACTCCTCCACAGAGAGAGAGAGAGAGAGAGAGAGAGAGAGAGAGAGAGAGAGTCAAGTCTCTTGGTATGACAGATGGTTTTCTTTCGAGGATGTTTCGAATACCGCATATCTGTTTATAACCAGAATTTTTTGAAATTACATAATTCACTTTCTCTTTCACTTTTTGTCCTATGCTATCAGGAACCGAACTTAGATCATATATTGTTTTTTCAAAGACAGTGATTCATGCAAAGGAGATCCTACAGCTTCCAATGCCGTTATGGCTGTTGGTAAGAAAGAAAAGTGGGCAGATATGAAACCAAGATCCTCTTTTAACCCAGTGCCTGACAGAATATTTTGCACAGCTTCTATTGGTGAAGCATCTTTCAAGTCCAATGAATTAACAACCTCTTCGGCTATTTCTATGTGCTCAGCATAATATAAAACTGCATCGATCCATGTTCCCCATCGATTAACACTGGTGCAGGAAGAAGTCAGATATTAGGTGCTGTTGATCTAAGCAACTTAACTCTTTTAGGAGATTTAACAAAAATTATCTTCGTACTGGACACAAATCTATCTACCAATGGGAAAGAACCATTGTCTCAGAAATGCTACCAATATGAAAAATATTATACAGATTAAAAAATTAAAAAAGCAGAAAAATCATTAAAATATGCAATATAGGGGCAATAATATTGAAATCTTCGTGAGTTGCATCATCATGTGCAGTACTGCCAATATGAAAAATATTATCCAGATAGAAAAAAGTAATACAAAACCATAAAATCATTAAAATATGCAATATAGTGGCTATAGTATTGAAATAATATGCATTTATCAAAAATCAAGAAAATATGCAGTTATATGCACCATAAAATCACGTCCAAATAACTGAAAATTCCGTAATTCGTGCACATAATGTAAAACCATACATTTTTAACCCCTATTAAAAAACATGCAAATGCATGAACTTCCTAGCCCTACCCATAATCTTTTACAGAGGCACCTCATATGGGATATCGCCCGGGGGCCACCCCAAGAGCCGAGGGTGGAGCCAGAGCGGTCCCATCCGGCGCAAAATAGAAGAAAAAGTACCCTCTGCTTTTGTCTTAGGAGAAAAAAACTATAAGCAAAAAAACAAAGAATATATATATATATATATTTGTTTTTATCAATTAAAGAGCTAATAACAAAAACAACGATGAAGGAGTCGTTATTCCAATATAGCTCCGACCTACCCTCTCAAAACTCCTTCCCTCACTAGTCTGTAAGAATTTTGTACCAGGTCAGCCGACGGAATGTCGGACTTCGTTCCTGAACCACAACCAATGAATGAAGACGAATATATCCTGAATCACAACCAATGAATGAAGACAAATATATTCATATCAAATAATTTTAGATTATTAGGTTAGATTATTAGATTGGATTACTGATATGTATATTACACTTTGGTGGACCCAATTGTTTAGGTTTTTTTTTTTTTTTTTTTTTTTTTTTTTTTTTTTTTTTTTTTAAATTATTATTATTACAAACGCCATGGGTGCTACAACGACATGTGAGATTTTGAATAGTGGCAACTGAAACACATGTCTGACTATGCATAATTTATTTGTTCCACACTTGGCACCATTGGGTACTAACGCTGATTGAACCACATCTGTCCCCAAGTCAACTATAACCGTAGTACACTTTTCATTAGTACTATATTTTAGCGTATGGCCTATTCTAGCGTACTGGCGCATTCCAAGTTCTAGTTCATGGCTTTGTTCATAGCTACACTGTAAAATTCCACAATATAAATCTGTCGTGCTGCATTTAGTATAACGATTATAAAGATAATCGTACCCACAATAATTACCAATGATGCTACCGCGGTCATTATTTTGGTAGCATTCAAAACCCATGCTTTTGGAAGATTTTCCCCATAATTTTCGGCATTGATTTGTGTGAGTGGTACAGGAGCCGTGATAGCAAAATGCTTTTCCTTTCTTACAGGGAATGCCGTCCATTTTATAAACATCTGGGCAAAATGCTGAAGTACCATCACAATAATCTGGAAGGTCACATTCGGAAGTAGAGGCACGGCACAATGTACCTTGACTTTTTGGGAGACAAGTTTTAACATTACAGCATTTACCAGTTGCGCAGGAGGCGTTCTGATACAGTGAGCGCGTGGATGCATTACAACAAAAATTGTCTATATCACTTTCCTCATCTTGTTCTAAAATTTTATTTCCGCAAAGGGGGCCTAAAAATAAACTTGGGGGCTTGTTGAGACGACATAAATCAATATAATGACTTAACGAGTAATCTAAATCATGTAAGTTAGAGGGGGTCCAAATGGTAGGAATTGTTGAGGTAATTGATGCTCCCATAATGCAACAGTGTTCACATGGGCAGCAACCAGAATCACGGCGCATTCCAAAGCTGTGGCTTAGCTCATGAGCTATAGTTGTAGCTACTATTTCCTCATTTTGTATATCATCATTTATGACTGAGCCTGAGTGTTCATAAGTACACATAGAGTATGGTTAAGCGTTTCCCACAACTCCACGTTGAAATTTTACAGCGGCAAGTAACTGTGCATGGTCATGAGGATATGCCTTGAGTAAATATTCCCGACGATAGCGCAAAAACTCGTTTAGTGCCTGCTGAGCGCTATCACTTACGTAAATCTGATTTTGAGTAGACCACACTACAACACCTGTGAGTGCAATTGAGATATTTAAAGGGGCATACAAAGCGTTAACAAGGTTGATTAAGTGCATACAATGCTGTTTTACACTGCGTCTGTTTAATGTTAGTTGCATATACAGGGTGTAATCGACAACAAATAGTAATTCCACAATACGCGTTACATCCTGGTGCACATCCTGGGTACGGAGATTACTGGGCACTCGTCTATATTTTACGGGAAACCGTCTGCGTAACGTAGGGTGTCCACTTTCGGAGGATCCGAAGTGTGTGCAATTTCGACTACTCACCAGCGCTTTTTGGTAATGATGGCGAAGAACTAGGAAATTTGAAGTCTCATCTAATTCATTTTTGAAAGAAGAATGTTTTGGTAAATGTATTTGTTTCTTCCCATCGTGTATGATACCTCGCACATCGTCACATATGGATATTGCAGCCCAGGAACTACTTATACCCCGTATTTTCCCAATATACTGACAAAGTTTAGGAGTAGTTTTATGGATGCGTTGACCACCTGCAATGTATGTTGCATAAAAATCACAAGACAGAAGCGCGGTACACAAGCGGAGATCTACTGTATAATTTGTGTGGGGTAATTGGTACACAAGGGTGAATTTTACTGCCTGGTTATTTTTGGGTGATATAACCGGGTGTCTATCATGGCTGTTGTACCTTGTGGTGCCTAGAGTGACACATGGAAAAACTATAACACTTAAGGATATGCATCTGTGAAAATAGCCCAAAATCTGTCAAAAATCACAAAAACTGATTTTGGTGTTATTAAATACTATGATTCTTCTAGTTTTGTTTTCTGTGCTTTTTATACCCCTACGGCCCTTTAAACCATGTCACGTGGTCATTTAAATGGCTCCCTGCAGGTGGGTGTACCCACTAAAATCGAAGATTTTGAGCGTGACTTAGTGCTTTTCATTTTCCTTATTTGCATTTCGCGGAATAATGTAAGGCAGGGTAGTTTGTTTATCATAACGTGTGATGGCTGCACTTCAAAACATTTGACGGTAGGTTTGCGCTCTGTTTCCCTCCTAAATGTTTGTTTTGATATTATAGATGAAGGAAACAAAAGTGTTTAGAGGCGAAGTTCTTGTTGTATTTTGTGAAGAGGAGTGTCTAATACTTCTCGTGTGTAATACCTGCATTATAGTTATACTTTAGGCGTATCAGTGTACTTTGTTCATTTTAAATTCATTCGTAGTGCTTATAATACTCGTAGGTTAGCTTATACCAAGTTTAGGTTACTGTTTTGTGTTAGTGAATCTTCAGTCATCATGAATAGGTTGAAAGATCATCGAAATACAGGTAAGAAGCGTGGAAACAGGAATAATAATGTTATAGGTACCAGGTGGAGTAAAGGTAATTCCACAAACTTACATACAATTGGAGACACAAATTTAGTAAATACAAGCCAAAGCACAACAATTTCACTACCTTCATGTTCATTTCGAGAACCCCCACTTCTCTCTGCTTCTCAAGACTCAAGCTCACAGACTCATTTTTCAACAAGTCACACTAAACTCTCAATGTTTACAAGAGATGAAACACATATTTCAGAATCCTCCCATGACTTCACCTTGGTACACTCAAGCTTATGGCAGAATATTTTCAGGGGCACCAAATGTGGTGAATGTGACAGTGCTAGTCTAGATGTAAAACTTACAAGTTTTTTGGGATTTGCATCTAAAATAGTTGTTAAATGCAATGATTGTGACACAGTTTTAAGTCAAAACTATACAAGTCCTAGAGTACACACAGCTGAGTCTACCAGGCCACCTTTTTAAACAGCTAAAAGGTCAGAAACCTGCTATTTTTTGTGATGCAATTTTAAAACCTCTTTTTATCGTATTTCAGTTTTTCAGCATTTCTTCAGATTTAATTTGCTCTGCACGATGCAGTTTTTCTTATAAATGTATGAAATTTTGTGTACCTCCTCATAATTAACTAAAAAAGATAATGCTAAGATGATTTTTTGATAAACTTAATATTTTGTATGTAATGAAATTAATAAGGTTTGTGTAGTGAAAAATTTTAAGAAAAATATTTATTTCTCATGTTCAACAATTTTTTACACCCAAACTAGCAGTAAAAATAAAAATTCATCTTATCAATTTATTAATACACTATTAATGTACTTAACTATAAAATTACAATTTTTTAAAAAAATAAGTGCATCGTATGGAATGATTTTTCAAAACGGTTTAAAAATTGAATAAAAAAATTAATATCTAAGGAACTAAGATAGATATATGCAATATGCTCTGATCATTGCATAAAATTTTCAAATAAATTGATCCAAAACTGTGCATTTTCAAAATTTCACAGATGCATATCCTTAATAAAAGCAAGTCAAATATATTGGTAGCAGGTCTCATGACAAAAGGCAGAACTTAAGGGCAGGAAAATTTAAAATCAACCCTTACCCAATGTATGTGTGACCCAGCGTCTTCGCTACGAATCCTTCGTAATGTTTAGTGACTGGCAGATGAGTGCTCCCTCTATGAAAACAAAAGTGAACCGAAAATAATGTCTACAGTACCAAAAAGAAACGAATGATCGCAAATGTAACATATCGAAGTTAAACTCTAAGCATAAGGCGCGTGCACCCTAAGAATTAAGACTACATTCCTAACAAATCATGACCAACGAGGATCAGTGTCTCCTCAGTAGCTCATAATTAAATTATGAAATCAGGTTTTCCGAGTTTAGGGCGAAAAGTACACCCTCCAGCGGTAGTGCTATATGGGAACATTTAAACCTCTCGTCTCTTTATGTCTAACAAGTGTCATACTCTTCTAAGCACTCACCCCCATATTCAGGACATTCAACAATGTTTTTACCCTGAGGCGGGGTAGTTGACAATTTACTTCCGTTGTGTACCTTATTTTTTCTTTATATTTTTTCTATATGAGCCTTACTCAGAACTTAACTTAATGTTCACTCACTATAATACTAAATTACTTTTTACTTATTATCCTACTGCAGCTAGTCTATTGTACCTGCTTAATTTGTTTCGTCACCATGTTACCTTATGCTTACTTCTATTCTTTTTAATATATATGTATATATATATGTATATATATATGTATATATATACATGTTCATTTAATAGTATTTATTTTTCTTAAGAAAGACCCTCAAGGCACTTAGCTTATCCTTACTGCCCATAGTAGGGAAAAAGTCTGGACACATGGACTGTTTGTTGCTTTAGGCGATGTCCGCTGTTTGATTGAATTACATAATTCACTGGGGATAATTTCTTAACAACGACGAACGGACCATAGTACTTATGCAAAAGTTTAGTAGTTTTCCCTTTCTTGCGGATTGGGGTAAATAACTTAACTAATTGGCCTGGAGTAAAATTAACAACCCGCCTTTTCCGGTCAAAGAGGCGTTAGGTTTCACCTGTGACTTAGTGATGTTATCCCTTGCAACTTCCCTAGCTTGCAAAATTTGCTCCTGAGTCTTTTTAATAAATAAATTTTCTGTCGTGGCCTTTAACTGCACCTCCTCAGGCAATGTTGGCTGCCGTCCGTACATGAGGAAAAATGGTGTTTCTTCGTAGTTTCCTGTTTAGACGAATTATATGCATAAACACCATGGGGTAATGCTACATCCCAATCATTTTGTCTAGATGAGCAAACATGACTCAACATATTGACAATACTTTGATTTCCTCGCTCTATTAACCCATTACACTGAGGATTGTAGGCGGTGGTAAAAGTGGGTTTCACCCCCATAAGTTTCAAAAGATGTGTCACATCGCTCATGAACACGGCGCCTCGGTCGCTCAAAAGCCTAGCTGGAGCGCCATGTCTGCAAATAATCCGTTCCAGAATAAATCGAGCAACATGCTCAATTGTGGCCCGGGGCAGTGCATCTGCCTCCAAATATCTGGTGGCGTACTCCGCAGCGGCTATAATCCACTTCTTGCCTGATGTAGATTTCGTGATTGGTCCGATTAGATCTATCCCACAACACTCACCAACCTCCGTTACGGGAATTGGGTGTAGCAAGCCCCCAGGCTTAATGTTTCGAGGTCCCTTACGGGACTGGCAACTCGAGCAAGTCTTGACATAACTTTCTATCTGCTTTCGCATTCCCACCCAATAATATCGAGAATGTACTTTAGTAAAAGTCTTAGTAAATCCGAGGTGCGCCCCCAAGGGGTGATTGTGAGAGGCATAAAGGATTTCATTCTTAAGGGACTCCGGAATCACCATGAGATGGAGAGGACCCGAGGATCCAGCGTTCTTCCGATACAGCACCCCTGACAGTTATGTATTCCGTCGTCACGGTTGATTCAGCCGTGACGGACGTTCCCCGTTTGGGCGATTCTGATTCCTGGTGCAATTGAGGGCAACGTGCCCAGGACGGTGGCAAATGAAACAGATATGCCTCCCATCCTCCGTTCTTTCTGGGCGTGGACGTCCCTGCGCCATCGGGCGTCCCCGTACGGAACCCCTACTTCTGTTGAGATTGCCTCTAAATGGAGAACGCGGAAAGCTCCGTGTTGCCATATCCCCAGATTTAAAATGCTTCATTTGTAGTTGGAGTTCCCGCATATCTTGCGCGAGGCTCTTAATTTGTTCCTCTAATCCGGAATTAACAATGGCGGATACCGGAGGCTGGGTGGGAACCATATTGTCAACCATATGATCCGCCAAATACCTAGCAGTCTCTATTCTACGAGTGTATTGTATCAAGTCTTTAACTGTACGTGGGTCTGCTGGCAGCACCTGCTTCAGCAGTGATGGTTTAAGGCCACGTAGGATATGCCTGTTTTTCTCCCTTTCCGACATGGCCGGGTTAACCCTATCACACAGCGCCAACATCTCATATACATATTTTTCTGTTGGTTCTGTAATTTCCTGTACTCGCTGTCTAAGCTGGAATTCCAAAACATCTTCCTCAGCGAGCGGAGCAAATGCTTTCTCCAACGCCCTTCTCAAATCTAACCACAGATACCCAATATTTCGAGGAACAAACGTTTGGAACCACGTAGCCACGGCTCCTCTTAAGTAACATGGAAGATACTGTTTTTTCTGTTCATCTCCCCATCCATTGGCTGCTGCAATGGTGTCAAAGTTGTAGAAGTAGACCCTAACGTCCTGCGCTGATTTTCCTTCAAACGCTCCTGGGTAAATAACAGGTCCGGCAAAGGGAAGCTTTGGGGGATTTGGTGCTATTCCAGCTTTGATTCTTGAATCTGGCATGATGGTTTTACTATCCTGCTGTAACTCTTGGGTTTCGCTGCTAGCTAGTTGTTTATCTAAATCCCCAACACTCCTACTACGAACACGCGAATCGAAACTTAACACTTCCCTGGATCTATTTATACAACGGCCTGACCTTAACCTAATTTCCGACATTATACTGATTGGTGTCCTGCAATTCAGCCGAAATGCCTTGAAGATCTTTCAAAGTGTCAGTACAAAATTTTATATGAGAATCCTGCAACCTTATGTATTCTTTATACAATTTACGTATTTCCTTTGAGGTGGGGCTATCGCTTCCGAAATTATTCACGAAGTTTCGCGACATAAAACATGTAATTTAGCACCTTGATCAACAAGTGGGTGGAAGAATTTTACTAAGACATAGTAATAAATAGAATATGCATCCCAAACACACAAAAACACATAGGACTGAGCCTAGCATAACATTATCACCACGCATGGCATGCAAGAGTATACCAACAAAACCCTACTTTCGGGGTATGATATATCCCAAAAGTCGGCGCCTCCACCAATAAATGTTACGGCTTTTCCGTGAACATTTGGGGAAAGACCAGGGAAGGGCTGAGGTAGGGTCATCCAATAGACACCCACTTTAGTTGCTTGCTGTAATATCTTTACTTACATACTAAGCTAGTACATTTTGATTTAAGGTTGCACAACTCCCTTTGTCTTATTCACTATGTGAAAACAGTCTTCAATGGCCTTCGGCCGGACTTACCGAGAGGCGGCGAGCTGGTGTACCAGGGTTCAGTCTGACGGCGTCCTAAGTGACACAGAGTCCCCTAGACCTGCACTTCGAGTCCCCCCAACGTTCTGTTCCCTACGATTATATACTAATTCCATATCCGGCAAATTCCCCAGGCAATGCACTGATGTGCGTCACTAGGGGTCTCCACATCCCCTAGAAAACTGGAGAGTTCTTCCGATTGGACTCTCCTAGCCGGGAATGCGGTAAACCTCTAGCTTCCTGTAAAGCTTGAAAACAGGATCCCTTCCATCCGTAAGGATGAACTCCGTGGGTATAGAGCGGAAGCCAGGCCAACTAAAATAGCCTATGAAGAGGTGTAACTTCCGCTCTCTGACGCACATGCTTAAGTCCGGACTTTACCAAGAAATACTGAAGATAAAATTTACTGAATTCAGGTCTCCGATATTCCAGCTCGTCACAGTATGATATGAGCATTCTGAGTGAAAACAACATGTTACAAAATTAATCGAAGATGCAAGAATCATCCTGACCGATTTTGCTACATTTGTGGTAAAGTCATCATGCCATGAAGGAAGTTAAACATAACTCCTTTTTTTTGAGGAAAATGCATCACGCATATTTTGGAGTTAAAATTGGTGACCAGGATAAGCCCTTTGCACCACACGTATGCTGCAAAACGTGCGTTGAGAGTCTGCGGCGCTGGAGCAAACAGAAGCAGAAGTGTCTCGATTTTGGTGTACCAATGGTTTGGAGGGAAGGAAGAGATCATGCTACCGGCTGTTATTTCTGCATGGCAAATTTACAGGGTAAGTTAATATCTGATTCTCACGAATTTAATAGGTCACTTTATTAGTGCTTTTTAAATTAAATAAAAGTATCCTAATTGCATTAATTTGGAATATATCTGCTTTTACTTTTAGGTATAAACCAGAGAGAGAGAGAGAGAGAGAGAGAGAGAGAGCGTGAAATATCCAGATGTCCCGTCTGCCATAAGACCAGTGCCTCGTGGACCAGGAATTCCAATTCCAACGCCACCTGAAAGTGACTTTTCTGGCTCAGATGATGAAATGCTTGAAGAGGATACTGGGAATATTGGTGACATATCAAGCCCCTTTAGATTCATATCAACCAAAACCCCTAACTTAAGCTAAACTGAACGATGTGACACGAGATTTGTGCTTATCCAAAGAATCTGCCCAGCTACTAGGATCACGTCTTCATGAAAATACTGTTAGCTCCTGGAACAATCTTTTACTGGTACCGTAGTCGTGAAGCAGAGTTTCGTCAGTATTTCAGAAACGATGAAGAAGCTTCTCTGATTTACTATCATGACTGGGGAGCATATTTTTATGTAAATAAATATTTTAAGTAATTTTGCTAAAAACACAATGTGTTAATTTGTAGCTTTTCTGCTAAAAACACATAATTTGTCACTTTTCTTGGTTATAATTTTTAAATTTTAACAAAAAATGTGCATTATCGTATTATGAGAACACAATCTGAATGAACTTCATTCGTTAGCGTACTGCGTAGTGAATGACCTCCACTACACGTGCTGCCTCGTTATCTGAAATGAGAATCCCTTATTTTATGATGTGGACGGCTGACGCAAGGTACGCAACAGTCTTCAATCACTGCCTGAGTCTTGTAAAGCAGAGCGTTTATACAGTACGGGTTCTGAAGTGAAGTGATTTGTGATATAATGCCGAAAGTAAAGTCGAGTGATCGCTCCTGTTTGCAACAATATGTTGCTGAATTCAGTGGCATCTTTACGTGTCATGGAAGAATTCTATTCTACCAAAAATGTGGGAAAGCAGTAAATGCAGACCAATGATCGCAAGTCTTGCAGCATTTAGCAGGTAATAAACATAGAGTTGCCGCTTCACGTACAAGTTCTGGACAAATTCTTTTAAGCGAAGCAGCTTCCTCTTCAGAGACTTCACATACTTTAGTTTCAAAATGTCCCGAATATTATGCAGATTTATGTAAAACTATTCTTTCGTGTGATATTCCTTTATACAAATTGAAAAGTCCAGAGCTCAGAAATTTTCTTACGAAATACACAAAGTCTCAAACACCAGAAGAATCAGCATTAAGAAAACTGTATGTGCCTGCCTGTTACTAAGACATTCTCAGAAAGATCAGAACAGAATGTGAAAATAAAAAGATATGGGTAAGCATTGATGATTCACCCGACTCTAGCGGTAGGAAAGTGGGAAATGTTGTAGTAGGTGTGCTAGAAAATAATAAAATAGCTTCCAAGCGGTGTTTTCTGTTAGCATGCAAAGAAACATCAGTTATTATGGCCGAATGGGGTGAAATTTGATAGTGTTTTACTCTTACTGACAGATGCTGCTCCATATATGAGGAAAGCAGCCAAAGGTCTGTAAGCTTCCCACATATGATATACGTAACTTGTATAGTACATGGTTTACACAGAGTACGTGAGCAGATATATACATTGTATCCTAAAGTGGACAAATTCATCTCAAATTGCAAAAAGGTGTTTGTGAAAGTGTCAACAAGAGTTGATTTATTCAGAACCAAAAATCCAGATCTTGCACTTCCACCCAGACCCATAGTTCCTCGTTGGGGGACATGGTTGGAAGCAGCTATGTATTATGCAAACAATTTTGAAAATTTTAAATCAGTGATTGATGAACTAAATAAGGATGACACTTGTTTAATTGAAGTTCTTCAGAACTTACTCAACGGCAGTAAAAACTAGAAACATCAACCAGCTTGTTAACTAAGACAGTTAACGAAGTGTATGACATTGAGAATAAAATTAATTCACTCGAAGGTCCAAAAGTGAAAGCTATTAAACAGAAATTTAAAAGTGTGATCGAAAAAAATGGTGGATTTCATACTACTTGTAAAATTGCCAAGGTTTTGGAAGGGGAAGTAGACGGTGAAATTCAAAATGTGTGTGCAAGTGATATTCCTTTGATGAAATATGCAAGGCTATCATCTTGTGGTGTTGAAAGGTCTTTCTCGTGTTATCGTGCATTGTTTCGAGACAGTCGGCATCGGTTTGTGATGGAAAACTTGCAGAAAGTGTATTCGTGGTTCACTGCAACAGTGAGCTGTTTCAATCTAGTACTGCCTCAGCATGATTGGTGAGTGATTTTTTAGTATAAGTATTTATAGTTTTATAGCATTGAAACAAAATATTTTTGCATTTATATGCATATTTACATATTTTTCCTACATAAAGAATAAAATATTTTACAGTTTTTTTAGCACATAAAAATCCGCTCCCTAGCCATGACATTGGTGGTCTCGTTGAAGCTTTGGGTATAACGTATAACTCTGCTGAATGGTGGCTTTTCATAGATTCATCAAGTATAAGTTTGAAAGCTGTATTATTCTGCAGTCGTAACATGACTGCTTCTGTCCCAGTGGGTCATTTAGTACAAATGAGTGAAACATACAGTAATATGGAACGGTTGTTAACTGCTCTGAAGTATGGACATCACAACTGGAACATATGTGGAGACTTAAAGGTATATTTTAGCTTCATACACTGTATGCTTAATATTTAAATTTTGTAAGTATGTCGTACCACACAGATACACATTAACCTATTTGTTACAGGTTGGGCCATACTGCTGGGTCTACAAGGTGGCTACACCAAAGATGCATGCTTTCTACGCCTATGGGACAGTTGGGCAGATAAGAAGCACTACATACAACGTATATGCCCTGACACCAAGTTTGCACAATGTTAAGTCACAAGCTCTCATGAATCCTCAGAAAATTCTACTTTCACCGCTGCACATTAAACTTGGTTTTATACGATCCTTTATAGAGACAGTTAACAGAGAAAGTAGGGTTTTTACTTTCTTGAAACAGAAATTTCTACGTATCAGTGAGGTCAAACTTAATGCAAGTATTTTTGATGGTCCTCAGATCAGGGAGCTCACGAAGGATCCACAATTCAATGAAAGTATAGAAGGTACCGAGAGGAATGCCTGGTTAGCATTGAAATCAATCATAAGAAATTTTCTTAGCAACTATAGGAGCCCTTATTATGGAAATGATGTCGAGCAAATCCTGCAAAATTTCCAGCTTCTTGGTACTCGTATGTCAGTAAAGAAGCACTTTCTCAGCTCACATTTAGATTACTTCCCTGACAACTGCGGAGATTATAGTGAGGAGCAGGGTGAACGTTTCCATAAATATATTAGAGTGATGGAGGAGAGGGAGCAGGGTCGCTGGGATGTGAACATGCTTGCGAACTACTGTTGGTGCCTCAAGAGAGACATTCCAACGAAGCACATACGAAAGTCCTTGAAAAGAGCTTTTCTTCCACATTTATGTTGTTACTGTATGATCTTATATGCCTAATTTAGACTTCATCTCATTCTAAGACTGTTTTAAAACCATAATTGGCGTATATTGTATTTCAAAATATTCTTAAATGTCATATGAAAGACTGTTTTCAAACCATAATCAACATATATTATATTTAATAAATTCTTAAATGTCATATTCTACAAAGTTAATTAGCAATAAAACCAGAGCTAACTCCACAAAATGAGTTCCATTTCTGAATTTAGCGTGCACTAAATATTAAGAAACAGCTTAAAAACCTTGACCTCAGAAATGACGCACATCAGTGTGATAATTAAATATATGAATGTTGAATTGGTATCAGTTTTAGCAGTATAGGTATATTAGATTATTTCAGAGCAGACGAAAGTGTACGCTTATTCGGGACGCGGACTCTGAATATACGATAGAAACCGGCACCAGCCTGCCTCCAAGAAATCTTTTGTACACTCGGAAGAGATGCCCAGTACAATAAAACCCCAGATTATAAGCGAAAATTAGGGTTTTCGTGAGATGTGTCTTATCTTGTTCTCATGGGAACGTATATATTGTGACATGGCTTCTCCATGTCATTAAGACTCTTTGATTTTCAAGGAGGTTGCCATAGAGACAGTTTGAGTTGTTGAAGATGAAGAGACAGAAACTAGTATGGTGTGAGAGTTTGGAAAGATTAAGAGACAGAAACTAGTAGTGTGGCTGTACTTGAAGCTTGAGAAAATAAAAAGATTTGGTAAATTTGTTACATTTAAATTTGTTACATTTGGTGTCAGGAAGTGGGATTCGTCGAGTTGCTTCTAGTTTCATTACATCGTCGTTAGAAGTTGCAACGTTAGAACCAAGATGGAGGGAGATTCGGAAACCAGGATGATGGCAATGATGAAAGAATTATTTGCCAAAATGGAAACGAGAAACGACAACCTCGCTGCCGAGCTGAAAGAGATGAAGACGGAGCTATCGGCGAAAATTGACGGGCAACTGGCTGGCGTGACGGAAGGCGTGGAAGAACTCGGCGAAAAGGTGGAAGACCTCTGCCAGCACGTGGACGTCGTGGAGGACGACGGGGAACGTCTTGGCGCCCTGGTAGTAAGAGTTGACGAGAGCGTCAAAGTACTGGATGCCAGGGGCAGACGGAATAGCGCGGAGCCGGGGAGGGAGCACCTAGTGGCCGAGGCGACAGTTGCGCCCGTTTCGGATGATATGAGGGAAAACGTGGAACAACTCGGCGAACGGATTGGCGTGACGGAAGACGTGGAACAACTCGGCGAACGGATTGGCGTGACGGAAGACGTAGAACAACTCGGCGAACGGATTGGCGTGACGGAAGACGTGGAACAACTCGGCGAAAAGGTGGAAGACCTCTGCCAGCACGTGGACGTCGTGGAGGACGACGGGGAACGTCTTGGCGCCCTGGTAGTAAGAGTTGACGAGAGCGTCAAAGTACTGGATGCCAGGGGCAGACGGAATAGCGCGGAGCCGGGGAGGGAGCACCTAGTGGCCGAGGCGACAGTTGCGCCCGTTTCGGACGATCAGCAGGGAAGCGCACAAGCAAACGAGCAACACGCGAGAACCGACTTGGCGTGTGACATGGGGGGACCGTCGGGGCCATCCAATCACCTGACGCATAGTGCCGTGAACGGAAGAATGGTGGACATCATCGTGGACGGCAGGATACAGGAGAGGCCGTGCCGAGCACGAGTGAACACGAGTGCAGCGGTGGACGCGACTCGCGCGGATGTGGTGGGGTTTGTTGCCGGACCCATCGGAAGCAAGGTGGCTGCGAAGGTGCGCCAGAGAGGTCGGCGGACATGGTACCCAGTGAGCCGTTTCAAAGTGCGCAGGATGGCCCGTCAACACACCAGGAAGAAGGGCAACTGGACGAGGGACCGTCAAGACCGGCGGTACTGTTGCAGAATTTCGAAGCAGGATGGCATACATCGTCCTACCTGGACCAAGGGACACTATCCAACAGCGATACCTAGGATCGTGCCCCCTGGAGAGCGAGGTCCTACTGGCCCTCAAGGTTTACAAGGATTCCCTGGCCCTCAGGGTCTGGTAGGCTTGCCTGGAATGAAGGGTGAACGTGGATTCCCAGGAATGAAAGGTGAACAGGGCAATCCAGGACCTCCAGGACAAGCTGGTGCACCAGGACCTGAAGGACCTAAGGGTGACTCAGGCTCTCAAGGACAACATGGAGCTCCAGGACAACCTGGTCCACAGGGCCCTCCAGGAGACAGAGGACTTCCAGGATTACCCGGCCCAACAGGACCTGCTGGCCTCAGAGGTCAGAGAGGTGCACAAGGTGAGACAGGTCCACCAGGGAAGCCAGGCAGTGAAGGACCTCCAGGACCACAAGGTATTGCAGGACCTCTAGGACCACCGGGACCAATTGGAGAACAGGGACCAGAGGGAGCACCAGGTAAAGCAGGAACACCTGGTATTGCAGGAAGACCGGGAGATAAGGGACCTGTAGGACCTTCATGACCTCCGGGAACTCCAGGGGCACCAGGTCTTCCAGGGCCACCTGGTCCAAATGGACCTCCAGGACCAGCAGGAGAACGGGGTCTTCGAGGAGAAACTGGACCACAGGGTGTAGAAGGGCCACAGGGAGCTAGAGGAAAGCCAGGACCTCCAGGGCCAGAGGGAGGTAAGGGTGATAGAGGAGAAGAAGGTCCAAAGGGTGCAAAAGGACACCGTGGTCTCATTGGTCTACAAGGGTTACCTGGACCTCAGGGACCTCCAGGAGACAAAGGCATGACTGGACCTCCAGGATTGTCGGGAAAAGATGGTGAACCTGGAACTAAAGGTATGCCTGGAAGAGATGGAAACCCAGGACCTCAAGGTATACCAGGACCACCAGGCCCTCGTGGACCACCAGGAGAAGAGGTTCGATGGGTTAATCCACCGGGGCGCAAGGGAGATGCCGCAGTGATAGTGCTGGTCGGGACGACCAGCTCTGAGGAGGGAGCAGTGTGACATGGCTTCTCCATGTCATTAAGACTCTTTGATTTTCAAGGAGGTTGCCATAGAGACAGTTTGAGTTGTTGAAGATGAAGAGACAGAAACTAGTATGGTGTGAGAGTTTGGAAAGATTAAGAGACAGAAACTAGTAGTGTGGCTGTACTTGAAGCTTGAGAAAATAAAAAGATTTGGTAAATTTGTTACATTTAAATTTGTTACAATATCCAAAATTCGTGGAGAAAGTTTATGGGGGTCTTACAAAACATTTATGCACCAATTTGGAATTTGCATTTTTGTTTAGAAAATTCTATTCAGGAATATGAATTAAGTAAAGTTTAGATAGGGGAGAAGAAACACAAAAGCTAAATGGCAATTTCCAATAGACATCGGTAAGCCCAGAAGCGATTTTGAAGACAACAGTTTCGGACATGTAACTTGCTTGTTGAAAGTGTTCCTATATGATTTTAATGTCAAACGTCAAGCGACAAAGGGATTCCTTGAGACCAGCTCGCAAAGTGCAGGACACGGACACGGGTATATACGAGTATATAGGTAAATGTTTGTGCGATCGAATTGGAACCGCGGGAATTAGGCTTATAGGAATAATGTTAAGCGCGTTTGATTAAAGATATTCAGCCATAAACACCTTAATTTCACATCGGAGCAACAAGCCCTGAGAGACACCTTCCATCAGCACAGCTTCACCATCCTTCCCGTGGTAAAGAGGTTCCGTATAACTTATCTTAGTTTTGAGGTTAAGTATTTCCTCATTCCCACTGTTCGTAGCATAGATTAGTATTCCGTAATGAATTTGATTGTTAATACATTTAGTATGCCTTAAACTGACAGTTGATAGAATGCCGATTTAATTTTAAACAGCACAAGCAAGAAAGCACTAATAGTTATTATTTATGTAATCTGCTACAATTTATACATGAAATAGTCTTATTAAATCCCATTCGAGGCCACGATTTTTATCAGATAACCCGACCTCTTGTAGGATTACCTATGTTAATTTAAAAAACTTTCTTTTCGTTTACTATAAATATCACGCTTGCTCATTGCTGTCCTTTAAATGTATGCCCTTATCTAAATGAGAACACAACTTCCTTCAGTTCGACCAAAATGACAGCAAGCCTTTTTATCGACATTACTTTTATCACTTCGCGTGTAAGAATTGAACTTGAATATGCAAACCATGCAACTGAATGTTTATCATACCGGAAAATTATTTTTGAAATACTCCATTCCTTCAGTCAAAGTGAAACTGAAACATGAATGAAACGTTTACGTTTACGGCCTCTAGAGAAAATGGATGTCTTCAGGTGCAATGGCTTGAGAACTGAGGCCCTTAAATTAATTCAACTCATTCAAAACTACTCACCAGCTTGTGGTTTTCTAAAGAATATTTAATGACATCATCCACTTCTTGACTGACCTCAGCAATGCTTCCATTATCACTTTCTGCCGCAGTATCTACCGCCCCTCTTCTTTCTGCCTTTCCATTTTACTCGATTGCTAGTCTATTTAAAAATCAGTATTAAAGTTATACCACCTGGGATATCATCAAAGTTAGAGCATAAAAAAGGATTAAATCTAGATTCTAACGTCAGTAAAGTTAAGGGAGAAAGAAAAAAAGTGTTGTGAGCTACCTGCGTAATCTATTAATAGTTTGAGAGATATGTAAACTTTGCTTAAGGGATAGTTTTTTCATACTGTAAACTTTACAGGTATATAATGTTCTTTTTATTCAAACTTCTTCATGCTTCTTCAAGTTTATTGTAATTTCTTACTCTTAATTTTCTTCTTTGTTTTTTCCTTTCAGTTATAGTTTAGCGTTTAGAGTCATACCAGACGTTAATGGAAGTATGAAATGCGCGTAAATGTTGACGAAGACCTACAGCACTAAAGTCTTGATAGCTATTCTAAGGACTAAAACATAAAAAAGAAGAGAAATAATACCCGGTCAGCAGATTAACTCAACTGGAATTCACAACCAGTCTTGCAGCAACTAGATATGCAGAAACGATGCAGCAGCAAGCATCCAAGCCTATTCAAGACTTTAAAACTACACAGTTTCCGAAGGTGACTGTAAAATAGTTCAACAGAATTTATCAAACAGCTGGTTTCTCTGACTAAGGTTAAACTAAAAGGTGGTGTAGCTCATATGAATTATTTTTCCATTACGAGTTATAACCTAGCAAATATATATTTCAATTTGTTTTACTTTGTGTCCCACCCCCCTTTGGAATAAATAATATGTCACATAGCTAGTCATAAATATCATGATATGTTGTGTACAAAGTTTTTTTCGCAATTGGTTGAGCCATTCTTGAGTAAAAGATAACCCCCACAATCATGCGCACGCGCAACCCCCTCCCCAAGCACGCACACACACACACACACACACACACATACACACACACACACACACACACACACACACACAGACACACACACACACACAACAAAATTAAAATGCTCTTTTTAGCTTCATTGTAACCCACAACATATCCTATATTCAATGCCATTCCTTAATATATGAAAATAAAGTTATTCCCAGTAACAATCATGAAAACTATTGCTGCTTAGTGAAATACAGTATTTCTTCTTTTACTAAACAGAGAGAACTTTTGCCAAAAAGACCTGTAATATAGATGGTGATTGACTCCATGGCAACACGTGTAAAGGAAAATACTATGCTCCAAAACCAGCTGTAGCCTTCCAAATAGCAGAGCTACTAAGTCATGAGAGTGCCCATCTTCAGATTGCGCGGTGCACCTGAAGCTACTCTCATGGATCGCTGAAGAATTTATCACGGGACAGTACGCATTATCTTTCACAAAAGTAAATACCCAATTTCAGTGAGACCTGCGCGAAGGGTCACCTAATTCTCAGGCGTACTTGCAAAGATGGCATGAGAATTAAATTAGTCATATACATGCCTTGCTGTTCAAAGGACATGGCAGCCATGTCACCTCCCAACTCACCTTGCAGTTTTGAAAAGCAATATTTCAGCAATCCTTCTACATTAATGGGCAAAAATTACAAATTTAACTTCAGTGCACCTGCAGAAAATGTCCTTATGGTGTTTTATTAAGTTGTTGACTAGAACTAAAATTATTCTAGTGATGGGTGCTAGACTTACAGACGCAAGTTTAATCAGTTAAACAGTTCACTGTAGCAGAAGTGGCTATCGTTCAAATCAACAGTGGTAGGCTAAGGTTAGTTCTAAACGTATTTAATATTCTTTTCTTTTATTTCCCTTTTTCTTGTTTCTTCCTTAACCCTTTATTGCCTGGTGTGTCTTGTAAGATACATTAGCTTTTTTTCCTATTTGTACTAGTTTTAACTTTTTTGTCCTGCTATATTCTTGTTATACTGTCTGTCACCAATTAAAAATACATATTTGAGACGTTTTGGATTGTAAAAAATTATTTTTTTTTACAATTTATATTGTAGTGTTTATATATATAAGAAAAGAAGCAAAATCCATGCAACCGCAGTCAAATGATACCCCGTCATCATCCACGCGGACCATCACACCGATTATTTTACGTGGACCCTCCCCGTTCTTTACCACAGGCACATTTGACACAACATTGTAATCCACAACTGCATTCTATTCTGTTTAATCTGTCATTAGTTACATTATTCATGGCATCCAGATCTAAAGCAATATATATATTAATTTCGGGAGGCACGGTTGACAGTTGAGGTACTCGTTTTCCCTACTTTATTTTAAGCAATTACAACTAATATCTTATAAAGCATTCAGCTTTAAAATTGCAATCGTACTGCTGCATTCATAAGACGGCGGGAAAGTTCCAACGCTATGAGGAATAAAAATACCTAAAGAAATAAATTTAATTAGTTTGTGTAATTTTACGCTTCACACGGGGCATATAAATAATGATGTTCCCGTTAAAAAAGAAACAAGAAAAAGGGAAATAAAAAATGTTAAATGGTATTCGAACTAATGTTAGCCCACCACTGCTGATCTGAACGAGTACGATTTAGCCAGTTGCGCTACAGTGAACACACGATTTTCATTTCACTGATTAAACTCAAGTCTGTAAGCCTAGCACCCATCACTTGCAATAATTTTAGTTCTAGTAACACAACTTAATAAAACACCATAAGAATGTATTTTCTACAGGTGCACTGAAGCTAAATTTGCAAGTTTGCCAGTTAATATAGAAGGATTGCAGAAATATTGCTTTTAAAAACTGTGAGGTGAGTTGGGAGGTGACATGGCTGCCATGTCCTCTGAACAGCAAGGCATGTATATGACTAATTTAATTCTCATACCATCTGCGTCTGAGAATTAGGTGACCCTTCGCGCAGGTCTCATTGAAGCTGGGTATTTACTTTTGTGAAAGATAGTACATAGTTTAGTATTTATTGTAGATAGTAAGTCCATTTATTTACATCATCGTGAGCTGTCACGTGCTAATGTTCCAACTTTTGCCTCCAGAAAGCAGAACACCCCTCAGACGTTTTCTCGTCAGAGACCCATAGTACCATGTACAACATCACATTACTTCCAGCATTATTAGGGTTGGTGATTTTTCGCAAATACAATATAGGGTGAAATACTCATAAGGGCTTTCACTCTGGTATTTTTTGCTGTCCACGACCTGTAAACCACTGCTCAAAGTGTTTTGAATATGCTATAAGATGCGAAATTCACTCAAGACGTGAAAATCATTCTATTTGCTAAATAAATGCGATATGTGTTGCAATTCATGGATTCTTTCAAATGGAAATGTATAAATCAAAATTACGTGTTTAAGGAACGATTAAGTGCAACAGGAGATTGAGTAGTCGCATGGAAGAAAATACCAAATAATTTTGTTTTCTCTCAGGTCACTGCCGTCTGAGTGTTGTTAATAGATTTGAAAGAAAAGATATATGTGAAAGGAAAAAAAGATCCTACTTTTTCAAGTTATTAAAAGCTTCTTTTTAGGTATAAGAATTCATTCTCAACTGGTAATAAAAGTGATGCAGAAAAATAAACAAGTACACCTAACTGCATCTGCAGCTGATGAAGTGTTCAAGTACCCAAATTTTATTTAAGCAGCTCGACGATGTATTTCGGACCCTACCTATAGCACAGGTGGAGAGAAATACTTCAGTAAGTGTCGTAGATTTATTGTAGTGACAGGAGAACAGGATTGGTAGAACAAAGTATTGAGATATTCTATGATTTCAGTCATCAGTGTCACTAATTATGAACTTGCATGGTTTGAGCTAATTTTGTGCATTTGAATAACACGTCTATGTCCGGAACAAAGAGGGTGCTACTGCAGGTGTATGAAGAATGGGCCTGGAGAAATTGGAAAGGACCTTGATAACAAAATGGAAAGAAATCGAAGTCCCGAAACCAGTATCAGCGTTTCTGTAAGGGGGTGTTAACAATGTGACACAGGGCCAATCTGTAAAATAGTTTAATTCATATACTGAGGGTAACCTAGCCTGTTTGCGGTGTGCCTTTTTTAAATTTAAATTAACGTCCTCCAACGTAATGTCATATCGGACGCTGAACGAAAGAAATGGGTGAAATGATACTCAAATGAGCTCGAGGTCCATGGAGCTTCAAGTTACCCGACATTCGCCTTCTCAGGATAAGGGAAAACCTCGGAAAAAACCTTACCCGGATACCCTAAGCGAGACTGGAACTCGCGACCTCTTGGACATGAGTCAGATACGCTAACCATCACGCTGCCGAGGCGGGCGCGGCTTCGTGTGAAGTGAAGACATTTTCTGCGCACAAAATAATTTTAAGTGAGAGAAGGAGGAGTTTCCTTGCACAAAAAGTATATAAAATATGTGGTTGTTTATTGTAATAAAGCAATTGATAAAACCATCTTCAAATGCCGAGTGACATTTACTAACCATAAATTATCTTAAATTATCTGCATGACCAGAACGGAAGGAGGGAGGGGGGGGGGGGAGATTAATTCCACAAAGAAAGTGATATAAATGCTACGTTTTAAGGAGATCTATATTTTAATGCAGTAAGATTTTGTCTTGTCTCTTACCTTTTACGGGTTATGCAGAGCTATTCATAACGAAGGCTACTTCAGACGCTATTTTAAACATATGGTAATTTAATCAAAATCGTTAGATACATTTTTAAAAAATCAAATGTTCGTGGTTTAAATGGTAGTTTGGAAAGAGTGGAGATTATTTTTTAAAATCTTCGTGTTTGGCATTTAAGCGACTTTTCGTTTTTAAGTTATACTGTTCACATAGAGACGCGCACACACACACAGACACACACACACACACACACACACACACACACACACACACAGACACACACACACAGACACACACACAAACACAAACACACACACACTCACTCACTCACTCACTCACTCACTCTCTCGCACATATACTAATATCTTTTTCTAAAAGATCATGAGATTATAATCAGAGAGTGAAATCTCAGCATCGAATTTTGGATGGGATACAATATTTCCTCTGCTACTGTAAGCACGTAGTATAGAAAGTAACAATCAATTCACTTATTACTTTACAATAGCCAACAAAGCTATGTAATAAATTGTATAGTTCATTATGCCATTAAAATATTATTGGTTCATATTTTTCCGTTTTAAATCACATGTTCAACCTTTCCACTACATAAATACATGCATATATTAGTGATTTTAGTGCATATAAATCAGTCCTGTAGTTATAAGAATCGTTCCCATTCCAACCGACTCCTCCGCAACCCTCCCCTTAAGACTCTGCTTAAAGACTAAGTTTTGTCTTTTTATAGGTTCATCTTAGATGATTAGCTCTTTCTAGCAGCATTGATGCCCTGCAATTACTAGAGTGTGAACAATGGTAATTATTGTAAGAAATTAAGGACCATTTAGTTTGTGACCGTAACTATTGGCGGGAAGGAATGCATAATAAATGAAAGAAATTATGGTAAGATAGACAAATAGTTACAACAAATAATTTTTGTTAAATCAATGTATAACGTGACCGCCTCCGTAGCGTAGTTAGTAGCGCGCTTACCTCTGGCGCGGAGGACCCGGGTTCGATCCCCGGTACCAGCATGGAGATTTTATCCCCTCTGGGAAGTCTAGCACGGAGTGCACTCAGCCTCGATAGGTCCCAGGGGAACCAATTGAGGAGCTACTTGAGAATTAGCGGTCCCAGGTCGAGAAGGTCGTACAACTGGCCGAGGAGGCTCGGGGAGCTGACCACATCCCACCCTCCAGTACTGCACCCCACCAATGACGCCTGTAGTGGGCAGAGGTGGAGGACGCAGCGGTTGGGCGGTTGGCAAGCCTTAGCCCTTCATGGGATGTTGTGCTGGGGGGGGGGCGATGTGTAACGTAGGAAGCAAGAATTATAAGATTGTTCACATAGGCAGGTCATTACAATTCAAATTCGGGAAAGTCATATCTTCATTAGTAACCAACCAGGTAACAAACACTTTAGCCTAAAGGAAGACAGGCCATCGTGGTTCAATACTTTTGAAATCTGTGTAGGCATAAGTCTTTAGAATTTGAAAACAAGTGAAAGTTCTTTGGTTCTAGTTAAGAACTAACATGTGTTCAGATGAATAATACGTTGTGATTTATGATAGGTTAATACGTGGATGAACGTTGATAGAGGTAGTAAAATGTAGATGGTGCTTGGGTTGAGAAGCCGGTGAATACTAAATCAAATTGCTTACTTGCTGGCTGGCTTTGTGTCGGTCGTGGGTCATGTATGTGTGAACGACTCGCTGCAGAATTAGCGTCCAGTGACGCGCTTTAGTTCGCAAGATTTAATGACTAATGCAAGGGAACCTTCTGAGTAAAATGTCTTTGACTTACCGCAACTGATGCTTCGTACCATTATTTTAGAAGTAATTCAATTCTTTAGATCAACGGTCGGCAAATATCAAAAAATAATATTTAGTTAACATTGAACTCTACTAGCTAACTAGACCGGTATTGTTCTTTCACACTAGATTCACGCAAATCCTGAGACAAAACGCCTCGCAGCTGGCGACTGAGGAAACAAAGAAGGGCTACTTGGAAAATCATGCACCACGAGTCAACTTCAAAAATGGTGTACCATCACGAGTCGATTTAAAAAACGGCGCGCAGCCTGGGGCGACTTCAACTGAATAAGATATGGATGAGACTATAGAGAGAAAGTATTTCGGTTTATGTTAGTGTTATTAATCTTCAAAATTTGCATGCCTCCAGCGGAACATATGTGCTTACTTGCCACAACAAAGGCTCTTGAAAAGCACAGTGATCAAATCTCAGACCATATATGGTTTAAGCAAAATAATGGAGAAACGATATTATTCGAAATTAAAATATAATATAGAGGAGAGTATGTTTTAACTACATGTAAGTAATTATGATAATTGATAACCTATGCACTTCATTGTTGCCATGCGTGAATAGTGCAATTGCGCTAAGTTGAACAATGGCGTACAGCCATATTATCCCATCAGTATCTATATTTCATCGGCATATACAGGGTGGAAGTGAAATGATCCGCCAGACTTTAACAGCAATTTATTGAAACAAAAGGTCAACAAATTCTGGGTTCTTTTAAATTTAATTTACACAAAAACCGTTGAATCTATTGAAATACGCCAAAGGAAAAAGTCGTTTATTCAATTTTCTATGAATATACCCATAAATCAAGGACCTTCAATCAATAATAATTCAGCCAGGTGATGATAAATTTTTTTTGATAAAAATATTTTTTTAGAAAACTATAAACTTTTCAACATTTTGGTATCAGACTTTCTTGTTATTCACAACATGAGAAATTCGCTGGTAAAGTCTGGCGGATCATTTCACTTCCACTCTGTATATAAAATGTAGTTAACGTCACACTTCGAAAGATTACGAGCGTTTTATATAAGATAAATATGTCTGCCCAGACAAAAACAGATCTTACTTCAAAAACAGCAGTAGAGTGATGTATTTCTCCTTGTAGTCCTCAGATATGTTTACTACCGACGGAATCATTTAGCGAGGCATAGGAGCCATCATACCATAACTCCTTAATCAATTAATAGTAAAATGTGAATGTAATCCCTAATGAACTAGCTGTCGACGGGCCCTTAAACAATATTCACAATAGTGAATCTCATGGTACATATTACATAGTAACCCTAGATATCGGGACAAATCATCGTACGTAGGTGTGCTGAGAGGGAGGAACGAGGGAGAGAGTCGAAGGGTGGCCAGAACTGCAAGATAACGTGCGCTCTGCGGACGGGATCCCTAACGTTTCCGGATTGAACGCATCCGCCGCCGCTCAAGCCTACCCACTAGCACCGAACTCGGAAGTTCCATTAAGGAGAACCTGCTAAGAGGGCGGGTTTGAGCAGTCCGACCGACGTCAGGGAGAAACGTTCACAAAGCTCACTTCCACCAGACACAAAATGTTCCTTCTTTGATTTCTCTATTCCTAATGCATAAGGACATCCTTTCATCGATGTTATGGAGTTTGTCTAGGAGTGTTCTATTGTATCATCAATAAATTTTACAAAAGCAGTTTTATGAGAATGAAAAATACAAGGGGGAGAAAGTTGAAAGAGAGGTGTAAATTGTATTTTAGTTTTTGAAATGCAAGAATTTAGTTCGGTCAAGCACTACACTATTGTGTGGTTTGAATCGGAATAAAATTAATTCCCTTGTATTATTTGTCTCCAAAATGTCTCTTACAGTGAGTTTGGGATAAGCTGAATCTACAAACATCTCTGTTTTAATATGTTTACTTCTGAATGTGGTTACACTTAAGCCAGATTAATAGTTAGAGTTCCGTTTAAATAAATTACAAGCATTTAGCTGAGCTTTCAAGAAACAGAGAACACACGAATTCAAAACATTTGCATTTGGTTTTCTTTCGTAGTTTTTAATGTTACTTTGCGAATATAATGACTGTACATGCAGTTCAATTTTAAAGATATAATTTGAAGAAATGAGGTATAAGGTATTGGAACGGAAGAGGATACCTCACCTACTACGACCCGACACGGACCTATCGCAGGCTAGCACCCCCTGGGAGGGAGAGATGAGGTGAAGGGGGACCAAAACCCACATAGGGCGGCAAAGGCAGTGCCACAGAGATCTGTGGAAGTATCTAACAATTGACAGAGAGCCATCGGGCACGCCACCTGAAACTCCTCACCACCACCCAGAGTAACAAGCGGAACCCACGTAAAAACCCAAGTTAGAGAGCACAGTTGCCGGAGATGTAACCCGGGACCTGCAGTATGCGAGTCGCACACATTGCCGCGGCGTCACCTCGCTCGGTTAATTGAAATATGCATTTTAGAGAGTTATTGTGAAAACCTCAGCTTAACAAGTCGAAATTTGTTTTTCAAGCAATTATTACTCCATGACATAAACGTTAATGTTCGTTTCTTTCATTTTTTTGCGGGTAAAGCCACGATGAGAAACAGTACGTCACGCTAGTTGCTGAGCAAAGCCAGAAAAAAGATAGCTTTTGGTTTTCTGCTGATAAACGCGTCGAGGTGAACATTATGGAAGTCAGCTTGTATAGCTACCCCTATTAACGTCACACTGGTCAGCTGCGAGCTCATCTCATATTCATCCCACTGCATTTCAAACATGTTTTAAGTCCTTGACCTGGCCTTCATTTCCCTTTCTTGGGAACGCGAGTGGCACGCTTGAGGACTTCGCAAGTGGAAGGATACGCTGTACTAATTCACGCATAAGGGTACAAGGGCAACAAAGAAACTCTTAGACAAGGTTCTTAAATCATCCGTGTATTGCTTTAGTAGAACTACTTAGTGAAGGTTGTCCTCACGAGTTTATTTTATATAGTAGGATTCGTAACGCACACCTACTTTATAATTTGACGTCCCACTTTCAACTGGCACTACTTTGACTACTCGTGTAGTGGCATATTAATTAACCTTTGTTTTACAAATATAAATTTTGCCCAGTTCCAAACGACTTTTGATTTTGTGAAAACAACCATTTGATAGAGTATGCAGATTGTCTTAGATTGTCAAACGTTTGCGTAAGCAAATTACTGTGGAACATATGTTATATTTCAATGTTGTTGCTTTGGAGCACAACTATTTTCTCTTAAGGAAACAAACTAATAATATGATGCATACCAACCATACAACTATCACTACTATCATTTATTTGCATACCTGTTCTGTAAGTTACATACGCGGACAGGAGGCTAACGACAGTCCACTGTTAAATAGGAAATCAAATATGAAAGCCATTATAACGTATGCTCTTGACATGGGCTGATAAGAAACCTAAAAACGGCCGTAACATTTCAAAGTTATCTTGCTTAAAATAACTGGACAATTCAAATGAACAGAAACCACAATGTTAACGAGTTCAACATTTCTCTTTGTAGAAAGCTTTCTAACATTTCTTATGGTACCTCAGCTATGTAAGAGCCAATCAGGATGAAGAGGACTTCACAGGCTATTCAGAAATGATTTGGGAGACATGTAACATTTTATTCAATATTGTTAGAAAGCTGTTAAGAAAAGAAGAGGGAAAAGATACGAAAATGCTTTTATGTAAAGGTTGAAGGGAACGTTACGAAAATGTTCGCCTTGCATCCTTGAATGATGTTGGATTTACACATATGCATGCGTGCCAGCTGACTTTTACTAAAAATACTTGTTTGGGTTTAAGAAACCTCAACATGAGTATTTCTGGCGAAATCTCGATATTGAAATGTTGGACGTAATACACTACGTATTTACCTCACTTATCACAAGTAAGCGTTAAATCGAAGTGCCCTATTAGAGTCGCTGATGCAGTGTTACGTTTCAGAGAGAGTGAGAGAGAGAGAGAAAGAGAGAGAGAGAGACATGTCTCTTCAATTAACCTGGAATCTACACAGATACTAAAACTATATATGTAAATTCTCTGAAAATGCTCCATTTAATATGATTAATTGTTCTAATTTGTGTTATGGGCTACTTTGAACCCAAAACTCTAATTAAAGATGGTTGTATGCTTGTGTTCGTCAGCGTTCTTGCTTTCCACACAAGAACTACCAAACTATATATTATGAAATTTGGTTTGTAACACGTAAAGGAGTATGTTGGGTCTCACTTAGAAAATACGCTATAACTAATTAAACCAACGACGCAACAGCCTTTCACAGGCCAAGGCCTACCACCAGGTCTCTAGGTCAGCCACCTCTGCCCACCACAGGCGTCATGAATCGGGTGCTGTACTGGAGGGTGGAACGCGGCCGAGCCCCGGTCTCTCCCGGCCAGTATATGTGGTCTTCGCAAACAGAGGCTGCTACTTGTCAATCAAGTAGCTCCTCAATTACCCCTCAGGGACCTAACGAGGCTGAGTGCACTCTCACCAGATCTCCAAGCGGGAAATAATACACAAACTGATACCGGGCATCGAACCCGAGTTCCCTGCTTAAAGACGCGCTTAATTAGGTCTTCATTATTTATCCTAAAGGGAAGGGTTTTTAGTGGACCAAAATAAAAGATCTGATGCGTTGACTCACATTACTTTATTTACTCACTCTTATGAAAATTATTATTAGATATACTTACTATTCTTCTATTGCTTTGCAAAGGCTTTGAAACTCCGTTCTCTTTGCTTGGCCAAGACTGACAAGGACTAGTAACGACTTCACATTTGTTGTTTCACATCGTTGTTATCACATTTTCGTTCTTTTCTCCGTTCTATGGACAGTATTCTGGTTTCCAGTGCTTGAAAAGTATACGATTGAAACACAGCTATCTGATTTTAGTCTAAAAATCTGATGTGTTGCACTCACATAACTTTCTCTACTCTTGTACTAACCATTCTTACAAACTCTTATTCCTCTATCTTCTTCATGTTAGTTAAGATAAACCTTTGTACAAATTATCTTATTCCTTATTTCCAGACACACACACACACACACACACACACACACACACACACACACACACACACACACACACACACACACACACACACGGACCTTTCTCTAAAACTGTTTTTTTTTTTTTTTTTTTTTATTCAGGGGGTTTCAAAACATATATTTCCGGTGAAATCTCTACATCGAATTTTTGGGTGGAATACAATACTTCCCCTACTTACCAGTAGAGAAAGTAAAAATATAATGCACAGATTGCTGCACTTTGGTATTCTCAGAATTGAGATCATGAAGTCAATGGCTTTTGATTCCTTGATCCATTTATTTTAGTATGAATTTCTTCAAAAGATAATCAAACAACAATTGCAAATATGTATAATCTTCTTCAATACGGAAAACAGTTATTCATCAGAATATTGGATTGCTATATAAACGCGTCCCTTTTATTCGAATTGTTTCTCAGCGCTCTAAAGGCTATTGCAAAGAGAATTGAGCATTTTTATTTATAGACAAGCATGACAGAGTAGGTATTATTAACGCTTGGATGCAACATATAATCATATAAAAATGAAACTTCAGATAGACATTTATTTCTCTAAGTATGCTATACAAATTGCCAAGGACATGAATTTTAGGAAGGCCGGTTTATATATTTGGATGCAGCGATGAAGAAATGGCAATTAACTTTCGCCGCCTAAAAATTCAGAAGGAGCGTTCAACTAAGTCTAATTGTTTATTTAATAATGGGATGCTTCTTATCTACCAGTAATTGTAAGAGATAACCTTAATTACAGATTAATTACATTTTAAAATGAGGGAGAGAAACGTTTGAAATCTTTCTTATTGTGTAAATTTGCTATTACCTCGTTGAACAGCAAAATCAGGGGGCTCTTTCGTTCCTTATTAGAACTCATAATTTCAGATCATTCTTCCAGAATGCCTCTGATTCTCAGGTAATAATCACACCTTCCCTACTAATAGGGAATGTAAAAATAGTGCACGTATGTTCTATTTATGTGTAATTTAGTTACAGTTTATCCTTAAGGAGCTCTATTTATTATAAACACGACGGTATTATACTTTAAGTGATTAATTCAGCGGTATTCAACATTTAAAAAATCGTTATAATACAGGATGATACAAGTGGTGTTTAGTTGCAAACTGTGAACTAACACATAGGAAAAAGAATTGCAACAGCCATTCCTTGTGAATGAACAGTTTTGGAAATATCTGGTGCCCATTACGGCATTTGCCACCATACAAAAGAACATGTAAATACAAGTAGCAGTTACGTCCCCTACTGCTTGGAGAGTGCCATCTTAATTGTTCCGGCTTGTTAGCCAGTGCTCACTGTTTGTTTACGGAACTACATTCTTTCCCCTTCCTCTTCCTCTCTCTCTCTCTCTCTCACTCTCACTCACTCCCACTCTCTCACTCCCAGTGTCCCTCTCTCCCTCCCTCACTCACACCCTCACTCACTCACTCACTCACACCCTCACTCCCCACTCACTCACTCCCTCACTCACTCACTCCCTCCCTCACTCACTCACTCCCTCACTCACTCCCTCACTCACTCACTCCCTCACTCACTCACTCACTCACACCCTCACTCCCCACTCACTCACTCCCTCACTCACTCACTCCCTCCCTCACTCACTCACTCACACCCTCACTCCCCACTCACTCACTCCCTCACTCACTCACACCCTCACTCACTCACTCACTCACACCCTCACTCCCCACTCACTCACTCCCTCACTCACTCACTCCCTCCCTCACTCACTCACTCCCTCACTCCCTCACTCACTCCCTCACTCCCTCACTCACTCCCTCACTCACTCACTCACTCCCTCACTCACTCCCTCACTCACTCACTCCCTCACTCACTCCCTCACTCAGTCCCTCACACCCTCACTCACTCACTCACTCACTCACTAATTCTCTGTCTCTGTCTCTGTCTGAGACTGCAGGTGAGATACCATCTGCCATACAGTAGACTAGAGATAAAGAAGTGGCTGCTATAACAGAGGCGCGCTTGTTCTCCTAGATCTGTACAGTTGGTCGCATAGTAAATAGCAAAAGTTGTTACTTGGGAACTTCGAGGAACGGTGCTGGTAGCTTCTTGTTTCTTTTTGTAATCTATAAATTAAGTGCAATCATTTTAACTGCTTTTTGTTTATCACACGAAGCATATAAATTAAGATTCTTCCGTCTACAAAAGTTACTTATCAAGAAGTAACTTAATACTTGCAAAACATTTTTGAACATGTTGTGAGGCTTAAGATTTTGAAAACACCTTTCCTGATTACGATCACATAGATATATCACGAGATTTATGTTCGCCAATAAATAAAAATCGATATCGAAATTTCACCGGAAATACACATTTTAGTCCTCCGAATCAAATAAGCTTTTTTTTTTTTTTTTTTTTTTTTTTTTTTTTTTTTTTTTTTTTTTTTTTTAAGGAAACAAATATCCGAGCGTGCGCGTGGCAAGTCTGTACATATATATATTATATTTCGGATAAATACCTAACTTGGTTTTTAAGTTTATCCACTTTCTAAGGATGTGACACGAATACTTTCAGTATACCCCAAAACCAAACTGCGCTTTACATGTAACATTTTGGTGCTTTTTTCATTTTCTCAAAGTAGCTCTAACGATGCTGAATAAAAATCACATGTTTAAGATAACAGCGCGAAAAAAAATCTATATCTTGACATTGTTTTGAGTAGTCTATGAAGCCCTCTTCGCCCGAAATGAATTTTGTTTAATTGGTAAACCGTAAGAGATAGCAAAATCCTTGCTACAAATGTAGGTCTCCTACTGTGTCAGATAAATGTTTTGTAGCATTAAGCATTCCCAATGTATTTTTTATATTAGTTTGAATTTTCAAACACTTTTCCTTCTTTCAAGTGCTATTTCCTCTTTTTGTGCCTAGTGCAAAGAGCAGAACTCCGAAGCCATCACATAGCAACCCTCTTTTTACTTTGTGTGCCATGTCACGTTTTGAGGTCAGCTGAAATATAAAAGCGGTTATAGAAAAATGTCCATGTGTGTCTATCCGTGTATCTATGAACAGCATAACTCATAAACGAAAAGTCGTTAAAAACCAAACTTAGTACATATTTAAGTTAGGTATCTTTAAAGAATGCGACAAGGAAATTCCCCCAGCCCAAACTACTCTTTGCATGGACATTTTTAAAAAATCATGACTATAAAAATGACTAGCGATTTTGATTAAAGTACCGTAAGTTTAAGATACTCTTTGACAAAGAAATGCATATCTTGAATTTTCTGGGAATGTCCTCGAAAGTGCTCTTTATATTGAATAACTTGCATGGCTGGTAAACCATAAGAGATAGACAAAATCTTACTGCACAAAAAAATGCACATCTCGTTAAAACAGACAGTTTATGTCAAACATATTTTTAGTGAAGTGAATCATTTTGGAGATGTTTCTTGTTATTTGTCTGAATTTTCCTTCTCAAATGGAAGGTTGTTATTCACTTTTTTGTCTCTTCGGCGTGCAAAGAGAACGGAAGTTTTTCTTCCGCTACCACGTACATAGTAAGTAGAGAAGGTATTACATTCCACCCAGAAATTCTATACCGAGACTTCACTGGAAATACGAGTTTTGAGGTCCCTCGTATAAAAAATGCATTTTTAGGAAAAGGTCCGTTTGTGTGTGTGTGCGTGCGTGCGCGCGCGTGTGTGTGTGCGTGCGCGCGGGCGCGTGTGTGTGTGTGCGCGCGCGTGTGTGTACGTGCGCCTGTGTATGTATGCGCGCGTGTGTGCGTGTGTAACTGTGAACCAATGTGTATGTGCATGTGTATATGCATGTGTGCGCGCGCATGCGGTGTGTGTAAGTGTGTCTGTGTATGTGCATGTGTATATGTGAGTGCGCGCGCATGCGGTGTGTGTAGGTGTACCTGTGTATGTACGAGCGCGTGTGTGCGTGTGCAAGTGTGCCTGTGTATGTGCATGTGTATATGCATGTGTGCGCCCGCATGCGGTTTGTGTAAGTGTGCCTGTGTATGTGCATGTGTATATGCATGTGTGCGCCCGCATGCGGTTTGTGTAAGTGTGCCTGTGTATGCGTGCGCGCGCGTGTGTATATGCGTGTGTGTGCGCGTGCGTGTGTAAATGTGCCTGTGTATGTGCAACCGCGCGCGCGTGTGTATATGCGTGTGTGTGCGCGCGTGCGATGTGTGTAAGTGTGCCTGTGTATGTGCACGCGTGTATCTGTGTGCGCGCGTGTGTGCAAGTGTGCCTGTGTATGTGAAAGCGCGCGCGAGTGTATATGCGTGTGTGTGCGCGCGTGTGTGCGTGTGTAACTGTGCCTGTGTATGTGCATGTGTATATGCATGTGTGCGCGCATGCGGTGTGTGTAAGTGGGTCTGTGTATGTGCATGTGTATATCTGAGTGCGCGCGCATGCGGTGTGTGTACATGTGTCTGTGTATGTGCATGTGTATATGTGAGTGCGCGCGCATGCGGTGTGTGTACATGTGTCTGTGTATGTGCATGTGTATATGCATGTGTGCGCGCATGCGGTGTGTGTAAGTGTGTCTGTGTATGTGCATGTGTATATGTGAGTGCGCGCGCATGCGGTGTGTGTACGTGTGTCTGTGTATGTATGTGCGCGTGTGTGCGTGTGTAACTGTGCCTGTGTATGTGCATGTGTATATGCATGTGTGCGCGCATGCGGTGTGTGTAGGTGTGTCTGTGTATGTGCATGTGTATATGAGAGTGCGCGCGCATGCGGTGTGTGTACATGTGCCTGTGTATGTATGGCGCGCGTGTGTGCGTGTGTAACTGTGCCTGTGTATGTGCATGTGTATATGCATGTGTGCGCGCATGCGGTGTGTGTAAGTGAGTCTGTGTATGTGCATGTGTATATGTGAGTGCGCGCGCATGCGGTGTGTGTAAGTGTGTCTGTGTATGTGCATGTGTATATGTGAGTGCGCGCGCATGCGGTGTGTGTAAGTGTATCTGTGTATGTGCATGTGTATATGTGAGTACGCGCGCATGCGGTGTGTGTAAGTGTATCTGTGTATGTGCATGTGTATATGTGAGTGCGCGCGCATGCGGTGTGTGTAAGTGTATCTGTGTATGTGCATGTGTATATGTGAGTGCGCGCGCATGCGGTGTGTGTAAGTGTGTCTGTGTATGTGCATGTGTATATGTGAGTGCGCGCGCATGCGGTGTGTGTAAGTGTGTCTGTGTATGTGCATGTGTATATGTGAGTGCGCGCGCATGCGGTGTGTGTAAGTGTATCTGTGTATGTGCATGTGTATATGTGAGTACGCGCGCATGCGGTGTGTGTAAGTGTATCTGTGTATGTGCATGTGTATATGTGAGTGCGCGCGCATGCGGTGTGTGTAAGTGTATCTGTGTATGCGCATGTGTATATGTGAGTGCGCGCGCATGCGGTGTGTGTAAGTGTATCTGTGTATGTGCATGTGTATATGTGAGTACGCGCGCATGCGGTGTGTGTAAGTGTGTCTGTGTATGTGAATGTGTATGTGCATGTGTATATGTGAGTGCGCGCGCATGCGGTGTGTGTAAGTGTGTCTGTGTATGTGCATGTGTATATGTGAGTGCGCGCGCATGCGGTGTGTGTACGTGTGCCTGTGTATGTATGCGCGCGTGTGTGCGTGTGTAACTGTGCCTGTGTATGTGCATGTGTATATGCATGTGTGCTAGCATGCGGTGTGTGTAAGTGTGTCTGTGTATGTGCATGTGAATATGTGAGTGCGCGCGCATGCGGTGTGTGAAAGTGTCCCTGTGTACGTATGCGCGCGTGTGTGCGTGTGTAACTGTGAACCAATGTGTATGTGCATGTGTATATGCATGTGTGCGCGCGCATGTGGTGTGTGTAAGTGTGTCTGTGTATGTGCATGTGTATATGTGAGTGCGCGCGCATGCGGTGTGTGTAAGTGTACCTGTGTATGTACGAGCGCGTGTGTGCGTGTGTAAGTGTGCCTGTGTATGTGCATGTGTATATGCATGTGTGCGCCCGCATGCGGTGTGTGGAAGTGTGCCTGTGTATGCGCACGCGCGCGCGTGTGTATATGCGTGTGTGTGCGCGTGCGTGCGTGTGTAAATGTGCCTGTGTATGTGCAACCGCGCGCGCGTGTGTATATGCGTGTGTGTGCGCGCGTGCGATGTGTGTAAGTGTGCCTGTGTATGTGCACGCGTGTATCTGTGTGCGCGCGTGTGTGCAAGTGTGCCTGTGTATAGGCACGCACGCGCGTGTGTATATGCGTGTGTTGTTGTTGTTGTAGTGTTTAACGCCCGCTTTAACTACTACGGCACCGCAGGCGGTGACACTGATGATACATGGAATGAAGATGGAGCACCGGTGGAATGAGATGGCGGGGGAAACCGGAGAACCCGGAGAAAACCCGCCCTGACGCCACTTCGTCCACCACGAATACCACATGCGGCTCCCTGGGATCGAACCCGGGCCGCCTAGGTGGTAGGCGAGCGCGCTAACCGCTCGGCCACGGCGCCGCCATATGCGTGTGTGTGTAAGTGTGACTGTGTATGTACGTGCGTGTGTGTGTGTGCGCGCACGCGTGTGTGTAAGGGTGCCTGTGTATGTGCACGCGCGCGCGTGTGTATATGCGTGTGTGCGCGTGCATGCGTGTGAAAGTGTGCCTGTCTATGTGCAAGCTCGCGCGTGTGTGTATATGCGTGTGTGTGCGCGTGCGTGCGTGTGTAAGTGTGCCTGTGTAAGTGCGCGCGCGTGCGTATATGCGTGCGTGTGTAAGTGTACCAGCGTATGCGCGCTCGTGTGTAAGTGTACCTGTGTATGCGCGCGTGTGTGTGTGTGTTTGTAAGTGTGCCTGTGTATGTGACGCATGTGTGCATGTGTGTAAGTGTGCCTGTGTCTGCGCGTGTGTGTGTGTAAGTGTGCCTGTGTATGCCCACGTGTGTGTGTGTGTGTGTAAGTCTGCCTGTGTATGCGCGCGTGTGTGTGTGTGCGCACGAGTGTGTGTGTAACTGTGCCTGTGTACGCACGCGCGCGTTCGTGTGTGTGTTTCTAAGTGTGCCTGTGTATGTGGCGCGTGTGTGCGTGTGTGTAAGTGTGCCTGTGTATGTGACGCGTGTGTGTAAGTGTGCCTGTGTATGTGTCGCGTGTGTGCGTGTGTGTAAGTGTGCCTTTGTATGTGCACGCGTGTGTGTAAGTGTGCCTGTGTATGTGTGTGCGTGTGTGTAAGTGTGTCTGTGTATGTGCGCGTGCGTGTGTAAGTGTGCCTATGTATGTGCACGCGTGTATGTGTGTGCACGCACGGGTGAATGTGTAAGCGTGCCTGTGTACGCACGCGCGGGTGCGTGTGTGCGTGTGTGTAAGTGTGCCTGTGTATGTGACGCGTGCGTGTGTGTGTAAGTGTGCCTGTGTATGTGACGCGTGTGTGCCTGTGTGTAAGTGTGCCTGTGTATGTGCACGCGTGTATGTGTGTGCACGCACGGGTGAGTGTGTAAGTGTGCCTGTGTACGCACGCGCGCGTGCGTGTGTGCGTGTGTGTAAGTGTGCCTGTGTATGTGACGCGTGCGTGTGTAAGTGTGCCTGTGTACGCACGCGCGCGTGCGTGGGTGCGTGTGTGTAAGTGTTCCTGTGTATGTGACGCGTGTGTGCGTGTGTGTGCGTGTGTTTGCGTGTGTGTAAGTGTGCCTGTGTATGTGCGCGCGTGTGTGTAAGTGTGCCTGTGTATGTGCGCGCGTGTGTGTTAATGTGCCTGTGGATGTGCGCGCGTGTGTGTAAGTGTGCCGGTGTATGTGCGTGCGGGTGTGTAAATGTGCCTGTGTATGTGCGTCTGTGTAAGTGTGCCTGTGTATGTGCGTGCGTGTGTTTGTAAGTGTGCCTGTGTATGTGCGTGTGTGTGTCTGTAAGTGTGCCGGTGTATGTGCGTGCGTGTGTGTAAGTGTGCCTGTGTATGTGCGTGTGTGTAAGTGTGCCTGTGTATGTGCGTGTGTGTGTAAGTGTGCCTGTGTATGTGCGTGCGTGTGTTTGTAAGTGTGCCTGTGTATGTGCGCGTGTGCGCGTGCGTGTGTGTGTAAGTGGGCCTGTGTATGTACGTGCGTGTGTGTAAGTGTGCCTGTGTATGTGCGTGCGTGTGTGTGTAAGTGTGCCTGTGTATGTGCGTGCGTGTGTTTGTAAGTGTGCCTGTGTATGTGCGCGTGTGCGCGTGCGTGTGTGTGTTAGTGTGCCTGTGTATGTGCGCGTGCGTGTGTAAGTGTGCCTATGTATGGACGCGCGCGTGCGTGTGTGTGTAAGTGTGCCTGTGTATGTGCGTGCGGTGTGTAAGTGTGCCTGTGTATGTGCGTGTGTGTAAGTGTGCCTGTGTATGTGCGTGTGTGTGTGTAATTGTGCCTGTGTAGGTGCGTGCGGGTGTGTAAGTGTGCCTGTGTATGTACGTGTGTGTAAGTGTGCCTGTGTATGTGTCGCGTGCGTGTGTGTGTAAGTGTGCCTGTGTAGGTGCGTGCGGGTGTGTAATTGTGCCTGTGTATGTGCGTGCGGGTGTGTAAGTGTGCCTGTGTATGTGCGTGCGGGTGTGTAAGTTTGCCTGTGTATGTGCGTGCGGGTGTGTAATTGTGCCTGTGTATGTGCGTGCGGGTGTGTAAGTGTGCCTGTGTAGGTGCGTGCGGGTGTGTAATTGTGCCTGTGTATGTGCGTGCGGGTGTGTAATTGTGCCTGTGTAGGTGCGTGCGGGTGTGTAAGTGTGCCTGTGTATGTGCGTGTGTGTTAGTGTGCCTGTGTATGTGCGTGCGGGTGTGTAAGTGTGCCTGTGTAGGTGCGTGCGGGTGTGTAAGTGTGCCTGTGTATGTGCGTGTGTGTAAGTGTGCCTGTGTATGTGCGTGCGGGTGTGTAAGTGTGCCTGTGTAGGTGCGTGCGTGTGTGTAAGTGTGCCTGTGTATGTGCGTGTGTGTAAGTGTGCCTGTGTAGGTGCGTGCGGGTGTGTAATTGTGCCTGTGTATGTGCGTGCTGGTGTGTAATTGTGCCTGTGTATGTGCGTGCCGGTGTGTAATTGTGCCTGTGTATGTGCGTGCGGGTGTGTAATTGTGCCTGTGTAGGTGCGTGCGGGTGTGTAACTGTGCCTGTGTATGTGCGTGCGGGTGTGTAAGTGTGCCTGTGTAGGTGCGTGCGGGTGTGTAAGTGTGCCTGTGTATGTGCGTGTGTGTTAGTGTGCCTGTGTATGTGCGTGCGGGTGTGTAATTGTGCCTGTGTAGGTGCGTGCGGGTGTGTAAGTGTGTCTGTGTATGTGCGCGCGTGTGTGTAAGTGTGCCTGTGTATGTGCGTGTGGGTGTGTAAGTGTGCCTGTGTATGTGCGTGTGTGTATAAGTGTGCCTGTGTATGTGCGTGTGGGTGTGTAAGTGTGCCTGTGTATGTGCGCGCGTGTGTGTAAGTGTGCCTGTGTATGTGCGTGTGGGTGTGTAAGTGTGCCTGTGTATGTGCGTGTGTGTTAGTGTGCCTGTGTATGTGCGTGTGTGTTAGTGTGCCTGTGTATGTGCGTGTGTGTAATTGTGCCTGTGTAGGTGCGTGTGGGTGTGTAAGTGTGCCTGTGTATGTGCGTGTGTGTTAGTGTGCCTGTGTATGTGCGTGTGTGTATTTGTACCTGTGTAGGTGCGTGCGGGTGTGTAAGTGTGCCTGTGTATGTGCGTGTGCGTGTGTAACTGTGCCTGTGTATGTGCGTGTGTGTGTAAGTGTGCCTGTGTATGTGCGTGGGTGTGTAAGTGTGCCTGTGTATGTGCGTGGGTGTGTAAGTGTGCCTGTGTATGTGCGCGTGTGTAAGTGTGCCTGTGTATGTGCGTGTGTGTAAGTGTGCCTGTGTATGTGCGCGCGTGAGTGTAAGTGTGCCTGTGTATGTGCGTGTGGGTGTGTAAGTGTGCCTGTGTATGTGCGTGTGTGTGTAAGTGTGCCTGTGTATGTGCGTGTGGGTGTGTAAGTGTGCGTGTGTATGTGCGTGTGTGTAAGTGTGCCTGTGTATGTGCGTGTGTGTGTAAGTGTGCCTGTGTATGTGCGTGTGTGTGTAAGTGTGCCTGTGTATGTGCGTGTGGGTGTGTAAGTGTGCATGTGTATGTGCGTGTGTGTAAGTGTGCCTGTGTACGTGCGTGTGTGTGTAAGTGTGCCTGTGTATGTGCGTGTGTGTGTAAGTGTGCCTGTGTATGTGCGTGTGGGTGTGTAAGTGTGCCTGTGTATGTGCGTGTGTGTGTAAGTGTGCCTGTGTATGTGCGTGTGTGTGTAAGTGTGCCTGTGTATGTGCGTGTGGGTGTGTAAGTGTGCCTGTGTATGTGCGTGTGTGTAAGTGTGCCTGTGTAAGTGCGTGTGTGTGTAAGTGTGCCTGTGTATGTGCGTGTGGGTGTGTAATTGTGCCTGTGTATGTGCGTGTGTGTGTAAGTGTGCCTGTGTATGTGCGTGTGTGTAAGTGTGCCTGTGTATGTGCGTGTGTGTAAGTGTGCCTGTGTATGTGCGTGTGGGTGTGTAAGTGTGCCTGTGTATGTGCGCGCGTGTGTGTCAGTGTGCCTGTGTATGTGCGTGTGGGTGTGTAAGTGTGCCTGTGTATGTGCGTGTGTGTTAGTGTGCCTGTGTATGTGCGTGTGTGTTAGTGTGCCTGTGTATGTGCGTGTGTGTAATTGTGCCTGTGTAGGTGCGTGTGGATGTGTAAGTGTGCCTGTGTATGTGCGTGTGTGTTAGTGTGCCTGTGTATGTGCGTGTGTGTAATTGTGCCTGTGTAGGTGCGTGCGGGTGTGTAAGTGTGCCTGTGTATGTGCGAGTGGGTGTGTAAGTGTGCCTGTGTATGTGCGTGTGTGTGTAAGTGTGCCTGTGTATGTGCGTGCGGGTGTGTAAGTGTGCCTGTGTATGTGCGTGTGTGTAATTGTGCCTGTGTAGGTGCGTGCGGGTGTGTAAGTGTGCCTGTGTATGTGCGTGTGTGTGTGTGCCTGTGTATGTGCGCGCGTGTGAGTAAGTGTGCCTGTGTATGTGCGTGTGGGTGTGTAAGTGTGCCTGTGTATGTGCGTGTGTGTAAGTGTGCCTGTGTATGTGCGTGTGGGTGTGTAAGTGTGCCTGTGTATGTGCGTGTGTGTAAGTGTGCCTGTGTATGTGCGCGTGTGTGTAAGTGTGCCTGTGTATGTGCGTGTGTGTGTAAGTGTGCCTGTGTATGTGCGTGTGGGTGTGTAAGTGTGCCTGTGTATGTGCGTGTGTGTGTAAGTGTGCCTGTGTATGTGCGTGTGTGTGTAAGTGTGCCTGTGTATGTGCGTGTGGGTGTGTAAGTGTGCCTGTGTATGTGCGTGTGTGTAGGTGTGCCTGTGTATGTGCGTGTGTGTGTAAGTGTGCCTGTGTATGTGCGTGTGGGTGTGTAAGTGTGCCTGTGTATGTGCGTGTGTGTGTAAGTGTGCCTGTGTATGTGCGTGGGTGTGTAAGTGTGCCTGTGTATGTGCGTGTGTGTAAGTGTGCCTGTGTATGTGCGCGCGTGTGTGTAAGTGTGCCTGTGTATGTACGTGTGGGTGTGTAAGTGTGCCTGTGTATGTGCGTGTGTGTGCGTAAGTGTGCCTGTGTATGTGCGTGTGTGTGTGTAAGTGTGCCTGTGTATGTACGCGCGCGTGCGTGTGTGTGTAAGTGTGCCCGTGTATGTGCGTGTGTGTAACTGTGCCTGTGTAGGTGCGTGTGGGTGTGTAAGTGTGCCAGTGTATGTGCGTGCGGGTGTGTAAGTGTGCCTGTGTATGTGCGTGTGTGTAATTGTGCCTGTGTCGGTGCGTGCGGGTTTGTAAGTGTGCCTGTGTATGTGCGTGTGTGTAAGTGTGCCTGTGTATGTGCGCGCGTGTGTGTAAGTGTGCCTGTGTATGTGCGTGTGGGTGTGTAAGTGCTCCTGTGTATGTGCGTGTGTGTGTAAGTGTGCCTGTGTATGTGCGTGTGGGTGTGTAAGTGTGCCTGTGTATGTGCGTGTGTGTAAGTGTGCCTGTGTATGTGCGTGTGTGTGTAAGTGTGCCTGTGTATGTGCGTGTGTGTGTAAGTGTGCCTGTGTATGTGCGTGTGGGTTGTGTAAGTGTGCCATTGTATGTGCGTGTGTGTAAGTGTGCCTGTGTATGTGCGTCTGTGTGTAAGTGTGCCTGTGTATGTGCGTGTGGGTGTGTAAGTGTGCCTGTGTATGTGCGTGTGTGTAAGTGTGCCTGTGTATGTGCGTGGGTGTGTAAGTGTGCCTGTGTATGTACGTGTGTGTAAGTGTGCCTGTGTATGTGCGTGTGTGTAAGTGTGCCTGTGTATTTGCATGGGTGTGTAAGTGTGCCTGTGTATGTGCGTGTGTGTAAGTGTGCCTGTGTATGTGCGTGTGGGTGTGTAAGTGTGCCTGTGTATGTGCGTGTGTGTGTAAGTGTGCCTGTGTATGTGCGTGTGGGTGTGTAAGTGTGCCTGTGTATGTGCGCGCGTGTGTGTAAGTGTGCCTGTGTATGTGCGTGTGTGTGTGTAAGTGTGCCTGTGTATGTTGTGTGTGTTAGTGTGCCTGTGTATGTGCGTGTGTGTAATTGTGCCTGTGTAGGTGCGTGCGGGTGTGTAAGTGTGCCTGTGTATGTGCGTGTGCGTGTGTAAGTGTGCCTGTGTATGTGCGTGTGTGTGTAAGTGTGCCTGTGTATGTGCGTGCGGGTGTGTAAGTGTGCCTGTGTATGTGCGTGTGTGTAAGTGTGCCTGTGTATGTGCGCGCGTGTGTGTAAGTGTGCCAGTGTATGTGCGTGTGGGTGTGTAAGTGTGCCTGTGTATGTGCGTGTGTGTGTAAGTGTGCCTGTGTATGTGCGTGTGGGTGTGTAAGTGTGCGTGTGTATTTGCGTGTGTGTAAGTGTGCCTGTGTATGTGCGTGTGTGTGTAAGTGTGCCTGTGTATGTGCGTGTGTGTGTAAGTGTGCTTGTGTATGTGCGTGTGGGTGTGTAAGTGTGCCTGTGTATTGACGTGTGTGTAAGTGTGCCTGTGTACGTGCGTGTGTGTGTAAGTGTGCCTGTGTATGTGCGTATGTGTGTAAGTGTGCCTGTGTATGTGCGTGTGGGTGTGCAAGTGTGCCTGTGTATGTGCGTGTGTGTGTAAGTGTGCCTGTGTATGTGCGTGTGTGTGTAAGTGTGCCTTTGTATGTGCGTGTGGGTGTGTAAGTGAGCCTGTGTATGTGCGTGTGTGTAAGTGTGCCTGTGTATGTGCGTGTGTGTGTAAGTGTGCCTGTGTATGTGCGTGTGGGTGTGTAATTGTGCCTGTGTATGTGCGTGTGTGTGTGTAAGTGTGCCTGTGTATGTGCGTGTGTGTAAGTGTGCCTGTGTATGTGCGTGTGTGTAAGTGTGCCTGTGTATGTGCGTGTGGGTGTGTAAGTGTGCCTGTGTATGTGCGCGCGTGTGTGTAAGTGTGCCTGTGTATGTGCGTGTGGGTGTGTAAGTGTGCCTGTGTATGTGCGTGTGTGTTAATGTGCCTGTGTATGTGCGTGTGTGTTAGTGTGCCTGTGTATGTGCGTGTGTGAAATTGTGCCTGTGTAGGTGCGTGTGGATGTGTAAGTGTGCCTGTGTATGTGCGTGTGTGTTAGTGTGCCTGTGTATGTGCGTGTGTGTAATTGTGCCTGTGTAGGTGCGTGCGGGTGTGTAAGTGTGCCTGTGTATGTGCGTGTGGGTGTGTAAGTGTGCCTGTGTATGTGCGTGTGTGTGTAAGTGTGCCTGTGTATGTGCGTGCGGGTGTGTAAGTGTGCCTGTGTATGTGCGTGTGTGTAATTGTGCCTGTGTAGGTGCGTGCGGGTGTGTAAGTGTGCCTGTGTATGTGCGTGTGTGTAAGTGTGCCTGTGTATGTGCGCATGTGTGAGTAAGTGTGCCTGTGTATGTGTGTGTGGGTGTGTAAGTGTGCCTGTGTATGTGCGTGTGTGTAAGTGTGCCTGTGTATGTGCGTGTGTGTAAGTGTGCCTGTGTATGTGCGTGTGTGTGTAAGTGTGTCTGTGTATGTGCGCGCGTGTGTGTAAGTGTGCCTGTGTATGTGCGTGTGGGTGTGTAAGTGTGCCTGTGTATGTGCGTGTGTGTGTAAGTGTGCCTGTGTATGTGCGTGTGGGTGTGTAAGTGTGCCTGTGTATGTGCGCGCGTGTGTGTAAGTGTGCCTGTGTATGTGCGTGTGGGTGTGTAAGTGTGCCTGTGTATGTGCGTGTGTGTTAGTGTGCCTGTGTATGTGCGTGTGTGTTAGTGTGCCTGTGTATGTGCGTGTGTGTAATTGTTCCTGTGTAGGTGCGTGTGGGTGTGTAAGTGTGCCTGTGTATGTGCGTGTGTGTTAGTGTGCCTGTGTATGTGCGTGTGTGTAATTGTACCTGTGTAGGTGCGTGCGGGTGTGTAGGTGTGCCTGTGTATGTGCGTGTGTGTAAGTGTGCCTGTGTATGTGCGTGTGTGTAAGTGTGCCTGTGTATGTGCGTGTGGGTGTGTAAGTGTGCCTGTGTATGTGCGCGCGTGTGTGTAAGTGTGCCTGTGTATGTGCGTGTGGGTGTGTAAGTGTGCCTGTGTATGTGCGTGTGTGTTAATGTGCCTGTGTATGTGCGTGTGTGTTAGTGTGTTTGTGTATGTGCGTGTGTGAAATTGTGCCTGTGTAGGTGCGTGTGGATGTGTAAGTGTGCCTGTGTATGTGCGTGTGTGTTAGTGTGCCTGTGTATGTGCGTGTGTGTAATTGTGCCTGTGTAGGTGCGTGCGGGTGTGTAAGTGTGCCTGTGTATGTGCGTGTGGGTGTGTAAGTGTGCCTGTGTATGTGCGTGTGTGTGTAAGTGTGCCTGTGTATGTGCGTGCGGGTGTGTAACTGTACCTGTGTATGTGCGTGTGTGTGTAAGTGTGCCTGTGTATGTGCGTGCGGGTGTGTAAGTGTGCCTGTGTATGTGCGTGTGTGTAAGTGTGCCTGTGTATGTGCGCGCGTGTGTGTAAGTGTGCCTGTGTATGTGCGTGTGGGTGTGTAAGTGTGCCTGTGTATGTGCGTGTGTGTGTAAGTGTGCCTGTGTATGTGCGTGTGGGTGTGTAAGTGTGCGTGTGTATGTGCGTGTGTGTAAGTGTGCATATGTATGTGCGTGTGTGTGTAAGTGTGCCTGTGTATGTGCGTGTGTGTGTAAGTGTGCCTGTGTATGTGCGTGTGGGTGTGTAAGTGTGCCTGTGTATGTGCGTGTGTGTAAGTGTGCCTGTGTACGTGCGTGTGTGTGTAAGTGTGCCTGTGTATGCGCGTGTGTGTGTAAGTGTGCCTGTGTATGTGCGTGTGGGTGTGTAAGTGTGCCTGTGTATGTGCGTGTGTGTGTAAGTGTGCCTGTGTATGTGCGTGTGTGTGTAAGTGTGCCTGTGTATGTGCGTGTGGGTGTGTAAGTGTGCCTGTGTATGTGCGTGTGTGTAAGTGTGCCTGTGTATGTGCGTGTGTGTGTGTAAGTGTGCCTGTGTATGTGCGTGTGGGTGTGTAATTGTGCCTGTGTATGTGCGTGTGTGTGTAAGTGTGCCTGTGTATGTGCGTGTGTGTAAGTGTGCCTGTGTATGTGCGTGTGTGTAAGTGTGCCTGTGTGTGTGCGTGTGGGTGTGTAAGTGTGCCTGTGTATGTGCGCGCGTGTGTGTAAGTGTGCCTGTGTATGTGCGTGTGGGTGTGTAAGTGTGCCTGTGTATGTGCGTGTGTGTTAGTGTGCCTGTGTATGTGCGTGTGTGTTAGTGTGCCTGTGTATGTGCGTGTGTGTAATTGTGCCTGTGTAGGTGCGTGTGGATGTGTAAGTGTGCCTGTGTATGTGCGTGTGTGTTAGTGTGCCTGTGTATGTGCGTGTGTGTAAGTGTGCCTGTGTATGTGCGCGCGTGTGTGTAAGTGTGCCTGTGTATGTGCGTGTGGGTGTGTAAGTGTGCCTGTGTATGTGCGTGTGTGTTAGTGTGCCTGTGTATGTGCGTGTGTGTTAGTGTGCCTGTGTATGTGCGTGTGTGTAATTGTGCCTGTGTAGGTGCGTGTGGGTGTGTAAGTGTGCCTGTGTATGTGCGTGTGTGTTAGTGTGCCTGTGTATGTGCGTGTGTGTATTTGTACCTGTGTAGGTGCGTGCGGGTGTGTAAGTGTGCCTGTGTATGTGCGTGTGCGTGTGTAACTGTGCCTGTGTATGTGCGTGTGTGTGTAAGTGTGCCTGTGTATGTGCGTGCGGGTGTGTAAGTGTGCCTGTGTATGTGCGTGTGTGTAAGTGTGCCTGTGTATGTGCGCGCGTGAGTGTAAGTGTGCCTGTGTATGTGCGTGTGGGTGTGTAAGTGTGCCTGTGTATGTGCGTGTGTGTGTAAGTGTGCCTGTGTATGTGCGTGTGGGTGTGTAAGTGTGCGTGTGTATGTGCGTGTGTGTAAGTGTGCCTGTGTATGTGCGTGTGTGTGTAAGTGTGCCTGTGTATGTGCGTGTGTGTGTAAGTGTGCCTGTGTATGTGCGTGTGGGTGTGTAAGTGTGCATGTGTATGTGCGTGTGTGTAAGTGTGCCTGTGTACGTGCGTGTGTGTGTAAGTGTGCCTGTGTATGTGCGTGTGTGTGTAAGTGTGCCTGTGTATGTGCGTGTGGGTGTGTAAGTGTGCCTGTGTATGTGCGTGTGTGTGTAAGTGTGCCTGTGTATGTGCGTGTGTGTGTAAGTGTGCCTGTGTATGTGCGTGTGGGTGTGTAAGTGTGCCTGTGTATGTGCGTGTGTGTAAGTGTGCCTGTGTAAGTGCGTGTGTGTGTAAGTGTGCCTGTGTATGTGCGTGTGGGTGTGTAATTGTGCCTGTGTATGTGCGTGTGTGTGTAAGTGTGCCTGTGTATGTGCGTGTGTGTAAGTGTGCCTGTGTATGTGCGTGTGTGTAAGTGTGCCTGTGTATGTGCGTGTGGGTGTGTAAGTGTGCCTGTGTATGTGCGCGCGTGTGTGTCAGTGTGCCTGTGTATGTGCGTGTGGGTGTGTAAGTGTGCCTGTGTATGTGCGTGTGTGTTAGTGTGCCTGTGTATGTGCGTGTGTGTTAGTGTGCCTGTGTATGTGCGTGTGTGTAATTGTGCCTGTGTAGGTGCGTGTGGATGTGTAAGTGTGCCTGTGTATGTGCGTGTGTGTTAGTGTGCCTGTGTATGTGCGTGTGTGTAATTGTGCCTGTGTAGGTGCGTGCGGGTGTGTAAGTGTGCCTGTGTATGTGCGTGTGGGTGTGTAAGTGTGCCTGTGTATGTGCGTGTGTGTGTAAGTGTGCCTGTGTATGTGCGTGCGGGTGTGTAAGTGTGCCTGTGTATGTGCGTGTGTGTAATTGTGCCTGTGTAGGTGCGTGCGGGTGTGTAAGTGTGCCTGTGTATGTGCGTGTGTGTGTGTGCCTGTGTATGTGCGCGCGTGTGAGTAAGTGTGCCTGTGTATGTGCGTGTGGGTGTGTAAGTGTTCCTGTGTATGTGCGTGTGTGTAAGTGTGCCTGTGTATGTGCGTGTGGGTGTGTAAGTGTGCCTGTGTATGTGCCTTTTTGTAAGTGTGCCTGTGTATGTGCGCGTGTGTGTAAGTGTGCCTGTGTATGTGCGTGTGTGTGTAAGTGTGCCTGTGTATGTGCGTGTGGGTGTGTAAGTGTGCCTGTGTATGTGCGTGTGTGTGTAAGTGTGCCTGTGTATGTGCGTGTGTGTGTAAGTGTGCCTGTGTATGTGCGTGTGGGTGTGTAAGTGTGCCTGTGTATGTGCGTGTGTGTAGGTGTGCCTGTGTATGTGCGTGTGTGTGTAAGTGTGCCTGTGTATGTATGTGTGGGTGTGTAAGTGTGCCTGTGTATGTGCGTGTGTGTGTAAGTGTGCCTGTGTATGTGCGTGGGTGTGTAAGTGTGCCTGTGTATGTGCGTGTGTGTAAGTGTGCCTGTGTATGTGCGCGCGTGTGTGTAAGTGTGCCTGTGTATGTACGTGTGGGTGTGTAAGTGTGCCTGTGTATGTGCGTGTGTGTGCGTAAGTGTGCCTGTGTATGTGCGTGTGTGTGTGTAAGTGTGCCTGTGTATGTACGCGCGCGTGCGTGTGTGTGTAAGTGTGCCCGTGTATGTGCGTGTGTGTAACTGTGCCTGTGTAGGTGCGTGTGGGTGTGTAAGTGTGCCAGTGTATGTGCGTGCGGGTGTGTAAGTGTGCCTGTGTATGTGCGTGTGTGTAATTGTGCCTGTGTCGGTGCGTGCGGGTTTGTAAGTGTGCCTGTGTATGTGCGTGTGTGTAAGTGTGCCTGTGTATGTGCGCGCGTGTGTGTAAGTGTGCCTGTGTATGTGCGTGTGGGTGTGTAAGTGCTCCTGTGTATGTGCGTGTGTGTGTAAGTGTGCCTGTGTATGTGCGTGTGGGTGTGTAAGTGTGCCTGTGTATGTGCGTGTGTGTAAGTGTGCCTGTGTATGTGCGTGTGTGTGTAAGTGTGCCTGTGTATGTGCGTGTGTGTGTAAGTGTGCCTGTGTATGTGCGTGTGGGTTGTGTAAGTGTGCCATTGTATGTGCGTGTGTGTAAGTGTGCCTGTGTATGTGCGTCTGTGTGTAAGTGTGCCTGTGTATGTGCGTGTGGGTGTGTAAGTGTGCCTGTGTATGTGCGTGTGTGTAAGTGTGCCTGTGTATGTGCGTGGGTGTGTAAGTGTGCCTGTGTATGTACGTGTGTGTAAGTGTGCCTGTGTATGTGCGTGTGTGTAAGTGTGCCTGTGTATTTGCGTGGGTGTGTAAGTGTGCCTGTGTATGTGCGTGTGTGTAAAAGTGCCTGTGTATGTGCGTGTGGGTGTGTAAGTGTGCCTGTGTATGTGCGTGTGTGTGTAAGTGTGCCTGTGTATGTGCGTGTGGGTGTGTAAGTGTGCCTGTGTATGTGCGCGCGTGTGTGTAAGTGTGCCTGTGTATGTGCGTGTGTGTGTGTGTGTAAGTGTGCCTGTGTATGTTGTGTGTGTTAGTGTGCCTGTGTATGTGCGTGTGTGTAATTGTGCCTGTGTAGGTGCGTGCGGGTGTGTAAGTGTGCCTGTGTATGTGCGTGTGCGTGTGTAAGTGTGCCTGTGTATGTGCGTGTGTGTGTAAGTGTGCCTGTGTATGTGCGTGCGGGTGTGTAAGTGTGCCTGTGTATGTGCGTGTGTGTAAGTGTGCCTGTGTATGTGCGCGCGTGTGTGTAAGTGTGCCAGTGTATGTGCGTGTGGGTGTGTAAGTGTGCCTGTGTATGTGCGTGTGTGTGTAAGTGTGCCTGTGTATGTGCGTGTGGGTGTGTAAGTGTGCGTGTGTATTTGCGTGTGTGTAAGTGTGCCTGTGTATGTGCGTGTGTGTGTAAGTGTGCCTGTGTATGTGCGTGTGTGTGTAAGTGTGCTTGTGTATGTGCGTGTGGGTGTGTAAGTGTGCCTGTGTATGTGCGTGTGTGTAAGTGTGCCTGTGTACGTGCGTGTGTGTGTAAGTGTGCCTGTGTATGTGCGTATGTGTGTAAGTGTGCCTGTGTATGTGCGTGTGGGTGTGCAAGTGTGCCTGTGTATGTGCGTGTGTGTGTAAGTGTGCCTGTGTATGTGCGTGTGTGTGTAAGTGTGCCTTTGTATGTGCGTGTGGGTGTGTAAGTGTGCCTGTGTATGTGCGTGTGTGTAAGTGTGCCTGTGTATGTGCGTGTGTGTGTAAGTGTGCCTGTGTATGTGCGTGTGGGTGTGTAATTGTGCCTGTGTATGTGCGTGTGTGTGTGTAAGTGTGCCTGTGTATGTGCGTGTGTGTAAGTGTGCCTGTGTATGTGCGTGTGTGTAAGTGTGCCTGTGTATGTGCGTGTGGGTGTGTAAGTGTGCCTGTGTATGTGCGCGCGTGTGTGTAAGTGTGCCTGTGTATGTGCGTGTGGGTGTGTAAGTGTGCCTGTGTATGTGCGTGTGTGTTAATGTGCCTGTGTATGTGCGTGTGTGTTAGTGTGCCTGTGTATGTGCGTGTGTGAAATTGTGCCTGTGTAGGTGCGTGTGGATGTGTAAGTGTGCCTGTGTATGTGCGTGTGTGTTAGTGTGCCTGTGTATGTGCGTGTGTGTAATTGTGCCTGTGTAGGTGCGTGCGGGTGTGTAAGTGTGCCTGTGTATGTGCGTGTGGGTGTGTAAGTGTGCCTGTGTATGTGCGTGTGTGTGTAAGTGTGCCTGTGTATGTGCGTGCGGGTGTGTAAGTGTGCCTGTGTATGTGCGTGTGTGTAATTGTGCCTGTGTAGGTGCGTGCGGGTGTGTAAGTGTGCCTGTGTATGTGCGTGTGTGTAAGTGTGCCTGTGTATGTGCGCATGTGTGAGTAAGTGTGCCTGTGTATGTGTGTGTGGGTGTGTAAGTGTGCCTGTGTATGTGCGTGTGTGTAAGTGTGCCTGTGTATGTGCGTGTGGGTGTGTAAGTGTGCCTGTGTATGTGCGTGTGTGTAAGTGTGCCTGTGTATGTGCGTGTGTGTGTAAGTGTGTCTGTGTATGTGCGCGCGTGTGTGTAAGTGTGCCTGTGTATGTGCGTGTGGGTGTGTAAGTGTGCCTGTGTATGTGCGTGTGTGTGTAAGTGTGCCTGTGTATGTGCGTGTGGGTGTGTAAGTGTGCCTGTGTATGTGCGCGCGTGTGTGTAGGTGTGCCTGTGTATGTGCGTGTGGGTGTGTAAGTGTGCCTGTGTATGTGCGTATGTGTTAGTGTGCCTGTGTATGTGCGTGTGTGTTAGTGTGCCTGTGTATGTGCGTGTGTGTAATTGTTCCTGTGTAGGTGCGTGTGGGTGTGTAAGTGTGCCTGTGTATGTGCGTGTGTGTTAGTGTGCCTGTGTATGTGCGTGTGTGTAATTGTACCTGTGTAGGTGCGTGCGGGTGTGTAGGTGTGCCTGTGTATGTGCGTGTGTGTAAGTGTGCCTGTGTATGTGCGTGTGTGTAAGTGTGCCTGTGTATGTGCGTGTGGGTGTGTAAGTGTGCCTGTGTATGTGCGCGCGTGTGTGTAAGTGTGCCTGTGTATGTGCGTGTGGGTGTGTAAGTGTGCCTGTGTATGTGCGTGTGTGTTAATGTGCCTGTGTATGTGCGTGTGTGTTAGTGTGCCTGTGTATGTGCGTGTGTGAAATTGTGCCTGTGTAGGTGCGTGTGGATGTGTAAGTGTGCCTGTGTATGTGCGTGTGTGTTAGTGTGCCTGTGTATGTGCGTGTGTGTAATTGTGCCTGTGTAGGTGCGTGCGGGTGTGTAAGTGTGCCTGTGTATGTGCGTGTGGGTGTGTAAGTGTGCCTGTGTATGTGCGTGTGTGTGTAAGTGTGCCTGTGTATGTGCGTGCGGGTGTGTAACTGTACCTGTGTATGTGCGTGTGTGTGTAAGTGTGCCTGTGTATGTGCGTGCGGGTGTGTAAGTGTGCCTGTGTATGTGCGTGTGTGTAAGTGTGCCTGTGTATGTGCGCGCGTGTGTGTAAGTGTGCCTGTGTATGTGCGTGTGGGTGTGTAAGTGTGCCTGTGTATGTGCGTGTGTGTGTAAGTGTGCCTGTGTATGTGCGTGTGGGTGTGTAAGTGTGCGTGTGTATGTGCGTGTGTGTAAGTGTGCATATGTATGTGCGTGTGTGTGTAAGTGTGCCTGTGTATGTGCGTGTGTGTGTAAGTGTGCCTGTGTATGTGCGTGTGGGTGTGTAAGTGTGCCTGTGTATGTGCGTGTGTGTAAGTGTGCCTGTGTACGTGCGTGTGTGTGTAAGTGTGCCTGTGTATGTGCGTGTGTGTGTAAGTGTGCCTGTGTATGTGCGTGTGGGTGTGTAAGTGTGCCTGTGTATGTGCGTGTGTGTGTAAGTGTGCCTGTGTATGTGCGTGTGTGTGTAAGTGTGCCTGTGTATGTGCGTGTGGGTGTGTAAGTGTGCCTGTGTATGTGCGTGTGTGTAAGTGTGCCTGTGTATGTGCGTGTGTGTGTGTAAGTGTTACTGTGTATGTGCGTGTGGGTGTGTAATTGTGCCTGTGTATGTGCGTGTGTGTGTAAGTGTGCCTGTGTATGTGCGTGTGTGTAAGTGTGCCTGTGTATGTGCGTGTGTGTAAGTGTGCCTGTGTGTGTGCGTGTGGGTGTGTAAGTGTGCCTGTGTATGTGCGCGCGTGTGTGTAAGTGTGCCTGTGTATGTGCGTGTGGGTGTGTAAGTGTGCCTGTGTATGTGCGTGTGTGTTAGTGTGCCTGTGTATGTGCGTGTGTGTTAGTGTGCCTGTGTATGTGCGTGTGTGTAATTGTGCCTGTGTAGGTGCGTGTGGATGTGTAAGTGTGCCTGTGTATGTGCGTGTGTGTTAGTGTGCCTGTGTATGTGCGTGTGTGTAATTGTGCCTGTGTAGGTGCGTGCGGGTGTGTAAGTGTGCCTGTGTATGTGCGTGTGGGTGTGCAAGTGTGCCTGTGTATGTGCGTGTGTGTGTAAGTGTGCCAGTGTATGTGCGTGCGGGTGTGTAAGTGTGCCTGTGTATGTGCGTGTGTGTAATTGTGCCTGTGTAGGTGCGTGCGGGTGTGTAAGTGTGCCTGTGTATGTGCCTGTGTGTGTGTGTGCCTGTGTATGTGCGCGCGTGTGAGTAAGTGTGCCTGTGTATGTGCGTGTGGGTGTGTAAGTGTGCCTGTGTATGTGCGTGTGTGTGTAAGTGTGCCTGTGTATGTGCGTGCGGGTGTGTAAGTGTGCCTGTGTATGTGCGTGTGTGTAATTGTGCCTGTGTAGGTGCGCGCGTGTGAGTAAGTGTGCCTGTGTATGTGCGTGTGGGTGTGTAAGTGTGCCTGTGTATGTGCGTGTGTGTAAGTGTGCCTGTGTATGTGCGTGTGTGTAAGTGTGCCTGTGTATGTGCGTGTGTGTGTAAGTGTGCCTGTGTATGTGCGTGTGGGTGTGTAATTGTGCCTGTGTATGTGCGTGTGTGTGTAAGTGTGCCTGTGTATGTGCGTGTGGGTGTGTAAGTGTGCCTGTGTATGTGCGTGTGTGTAAGTGTGCCTGTGTATGTGCCTGTGTGTGTAAGTGTGCCTGTGTATGTGCGTGTGTGTGTAAGTGTGCCTGTGTATGTGCGTGTGGGTGTGTAAGTGTGCCTGTGTATGTGCGTGTGTGTGTAAGTGTGCCTGTGTATGTGCGTGTGTGTGTAAGTGTGCCTGTGTATGTGCGTGTGGGTGTGTAAGTGTGCCTGTGTATGTGCGTGTGTGTAGGTGTGCCTGTGTATGTGCGTGTGTGTGTAAGTGTGCCTGTGTGTGTGCGTGTGGGTGTGTAAGTGTGCCTGTGTATGTGCGTGTGTGTGTAAGTGTGCCTGTGTATGTGCGTGGGTGTGTAAGTGTGCCTGTGTATGTGCGTGTGTGTAAGTGTGCCTGTGTATGTGCGTGTGTGTAAGTGTGCCTGTGTATGTGCGTGTGTGTGCGTAAGTGTGCCTGTGTATGTGCGTGTGTGTGTGTAAGTGTGCCTGTGTATGGACGCGCGCGTGCGTGTGTGTGTAATTGTGCCCGTGTATGTGCGTGTGTGTAACTGTGCCTGTAGAGGTGCGTGTGGGTGTGTAAGTGTGCCAGTGTATGTGCGTGCGGGTGTGTAAGTGTGCCTGTGTATGTGCGTGTGTGTAATTGTGCCTGTGTCGGTGCGTGCGGGTTTGTAAGTGTGCCTGTGTATGTGCGTGTGTGTAAGTGTGCCTGTGTATGTGCGCGCGTGTGTGTAAGTGTGCCTGTGTATGTGCGTGTGGGTGTGTAATTGTGCCTGTGTATGTGCGTGTGTGTGTAAGTGTGCCTGTGTATGTGCGTGTGGGTGTGTAAGTGTGCCTGTGTATGTGCGTGTGTGTAAGTGTGCCTGTGTATCTGCGTGTGTGTGTAAGTGTGCCTGTGTATGTGCGTGTGTGTGTAAGTGTGCCATTGTATGTGCGTGTGTGTAAGTGTGCCTGTGTATGTGCGTCTGTGTGTAAGTGTGCCTGTGTATGTGCGTGTGGGTGTGTAAGTGTGCCTGTGTATGTGCGTGGGTGTGTAAGTGTGCCTGTGTATGTACGTGTGTGTAAGTGTGCCTGTGTATGTGCGTGTGTGTAAGTGTGCCTGTGTATGTGCGTGGGTGTGTAAGTGTGCCTGTGTATGTGCGTAGGTGTGTAAGTGTGCCTGTGTATGTGTGTGTAAGTGTGCCTGTGTATGTGCGTGTGTGTAAGTGTGCCTGTGTATGTGCGTGGGTGTGTAAGTGTGCCTGTGTATGTGCGTGTGTGTAAGTGTGCCTGTGTATGTGCGCGCGTGTGTGTAAGTGTGCCTGTGTATGTGCGCGCGTGTGTGTAAGTGTGCCTGTGTATGTGCGTGGGTGTGTAAGTGAGCCTGTGTTTGTGCGTGTGTGTAAGTGTGCCTGTGTATGTGCGTGTGTGTAAGTGTGCCTGTGTATGTGCGTGGGTGTGTAAGTGTGCCTGTGTATGTGCGTGGGTGTGTAAGTGTGCCTGTGTATGTGCGCGTGTGTAATTGTGCCTGTGTATGTGCGTGTGTGTAAGTGTGCCTGTGTATGTGCGCGCGTGTGTGTAAGTGTGCCTGTGTATGTGCGTGGGTGTGTAAGTGTGCCTGTGTATGTGCGTGTGTGTAAGTGTGCCTGTGTATGTGCGTGTGTGTGTAAGTGTGCCTGTGTATGTGCGTGGGTGTGTAACTGTGCCTGTGTATGTGCTCGCGTGTGTGTAAGTGTGCCTGTGTATGTGCGTGGGTGTGTAAGTGTGCCTGTGTATGTGCGTGTGTGTAAGTGTGCCTGTGTATGTGCGTGGGTGTGTAAGTGTGCCTGTGTAGGTGCGTGGGTGTGTAAGTGTGCCTGTGTATGTGCGCGTGTGTAATTGTGCCTGTGTATGTGCGTGTGTGTAAGTGTGCCTGTGTATGTGCGTGTGTGTAATTGTGCCTGTGTAGGTGCGCGCGTGTGAGTAAGTGTGCCTGTGTATGTGCGTGTGGGTGTGTAAGTGTGCCTGTGTATGTGCGTGTGTGTAAGTGTGCCTGTGTATGTGCGTGTGTGTAAGTGTGCCTGTGTATGTGCGTGTGTGTGTAAGTGTGCCTGTGTATGTGCGTGTGGGTGTGTAATTGTGCCTGTGTATGTGCGTGTGTGTGTAAGTGTGCCTGTGTATGTGCGTGTGGGTGTGTAAGTGTGCCTGTGTATGTGCGTGTGTGTAAGTGTGCCTGTGTATGTGCCTGTGTGTGTAAGTGTGCCTGTGTATGTGCGTGTGTGTGTAAGTGTGCCTGTGTATGTGCGTGTGGGTGTGTAAGTGTGCCTGTGTATGTGCGTGTGTGTGTAAGTGTGCCTGTGTATGTGCGTGTGTGTGTAAGTGTGCCTGTGTATGTGCGTGTGGGTGTGTAAGTGTGCCTGTGTATGTGCGTGTGTGTAGGTGTGCCTGTGTATGTGCGTGTGTGTGTAAGTGTGCCTGTGTGTGTGCGTGTGGGTGTGTAAGTGTGCCTGTGTATGTGCGTGTGTGTGTAAGTGTGCCTGTGTATGTGCGTGGGTGTGTAAGTGTGCCTGTGTATGTGCGTGTGTGTAAGTGTGCCTGTGTATGTGCGTGTGTGTAAGTGTGCCTGTGTATGTGCGTGTGTGTGCGTAAGTGTGCCTGTGTATGTGCGTGTGTGTGTGTAAGTGTGCCTGTGTATGGACGCGCGCGTGCGTGTGTGTGTAATTGTGCCCGTGTATGTGCGTGTGTGTAACTGTGCCTGTAGAGGTGCGTGTGGGTGTGTAAGTGTGCCAGTGTATGTGCGTGCGGGTGTGTAAGTGTGCCTGTGTATGTGCGTGTGTGTAATTGTGCCTGTGTCGGTGCGTGCGGGTTTGTAAGTGTGCCTGTGTATGTGCGTGTGTGTAAGTGTGCCTGTGTATGTGAGCGCGTGTGTGTAAGTGTGCCTGTGTATGTGCGTGTGGGTGTGTAAGTGTGCCTGTGTATGTGCGTGTGTGTGTAAGTGTGCCTGTGTATGTGCGTGTGGGTGTGTAAGTGTGCCTGTGTATGTGCGTGTGTGTAAGTGTGCCTGTGTATCTGCGTGTGTGTGTAAGTGTGCCTGTGTATGTGCGTGTGTGTGTAAGTGTGCCATTGTATGTGCGTGTGTGTAAGTGTGCCTGTGTATGTGCGTCTGTGTGTAAGTGTGCCTGTGTATGTGCGTGTGGGTGTGTAAGTGTGCCTGTGTATGTGCGTGGGTGTGTAAGTGTGCCTGTGTATGTACGTGTGTGTAAGTGTGCCTGTGTATGTGCGTGTGTGTAAGTGTGCCTGTGTATGTGCGTGGGTGTGTAAGTGTGCCTGTGTATGTGCGTAGGTGTGTAAGTGTGCCTGTGTATGTGTGTGTAAGTGTGCCTGTGTATGTGCGTGTGTGTAAGTGTGCCTGTGTATGTGCGTGGGTGTGTAAGTGTGCCTGTGTATGTGCGTGTGTGTAAGTGTGCCTGTGTATGTGCGCGCGTGTGTGTAAGTGTGCCTGTGTATGTGCGCGCGTGTGTGTAAGTGTGCCTGTGTATGTGCGTGGGTGTGTAAGTGAGCCTGTGTTTGTGCGTGTGTGTAAGTGTGCCTGTGTATGTGCGTGTGTGTAAGTGTGCCTGTGTATGTGCGTGGGTGTGTAAGTGTGCCTGTGTATGTGCGTGGGTGTGTAAGTGTGCCTGTGTATGTGCGCGTGTGTAATTGTGCCTGTGTATGTGCGTGTGTGTAAGTGTGCCTGTGTATGTGCGCGCGTGTGTGTAAGTGTGCCTGTGTATGTGCGTGGGTGTGTAAGTGTGCCTGTGTATGTGCGTGTGTGTAAGTGTGCCTGTGTATGTGCGTGTGTGTGTAAGTGTGCCTGTGTATGTGCGTGGGTGTGTAACTGTGCCTGTGTATGTGCTCGCGTGTGTGTAAGTGTGCCTGTGTATGTGCGTGGGTGTGTAAGTGTGCCTGTGTATGTGCGTGTGTGTAAGTGTGCCTGTGTATGTGCGTGGGTGTGTAAGTGTGCCTGTGTAGGTGCGTGGGTGTGTAAGTGTGCCTGTGTATGTGCGCGTGTGTAATTGTGCCTGTGTATGTGCGTGTGTGTAAGTGTGCCTGTGTATGTGCGCGCGTGTGTGTAAGTGTGCCTGTGTATGTGCGTGGGTGTGTAAGTGTGCCTGTGTATGTGCGTTTGTGTAAGTGTGCCTGTGTATGTGCGTGGGTGTGTAAGTGTGCCTGTGTATGTGCGTGGGTGTGTAAGTGTGCCTGTGTATGTGCGTGTGTGTAAGTGTGCCTGTGTATGTGCGCGCGTGTGTGTAAGTGTGCCTGTGTATGTGCGCGCGTGTGTGTAAGTGTGCCTGTGTATGTGCGTGGGTGTGTAAGTGAGCCTGTGTTTGTGCGTGTGTGTAAGTGTGCCTGTGTATGTGCATGTGGGTGTGTAAATGTGCCTGTGTATGTGCGTGTGTGTAAGTGTGCCTGTGTATGTGCGCGCGTGTGTGTAAGTGTGCCTGTGTATGTGCGCGCGTGTGTGTAAGTGTGCCTGTGTATGTGCGCGCGTGTGTGTAAGTGTGCCTGTGTATGTGCGTGGGTGTGTAAGTGTGCCTGTGTATGTGCGTGTGTGTAAGTGTGCCTGTGTATGTGCGTGTGTGTGTAAGTGTGCCTGTGTATGTGCGTGGGTGTGTAAGTGTGCCTGTGTATGTGCGCGCGTGTGTGTAAGTGTGCCTGTGTATGTGCGTGGGTGTGTAAGTGTGCCTGTGTATGTGCGTGGGTGTGTAAGTTTGCCTGTGTATGTGCGTGGGTGTGTAAGTGTGCCTGTGTATGTGCGCGTGTGTAATTGTGCCTGTGTATGTGCGTGTGTGTAAGTGTGCCTGTGTATGTGCGCGCGTGTGTGTAAGTGTGCTTGTGTATGTGCGTGGGTGTGTAAGTGTGCCTGTGTATGTGCGCGCGTGTGTGTAAGTGTGCCTGTGTATGTGCGTGGGTGTGTAAGTGTGCCTGTGTATGTTCGTGGGTGTGTAAGTGTGCCTGTGTATGTGCGCGTGTGTAATTGTGCCTGTGTATGTGCGTGTGTGTGTGTAAGTGTGCCTGTGTATGTGCGTGTGTGTGTAAGTGTGCCTGTGTATGTGCGTGTGTGTGTAAGTGTGACTTTGTATGTGCGTGTGGGTGTGTAAGTGTGCCTGTGTATGTGCGTGTGTGTAAGTGTGCCTGTGTATGTGCGTGTGTGTGTAAGTGTGCCTGTGTATGTGCGTGTGGGTGTGTAATTGTGCCTGTGTATGTGCGTGTGTGTGTAAGTGTGCCTGTGTATGTGCGTGTGTGTAAGTGTGCCTGTGTATGTGCGTGTGTGTAAGTGTGCCTGTGTATGTGCGTGTGGGTGTGTAAGTGTGCCTGTGTATGTGCGCGCGTGTGTGTAAGTGTGCCTGTGTATGTGCGTGTGGGTGTGTAAGTGTGCCTGTGTATGTGCGTGTGTGTTAGTGTGCCTGTGTATGTGCGTGTGTGTTAGTGTGCCTGTGTATGTGCGTGTGTGAAATTGTGCCTGTGTTGGTGCGTGTGGATGTGTAAGTGTGCCTGTGTATGTGCGTGTGTGTTAGTGTGCCTGTGTATGTGCGTGAGTGTAATTGTGCCTGTGTAGGTGCGTGCGGGTGTGTAAGTGTGCCTGTGTATGTGCGTGTGGGTTTGTAAGTGTGCCTGTGTATGTGCGTGTGTGTGTAAGTGTGCCTGTGTATGTGCGTGCGGGTGTGTAAGTGTGCCTGTGTATGTGCGTGTGTGTAATTGTGCCTGTGTAGGTGCGTGCGGGTGTGTAAGTGTGCCTGTGTATGTGCGTGTGTGTAAGTGTGCCTGTGTATGTGCGCGCGTGTGAGTAAGTGTGCCTGTGTATGTGCGTGTGGGTGTGTAAGTGTGCCTGTGTATGTGCGTGTGTGTAAGTGTGCCTGTGTATGTGCGTGTGGGTGTGTAAGTGTGCCTGTGTATGTGCGTGTGTGTGTAAGTGTGCCTGTGTATGTGCGTGTGTGTGTAAGTGTGCCTGTGTATGTGCGTGTGGGTGTGTAAGTGTGACTGTGTATGTGCGTGTGTGTAAGTGTGCCTGTGTATGTGCGTGTGTGTGTAAGTGTGCCTGTGTATGTGCGTGTGTGTGTAAGTGTGCCTGTGTATGTGCGTGTGGGTGTGTAAGTGTGCCTGTGTATGTGCGTGTGTGTGTAAGTGTGCCTGTGTATGTGCGTGTGTGTGTAAGTGTGCCTGTGTATGTGCGTGTGGGTGTGTAAGTGTGCCTGTGTATGTGCGTGTGTGTAGGTGTGCCTGTGTATGTGCGTGTGTGTGTAAGTGTGCCTGTGTGTGCGTGTGGGTGTGTAAGTGTGCCTGTGTATGTGCGTGTGTGTGTAGGTGTGCCTGTATATGTGCGTGGGTGTGTAAGTGTGCCTGTGTATGTGCGTGTGTGTAAGTGTGTCTGTGTATGTGCGCGCGTGTGTGTAAGTGTGCCCTTGTATGTGCGTGTGGGTGTGTAAGTGTGCCTGTGTATGTGCGTGTGTGTAATTGTGCCTGTGTATGTGCGCGCGTGTGTGTAAGTGTGCCTGTGTATGTGCGTGTGTGTGTAAGTGTGCCTGTGTATGTGCGTGTGGGTGTAAGTGTGCCTGTGTATGTGCCTGTGTGTGTAAGTGTGCCTGTGTATGTGCGTGTGGGTGTGTAAGTGTGCCTGTGTATGTGCGCGTGTGTGTTAGTGTGCCCGTGTATGTGCGTGCGTGTGTGTAAGTGTGCCTGTGTATGGACGCGCGCGTGCGTGTGTGTGTAAGTGTGCCCGTGTATGTGCGCGTGTGTGTTAGTGTGCCCGTGTATGTGCGTGCAGGTGTGTAAGTGTGCCTGTGTATGGACGCGTGCGTGCGTGTGTGTGTAAGTGTGCCTGTGTATGTGCGCGTGTGTGTTAGTGTGCCCGTGTATGTGCGTGCAGGTGTGTAAGTGTGCCTGTGTATGTGCGTGTGTGTGTAAGTGTGCCTGTGTGTGTGCGTGTGTGTGTAAGTGTGCCTGTGTATGTGCGTGTGGGTGTGTAAGTGTGCCTGTGTATGTGCGTGTGTGTAGGTGTGCCTGTGTATGTGCGTGGGTGTGTAAGTGTGCCTGTGTATGTGCGTGTGTGTGTAAGTGTGCCTGTGTATGTGCGTGGGTGTGTAAGTGTGCCTGTGTATGTGCGTGTGTGTAAGTGTGCCTGTGTATGTGCGCGCGTGTGTGTAAGTGTGCCTGTGTATGTGCGTGTGGGTGTGTAAGTGTGCCTGTGTATGTGCGTGTGTGTGTAAGTGTGCCCGTGTATGTGCGTGTGTGTAACTGTGCCTGTGTAGGTGCGTGTGGGTGTGTAAGTGTGCCAGTGTATGTGCGTGCGGGTGTGTAAGTGTGCCTGTGTATGTGCGTGTGTGTAATTGTGCCTGTGTCGGTGCGTGCGGGTTTGTAAGTGTGCCTGTGTATGTGCGTGTGTGTAAGTGTGCCTGTGTATGTGCGCGCGTGTGTGTAAGTGTGCCTGTGTATGTGCGTGTGGGTGTGTAAGTGTGCCTGTGTATGTGCGTGTGTGTGTACGTGTGCCTGTGTATATGCGTGTGGGTGTGTAAGTGTGCCTGTGTATGTGCGTGTGTGTAAGTGTGCCTGTGTATGTGCGTGTGTGTGTAAGTGTGCCTGTGTATGTGCGTGTGTGTGTAAGTGTGCCTGTGTATTAGCGTGTGGGTGTGTAAGTGTGCCTGTGTATGTGTGTGTAAGTGTGCCTGTGTATGTGCGTGTGTGTAAGTGTGCCTGTGTATGTGCGTGGGTGTGTAAGTGTGCCTGTGTATGTGCGTGTGTGTAAGTGTGCCTGTGTATGTGCGCGCGTGTGTGTAAGTGTGCCTGTGTATGTGCGCGCGTGTGTGTAAGTGTGCCTGTGTATGTGCGTGGGTGTGTAAGTGAGCCTGTGTTTGTGCGTGTGTGTAAGTGTGCCTGTGTATGTGCGTGTGTGTAACTGTGCCTGTGTATGTGCGTGGGTGTGTAAGTGTGCCTGTGTATGTGCGTGGGTGTGTAAGTGTGCCTGTGTATGTGCGCGTGTGTAATTGTGCCTGTGTATGTGCGTGTGTGTAAGTGTGCCTGTGTATGTGCGCGCGTGTGTGTAAGTGTGCCTGTGTATGTGCGTGGGTGTGTAAGTGTGCCTGTGAATGTGCGTGTGTGTAAGTGTGCCTGTGTATGTGCGTGTGTGTGTAAGTGTGCCTGTGTATGTGCGTGGGTGTGTAAGTGTGCCTGTGTATGTGCTCGCGTGTGTGTAAGTGTGCCTGTGTAAGTGCGTGGGTGTGTAAGTGTGCCTGTGTATGTGCGTGTGTGTAAGTGTGCCTGTGTATGTGCGTGGGTGTGTAAGTGTGCCTGTGTATGTGCGTGGGTGTGTAAGTGTGCCTGTGTATGTGCACGCGTGTATCTGTGTGCGCGCGTGTGTGCAAGTGTGCCTGTGTATGTGAAAGCGCGCGCGAGTGTATATGCGTGTGTGTGCGCGCGTGTGTGCGTGTGTAACTGTGCCTGTGTATGTGCATGTGTATATGCATGTGTGCGCGCATGCGGTGTGTGTAAGTGGGTCTGTGTATGTGCATGTGTATATGTGAGTGCGCGCGCATGCGGTGTGTGTACATGTGTCTGTGTATGTGCATGTGTATATGTGAGTGCGCGCGCATGCGGTGTGTGTACATGTGTCTGTGTATGTGCATGTGTATATGCATGTGTGCGCGCATGCGGTGTGTGTAAGTGTGTCTGTGTATGTGCATGTGTATATGTGAGTGCGCGCGCATGCGGTGTGTGTACGTGTGTCTGTGTATGTATGTGCGCGTGTGTGCGTGTGTAACTGTGCCTGTGTATGTTCATGTGTATATGCATGTGTGCGCGCATGCGGTGTGTGTAGGTGTGTCTGTGTATGTGCATGTGTATATGTGAGTGCGCGCGCATGCGGTGTGTGTACATGTGCCTGTGTATGTATGCGCGCGTGTGTGCGTGTGTAACTGTGCCTGTGTATGTGCATGTGTATATGCATGTGTGCGCGCATGCGGTGTGTGTAAGTGAGTCTGTGTATGTGCATGTGTATATGTGAGTGCGCGCGCATGCGGTGTGTGTAAGTGTGTCTGTGTATGTGCATGTGTATATGTGAGTGCGCGCGCATGCGTTGTGTGTAAGTGTATCTGTGTATGTGCATGTGTATATGTGAGTACGCGCGCATGCGGTGTGTGTAAGTGTATCTGTGTATGTGCATGTGTATATGTGAGTGCGCGCGCAGGCGGTGTGTGTAAGTGTATCTGTGTATGTGCATGTGTATATGTGAGTGCGCGCGCATGCGGTGTGTGTAAGTGTGTCTGTGTATGTGCATGTGTATATGTGAGTGCGCGCGCATGCGGTGTGTGTAAGTGTGTCTGTGTATGTGCATGTGTATATGTGAGTGCGCGCGCATGCGGTGTGTGTAAGTGTATCTGTGTATGTGCATGTGTATATGTGAGTACGCGCGCATGCGGTGTGTGTAAGTGTATCTGTGTATGTGCATGTGTATATGTGAGTGCGCGCGCATGCGGTGTGTGTAAGTGTATCTGTGTATGTGCATGTGTATATGTGAGTGCGCGCGCATGCGGTGTGTGTACGTGTGCCTGTGTATGTATGCGCGCGTGTGTGCGTGTGTAAGTGTGCCTGTGTATGTGCATGTGTATATGCATGTGTGCGCCCGCATGCGGTGTGTGTAAGTGTGCCTGTGTATGCGCACGCGCCCGCGTGTGTATATGCGTGTGTGTGCGCGTGCGTGCGTGTGTAAATGTGCCTGTGTATGTGCAACCGCGCGCGCGTGTGTATATGCGTGTGTGTGCGCATGCGGTGTGTGTAAGTGTGTCTGTGTATGTGCATGTGAATATGTGAGTGCGCGCGCATGCGATGTGTGTACGTGTCCCTGTGTACGTATGCGCGCGTGTGTGCGTGTGTAACTGTGAACCAATGTGTATGTGCATCTGTATATGCATGTGTGCGCGCGCATGTGGTGTGTGTAAGTGTGTCTGTGTATGTGCATGTGTATATGTGAGTGCGCGCGCATGCGGTGTGTGTAAGTGTACCTGTGTATGTACGAGCGCGTGTGTGCGTGTGTAAGTGTGCCTGTGTATGTGCATGTGTATATGCATGTGTGCGCGCATGCGGTGTGTGTAAGTGTGTCTGTGTATGTGCATGTGAATATGTGAGTGCGCGCGCATGCGGTGTGTGTACGTGTCCCTGTGTACGTATGCGCGCGTGTGTGCGTGTGTAACTGTGAACCAATGTGTATGTGCATCTGTATATGCATGTGTGCGCGCGCATGTGGTGTGTGTAAGTGTGTCTGTGTATGTGCATGTGTATATGTGAGTGCGCGCGCATGCGGTGTGTGTAAGTGTACCTGTGTATGTACGAGCGCGTGTGTGCGTGTGTAAGTGTGCCTGTGTATGTGCATGTGTATATGCATGTGTGCGCCCGCATGCGGTGTGTGTAAGTGTGCCTGTGTATGCGCACGCGCGCGCGTGTGTATATGCGTGTGTGTGCGCGTGCGTGCGTGTGTAAATGTGCCTGTGTATGTGCAACCGCGCGCGCGTGTGTATATGCGTGTGTGTGCGCGCGTGCGATGTGTGTAAGTGTGCCTGTGTATGTGCACGCGTGTATCTGTGTGCGCGCGTGTGTGCAAGTGTGCCTGTGTATAGGCACGCACGCGCGTGTGTATATGCGTGTGTTGTTGTTGTAGTGTTTAACGCCCGCTTTAACTACTACGGCACCGCAGGCGGTGACACTGATGATACATGGAATGAAGATGGAGCACCGGTGGAATGAGATGGCGGGGGAAACCGGAGAACCCGGAGAAAACCCGCCCTGACGCCACTTCGTCCACCACGAATACCACATGCGGCTCCCTGGGATCGAACCCGGGCCGCCTAAGTGGTAGGCGAGCGCGCTAACCGCTCGGCCACGGCGCCGCCATATGCGTGTGTGTGTAAATGTGACTGTGTATGTACGTGCGTGTGTGTGTGTGCGCGCACGCGTGTGTGTAAGGGTGCCTGTGTATGTGCACGCGCGCGCGTGTGTGTATATGCGTGTGTGCGCGTGCGTGCGTGTGTAAGTGTGCCTGTGTATGTGCGCGCGCGTGCGTATATGCGTGCGTGTGTAAGTGTACCTGCGTATGCGCGCTCGTGTGTAAGTGTACCTGTGTATGCGCGCGTGTGTGTGTGTGTTTGTAAGTGTGCCTGTGTATGTGACGCATGTGTGCATGTGTGTAAGTGTGCCTGTGTCTGCGCGTGTGTGTGTGTAAGTGTGCCTGTGTATGCCCACGTGTGTGTGTGTGTGTAAGTCTGCCTGTGTATGCGCGCGTGTGTGTGTGTGCGCACGAGTGTGTGTGTATCTGTGCCTGTGTACGCACGCGCGCGTTCGTGTGTGAGTTTCTAAGTGTGCCTGTGTATGTGGCGCGTGTGTGCGTGTGTGTAAGTGTGCCTGTGTATGTGACGCGTGTGTGTAAGTGTGCCTGTGTATGTGTCGCGTGTGTGCGTGTGTGTAAGTGTGCCTTTGTATGTGCACGCGTGTGTGTAAGTGTGCCTGTGTATGTGTGTGCGTGTGAGTAAGTGTGCCTGTGTATGTACGCGTGCGTGTGTAAGTGTGCCTATGTATGTGCACGCGTGTATGTGTGTGCACGCACGGGTGAATGTGTAAGTGTGCCTGTGTACGCACGCGCGCGTGCGTGTGTGCGTGTGTGTAAGTGTGCCTGTATATGTGACGCGTGCGTGTGTGTGTGTAAGTGTGCCTGTGTATGTGACACGTGTGTGCGTGTGTGTAAGTGTGCCTGTGTATGTGCACGCGTGTATGTGTGTGCACGCACGGGTGAATGTGTAAGTGTGCCTGTGTACGCACGCGCGCGTGCGTGTGTGCGTGTGTGTAAGTGTGCCTGTGTATGTGACGCGTGCGTGTGTAAGTGTGCCTGTGTACGCACGCGCGCGTGCGTGGGTGCGTGTGTGTAGGTGTTCCTGTGTATGTGACGCGTGTGTGCGTGTGTGTGCGAGTGTTTGCGTGTGTGTAAGTGTGCCTGTGTATGTGCGCGCGTGTGTGTAAGTGTGCCTGTGTATGTGCGCGCGTGTGTGTTAATGTGCCTGTGGATGTGCGCGCGTGTGTGTAAGTGTGCCGGTGTATGTGCGTGCGGGTGTGTAAATGTGCCTGTGTATGTGCGTCTGTGTAAGTGTGCCTGTGTATGTGCGTGCGTTTGTTTGTAAGTGTGCCTGTGTATGTGCGTGTGTGTGTCTGTAAGTGTGCCGGTGTATGTGCGTGCGTGTGTGTAAGTGTGCCTGTGTATGTGCGTGTGTGTAAGTGTGCCTGTGGATGTGCGTGTGTGTGTAAGTGTGCCTGTGTATGTGCGTGCGTGTGTTTGTAAGTGTGCCTGTGTATGTGCGCGTGTGCGCGTGCGTGTGTGTGTAAGTGGGCCTGTGTATGTACGTGCGTGTGTGTAAGTGTGCCTGTGTATGTGCGTGCGTGTGTGTGTAAGTGTGCCTGTGTATGTGCGTGCGTGTGTTTGTAAGTGTGCCTGTGTATGTGCGCGTGTGCGCGTGCGTGTGTGTGTTAGTGTGCCTGTGTATGTGCGCGTGCGTGTGTAAGTGTGCCTATGTATGGACGCGCGCGTGCGTGTGTGTGTAAGTGTGCCCGTGTATGTGCGTGCGGGTGTGTAAGTGTGCCTGTGTATGTGCGTGTGTGTAAGTGTGCCTGTGTATGTGCGTGTGTGTGTGTAATTGTGCCTGTGTAGGTGCGTGCGGGTGTGTAAGTGTGCCTGTGTATGTGCGTGTGTGTAAGTGTGCCTGTGTATGTGTCGCGTGCGTGTGTGTGTAAGTGTGCCTGTGTAGGTGCGTGCGGGTGTGTAATTGTGCCTGTGTATGTGCGTGCGGGTGTGTAAGTGTGCCTGTGTATGTGCGTGCGGGTGTGTAAGTGTGCCTGTGTATGTGCGTGCGGGTGTGTAATTGTGCCTGTGTATGTGCGTGCGGGTGTGTAAGTGTGCCTGTGTAGGTGCGTGCGGGTGTGTAATTGTGCCTGTGTATGTGCGTGCGGGTGTGTAATTGTGCCTGTGTAGGTGCGTGCGGGTGTGTAAGTGTGCCTGTGTATGTGCGTGTTTGTTAGAGTGCCTGTGTATGTGCGTGCGGGTGTGTAGGTGTGCCTGTGTAGGTGCGTGCGGGTGTGTAAGTGTGCCTGTGTGTGTGCGTGTGTGTAAGTGTGCCTGTGTATGTGCGTGCGGGTGTGTAAGTGTGCCTGTGTAGGTGCGTGCGTGTGTGTAAGTGTGCCTGTGTATGTGCGTGTGTGTAAGTGTGCCTGTGTAGGTGCGTGCGGGTGTGTAATTGTGCCTGTGTATGTGCGTGCTGGTGTGTAATTGTGCCTGTGTATGTGCGTGCCGGTGTGTAATTGTGCCTGTGTATGTGCGTGCGGGTGTGTAATTGTGCCTGTGTAGGTGCGTGCGGGTGTGTAACTGTGCCTGTGTATGTGCGTGCGGGTGTGTAAGTGTGCCTGTGTAGGTGCGTGCGGGTGTGTAAGTGTGCCTGTGTATGTGCGTGTGTGTTAGTGTGCCTGTGTATGTGCGTGCGGGTGTGTAATTGTGCCTGTGTAGGTGCGTGCGGGTGTGTAAGTGTGCCTGTGTATGTGCGTGTGTGTAAGTGTGTCTGTGTATGTGCGCGCGTGTGTATAAGTGTGCCTGTGTATGTGCGTGTGTGTAAGTGTGCCTGTGTATGTGCGTGTGGGTGCGTAAGTGTGCCTGTGTATGTGCGCGCGTGTGTGTAAGTGTGCCTGTGTATGTGCGTGTGTGTTAGTGTGCCTGTGTATGTGCGTGTGTGTTTGTGTGCCTGTGTATGTGCGTGTGTGTAATTGTGCCTGTGTAGGTGCGTGTGGGTGTGTAAGTGTGTCTGTGTATGTGCGTGTGTGTTAGTGTGCCTGTGTATGTGCGTGTGTGTAATTGTACCTGTGTAGGTGCGTGCGGGTGTGTAAGTGTGCCTGTGTATGTGCGTGTGCGTGTGTAACTGTGCCTGTGTATGTGCGTGTGTGTGTAAGTGTGCCTGTGTATGTGCGTGCGGGTGTGTAAGTGTGCCTGTGTATGTGCGTGTGTGTAAGTGTGCCTGTGTATGTGCGCGCGTGTGTGTAAGTGTGCCTGTGTATGTGCGTGTGGGTGTGTAAGTGTGCCTGTGTATAAGCGTGTGTGTGTAAGTGTGCCTGTGTATGTGCGTGTGGGTGTGTAAGTGTGCGTGTGTATGTGCGTGTGTGTAAGTGTGCCTGTGTATGTGCGTGTGTGTGTAAGTGTGCCTGTGTATGTGCGTGTGTGTGTAAGTGTGCCTGTGTATGTGCGTGTGGGTGTGTAAGTGTGCCTGTGTATGTGCGTGTGTGTAAGTGTGCCTGTGTACGTGCGTGTGTGTGTAAGTGTGCCTGTGTATGTGCGTGTGTGTGTAAGTGTGCCTGTGTATGTGCGTGTGGGTGTGTAAGTGTGCCTGTGTATGTGCGTGTGTGTGTAAGTGTGCCTGTGTATGTGCGTGTGTGTGTAAGTGTGCCTGTGTATGTGCGTGTGGGTGTGTAAGTGTGCCTGTGTATGTGCGTGTGTGTAAGTGTGCCTGTGTATGTGCGTGTGTGTGTGTAAGTGTGCCTGTGTATGTGCGTGTGGGTGTGTAATTGTGCCTGTGTATGTGCGTGTGTGTGTAAGTGTGCCTGTGTATGTGCGTGTGTGTAAGTGTGCCTGTGTATGTGCGTGTGTGTAAGTGTGCCTGTGTATGTGCGTGTGTGTAAGTGTGCCTGTGTATGTGCGTGTGTGTGTAAGTGTGCCTGTGTATGTGCGTGTGTGTGTAAGTGTGCCTGTGTATGTGCGTGTGTGTTAGTGTGCCTGTGTATGTGCGTGTGTGTTAGTGTGCCTGTGTAATTGCGTGTGTGTAATTGTGCCTGTGTAGGTGCGTGTGGATGTGTAAGTGTGCCTGTGTATGTGCGTGTGTGTTAGTGTGCCTGTGTATGTGCGTGTGTGTAATTGTGCCTGTGTAGGTGCGTGCGGGTGTGTAAGTGTGCCTGTGTATGTGCGTGTGGGTGTGTAAGTGTGCCTGTGTATGTGCGTGTGTGTGTAAGTGTGCCTGTGTATGTGCGTGCGGGTGTGTAAGTGTGCCTGTGTATGTGCGTGTGTGTAATTGTGCCTGTGTAGGTGCGTGCGGGTGTGTAAGTGTGCCTGTGTATGTGCGTGTGTGTGTGTGCCTGTGTATGTGCGCGCGTGTGAGTAAGGGTGCCTGTGTATGTGCGTGTGGGTGTGTAAGTGTGCCTGTGTATGTGCGTGTGTGTAAGTGTGCCTGTGTATGTGCGTGTGGGTGTGTAAGTGTGCCTGTGTATGTGCGTGTGTGTAAGTGTGCCTGTGTATGTGCGTGTGTGTGTAAGTGTGCCTGTGTATGTGCGTGTGTGTGTAAGTGTGCCTGTGTATGTGCGTGTGGGTGTGTATGTGTGCCTGTGTATGAGCGTGTGTGTGTAAGTGTGCCTGTGTATGTGCGTGTGTGTGTAAGTGTGCCTGTGTATGTACGTGTGTGTAGGTGTGCCTGTGTATGTGCGTGTGTGTGTAAGTGTGCCTGTGTATGTGCGTGTGGGTGTGTAAGTGTGCCTGTGTATGTGCGTGTGTGTGTAAGTGTGCCTGTGTATGTGCGTGGGTGTGTAAGTGTGCCTGTGTATGTGCGTGTGTGTAAGTGTGCCTGTGTATGTGCGCGCGTGTGTGTAAGTGTGCCTGTGTATGTACGTGTGGGTGTGTAAGTGTGCCTGTGTATGTGCGTGTGTGTGCGTAAGTGTGCCTGTGTATGTGCTTGTGTGTGTGTAAGTGTGCCTGTGTATGTACGCGCGCGTGCGTGTGTGCGTAAGTGTGCCCATGTATGTGCGTGTGTGTAACTGTGCCTGTGTAGGTGCGTGTGGGTGTGTAAGTGTGCCAGTGTATGTGCGTGCGGGTGTGTAAGTGTGCCTGTGTATGTGCGTGTGTGTAATTGTGCCTGTGTCGGTGCGTGCGGGTTTGTAAGTGTGCCTGTGTATGTGCGTGTGTGTAAGTGTGCCTGTGTATGTGCGCGCGTGTGTGTATGTGTGCCTGTGTATGTGCGTGTGGGTGTGTAAGTGTGCCTGTGTATGTGCGTGTGTGTGTAAGTGTGCCTGTGTATGTGCGTGTGGGTGTGTAAGTGTGCCTGTGTATGTGCGTGTGTGTAAGTGTGCCTGTGTATGTGCGTGTGTGTGTAAGTGTGCCTGTGTATGTGCGTGTGTGTAAGTGTGCCTGTGTATGTGCGTGTGGGTGAGTAAGTGTGCCATTGTATGTGCGTGTGTGTAAGTGTGCCTGTGTATGTGCGTCTGTGTGTAAGTGTGCCTGTGTATGTGCGTGTGGGTGTGTAAGTGTGCCTGTGTATGTGCGTGTGTGTAAGTGTGCCTGTGTATGTGCGTGGGTGTGTAAGTGTGCCTGTGTATGTACGTGTGTGTAAGTGTGCCTGTGTATGTGCGTGTGTGTAAGTGTGCCTGTGTATGTGCGTGTGTGTAAGTGTGTCTGTGTATGTGCGCGCGTGTGTGTAAGTGTGCCTGTGTATGTGCGTGTGGGTGTGTAAGTGTGCCTGTGTATGTGCGTGTGTGTGTAAGTGTGCCTGTGTATGTGCGTGTGGGTGTGTAAGTGTGCCTGTGTATGTGCGCGCGTGTGTGTTAGTGTGCCTGTGTATGCGCGTGTGGGTGTGTGTGCCTGTGTATGTGCGTGTGTGTTAGTGTGCCTGTGTATGTGCGTGTGTGTAATTGTGCCTGTGTAGGTGCGTGCGGGTGTGTAAGTGTGCCTGTGTATGTGCGTGTGCGTGTGTAAGTGTGCCTGTGTATGTGCGTGTGTGTGTAAGTGTGCCTGTGTATGTGCGTGCGGGTGTGTAAGTGTGCCTGTGTATGTGCGTGTGTGTAAGTGTGCCTGTGTATGTGCGCGCGTGTGTGTAAGTGTGCCAGTGTATGTGCGTGTGGGTGTGTAAGTGTGCCTATGTATGTGCGTGTGTGTGTAAGTGTGCCTGTGTATGTGCGTGTGGGTGTGTAAGTGTGCGTGTGTATGTGCGTGTGTGTAAGTGTGCCTGTGTATGTGCGTGTGTGTGTAAGTGTGCCTGTGTATGTGCGTGTGTGTGTAAGTGTGCTTGTGTATGTGCATGTGGGTGTGTAAGTGTGCCTGTGTATGTGCGTGTGTGTAAGTGTGCCTGTGTACGTGCGTGTGTGTGTAAGTGTGCCTGTGTATGTGCGTGTGTGTGTAAGTGTGCCTGTGTATGTGCGTGTGGGTGTGTAAGTGAGCCTGTGTATGCGCGTGTGTGTGTAAGTGTGCCTGTGTATGTGCGTGTGTGTGTAAGTGTGCCTTTATATGTGCGTGTGGGTGTGTAAGTGTGCCTGTGTATGTGCGTGTGTGTAAGTGTGCCTGTGTATGTGCGTGTGTGTGTAAGTGTGCCTGTGTATGTGCGTGTGGGTGTGTAATTGTGCCTGTGTATGTGCGTGTGTGTGTAAGTGTGCCTGTGTATGTGCGTGTGTGCAAGTGTGCCTGTGTATGTGCGTGTGTGTAAGTGTGCCTGTGTATGTGCGTGTGGGTGTGTAAGTGTGCCTGTGTATGTGCGCGCGTGTGTGTAAGTGTGCCTGTGTATGTGCGTGTGGGTGTGTAAGTGTGCCTGTGTATGTGCGTGTGTGTTAGTGTGCCTGTGTATGTGCGTGTGTGTTAGTGTGCCTGTGTATGTGCGTGTGTGAAATTGTGCCTGTGTAGGTGCGTGTGGATGTGTAAGTGTGCCTGTGTATGTGCGTATGTGTTAGTGTGCCTGTGTATGTGCGTGTGTGTAATTGTGCCTGTGTAGGTGCGTGCGGGTGTGTAAGTGTGCCTGTGTATGTGCGTGTGGGTGTGTAAGTGTGCCTGTGTATGTGCGTGTGTGTGTAAGAGTGCCTGTGTATGTGCGTGCGGGTGTGTAAGTGTGCCTGTGTATGTGCGTGTGTGTAATTGTGCCTGTGTAGGTGCGTGCGGGTGTGTAAGTGTGCCTGTGTATGTGCGCGCGTGTGAGTAAGTGTGCCTGTGTATGTGCGTGTGGGTGTGTAAGTGTGCCTGTGTATGTGCGTGTGTGTAAGTGTGCCTGTGTATGTGCGTGTGGGTGTGTAAGTGTGCCTGTGTATGTGCGTGTGTGTAAGTGTGCCTGTGTATGTGCGTGTGTGTGTAAGTGTGCCTGTGTATGTGCGTGTGTGTGTAAGTGTACCTGTGTATGTGCGTGTGGGTGTGTAAGTGTGCCTGTGTATGTGCGTGTGTGTGCAAGTGTGCCTGTGTATGTGCGTGTGTGTGTAAGTGTGCCTGTGTATGTGCGTGTGGGTGTGTAAGTGTTCCTGTGTATGTGCGTGTGTGTAAGTGTGCCTGTGTATGTGCGTGTGTGTGTAAGTGTGCCTGTGTATGTGCGTGTGGGTGTGTAAGTGTGCCTGTGTATGTGCGTGTGTGTAGGTGTGCCTGTGTATGTGCGTGTGTGTGTAAGTGTGCCTGTGTGTGTGCGTGTGGGTGTGTAAGCGTGCCTGTGTATGTGCATGTGGGTGTGTAAGTGTGCCTGTGTATGTGCGTGTGTGTAAGTGTGCCTGTGTACGTGCGTGTGTGTGTAAGTGTGCCTGTGTATGTGCGTGTGTGTGTAAGTGTGCCTGTGTATGTGCGTGTGGGTGTGTAAGTGTGCCTGTGTATGCGCGTGTGTGTGTAAGTGTGCCTGTGTATGTGCGTGTGTGTGTAAGTGTGCCTTTATATGTGCGTGTGGGTGTGTAAGTGTGCCTGTGTATGTGCGTGTGTGTAAGTGTGCCTGTGTATGTGCGTGTGTGTGTAAGTGTGCCTGTGTATGTGCGTGTGGGTGTGTAATTGTGCCTGTGTATGTGCGTGTGTGTGTAAGTGTGCCTGTGTATGTGCGTGTGTGCAAGTGTGCCTGTGTATGTGCGTGTGTGTAAGTGTGCCTGTGTATGTGCGTGTGGGTGTGTAAGTGTGCCTGTGTATGTGCGCGCGTGTGTGTAAGTGTGCCTGTGTATGTGCGTGTGGGTGTGTAAGTGTGCCTGTGTATGTGCGTGTGTGTTAGTGTGCCTGTGTATGTGCGTGGGTGTTAGTGTGCCTGTGTATGTGCGTGTGTGAAATTGTGCCTGTGTAGGTGCGTGTGGATGTGTAAGTGTGCCTGTGTATGTGCGTATGTGTTAGTGTGCCTGTGTATGTGCGTGTGTGTAATTGTGCCTGTGTAGGTGCGTGCGGGTGTGTAAGTGTGCCTGTGTATGTGCGTGTGGGTGTGTAAGTGTGCCTGTGTATGTGCGTGTGTGTGTAAGAGTGCCTGTGTATGTGCGTGCGGGTGTGTAAGTGTGCCTGTGTATGTGCGTGTGTGTAATTGTGCCTGTGTAGGTGCGTGCGGGTGTGTAAGTGTGCCTGTGTATGTGCGCGCGTGTGAGTAAGTGTGCCTGTGTATGTGCGTGTGGGTGTGTAAGTGTGCCTGTGTATGTGCGTGTGTGTAAGTGTGCCTGTGTATGTGCGTGTGGGTGTGTAAGTGTGCCTGTGTATGTGCGTGTGTGTAAGTGTGCCTGTGTATGTGCGTGTGTGTGTAAGTGTGCCTGTGTATGTGCGTGTGTGTGTAAGTGTACCGGTGTATGTGCGTGTGGGTGTGTAAGTGTGCCTGTGTATGTGCGTGTGTGTGCAAGTGTGCCTGTGTATGTGCGTGTGTGTGTAAGTGTGCCTGTGTATGTGCGTGTGGGTGTGTAAGTGTTCCTGTGTATGTGCGTGTGTGTGTAAGTGTGCCTGTGTATGTGCGTGTGTGTGTAAGTGTGCCTGTGTATGTGCGTGTGGGTGTGTAAGTGTGCCTGTGTATGTGCGTGTGTGTAGGTGTGCCTGTGTATGTGCGTGTGTGTGTAAGTGTGCCTGTGTGTGTGCGTGTGGGTGTGTAAGCGTGCCTGTGTATGTGCGTGTGTGTAAGTGTGCCTGTGTATGTGCGTGGGTGTGTAAGTGTGCCTGTGTATGTGCGTGTGTGTAAGTGTGCCTGTGTATGTGCGCGCGTGTGTGTAAGTGTGCCTGTGTATGTGCGTGTGGGTGTGTAAGTGTGCCTGTGTATGTGCGTGTGTGTGGGTAAGTGTGCCTGTGTATCTGCGTGTGTGTGTGTAAGTGTGCCTGTGTATGGACGCGCGCGTGCGTGTGTGTGTAAGTGTGCCCGTGTATGTGCGTGTGTGTAACTGTGCCTGTAGAGGTGCGTGTGGGTGTGTAAGTGTGCCAGTGTATGTGCGTGCGGGTGTGTAAGTGTGCCTGTGTATGTGCGTGTGTGTAATTGTGCCTGTGTCGGTGCGTGCGGGTTTGTATTTGTGCCTGTGTATGTGCGTGTGTGTAAGTGTGCCTGTGTATGTGCGCGCGTGTGTGTAAGTGTGCCTGTGTATGTGCGTGTGGGGCTGTAAGTGTGCCTGTGTATGTGCGTGTGTTTGTAAGTGTGCCTGTGTATGTGCGTGTGGGTGTGTAAGTGTGCCTGTGTATGTGCGTGTGTGTAAGTGTGCCTGTGTATGTGCGTGTGTGTGTAAGTGTGCCTGTGTATGTGCGTGTGTGTGTAAGTGTGCCTGTGTATGTGCGTGTGGGTGTGTAAGTGTGCCATTGTATGTGCGTGTGTGTAAGTGTGCCTGTGTATGTGCGTCTGTGTGTAAGTGTGCCTGTGTATGTGCGTGTGGGTGTGTAAGTGTGCCTGTGTATGTGCGTGGGTGTGTAAGTGTGCCTGTGTATGTACGTGTGTGTAAGTGTGCCTGTGTATGTGCGTGTGTGTAAGTGTGCCTGTGTATGTGCGTGGGTGTGTAAGTGTGCCTGTGTATGTGCGTAGGTGTGTAAGTGTGCCTGTGTATGTGTGTGTAAGTGTGCCTGTGTATGTGCGTGTGTGTAAGTGTGCCTGTGTATGTGCGTGGGTGTGTAAGTGTGCCTGTGTATGTGCGTGTGTGTAAGTGTGCCTGTGTATGTGCGCGCGTGTGTGTAAGTGTGCCTGTGTATGTGCGCGCGTGTGTGTAAGTGTGCCTGTGTATGTGCGTGGGTGTGTAAGTGAGCCTGTGTTTGTGCGTGTGTGTAAGTGTGCCTGTGTATGTGCGTGTGTGTAAGTGTGCCTGTGTATGTGCGTGGGTGTGTAAGTGTGTCTGTGTATGTGCGTGGGTGTGTAAGTGTGCCTGTGTATGTGCGCGTGTGTAATTGTGCCTGTGTATGTGCGTGTGTGTAAGTGTGCCTGTGTATGTGCGCGCGTGTGTGTAAGTGTGCCTGTGTATGTGCGTGGGTGTGTAAGTGTGCCTGTGTATGTGCGTGTGTGTAAGTGTGCCTGTGTATGTGCGTGTGTGTCTAAGTGTGCCTGTGTATGTGCGTGGGTGTGTAAGTGTGCCTGTGTATGTGCTCGCGTGTGTGTAAGTGTGCCTGTGTATGTGCGTGGGTGTGTAAGTGTGCCTGTGTGTGTGCGTGTGTGTAAGTGTGCCTGTGTATGTGCGTGGGTGTGTAAGTGTGCCTGTGTATGTGCGTGGGTGTGTAAGTGTGCCTGTGTATGTGCGCGTGTGTAATTGTGCCTGTGTATGTGCGTGTGTGTAAGTGTGCCTGTGTATGTGCGCGCGTGTGTGTAAGTGTGCCTGTGTATGTGCGTGGGTGTGTAAGTTTGCCTGTGTAAGTGCGTGTGTGTAAGTGTGCCTGTGTATGTGCGTGGGTGTGTAAGTGTGCCTGTGTATGTGCGTGGGTGTGTAAGTGTGCCTGTGTATGTGCGCGTGTGTAATTGTGCCTGTGTATGTGCGTGTGTTTAAGTGTGCCTGTGTATGTGCGCGCGTGTGTGTAAGTGTGCCTGTGTATGTGCGTGGGTGTGTGTAAGTGTGCCTGTGTATGTGCGTGGGTGTGTAAGTGTGCCTGTGTATGTGCATGTGGGTGTGGAAGTGTGCCTGTGTATGTGCGTGTGTGTAAGTGTGCCTGTGTATGTGCGCGCGTGTGTGTAAGTGTGCCTGTGTATGTGCGCGCGTGTGTGTAAGTGTGCCTGTGTATGTGCGCGCGTGTGTGTAAGTGTGCCTGTGTATGTGCGTGGGTGTGTAAGTGTGCCTGTGTATGTGCGTGTGTGTACGTGTGCCTGTGTATGTGCGTGTGTGTGTAAGTGTGCCTGTGTATGTGCGTGGGTGTGTAAGTGTGCCTGTGTATGTGCGCGCGTGTGTGTAAGTGTGCCTGTGTATGTGCGTGGGTGTGTAAGTGTGCCTGTGTATGTGCGTGTGTGCAAGTGTGCCTGTGTATGTGCGTGGGTGTGTAAGTTTGCCTGTGTATGTGCGTGGGTGTGTAAGTGTGCCTGTGTATGTGCGCGTGTGTAATTGTGCCTGTGTATGTGCGTGTGTGTAAGTGTGCCTGTGTATGTGCGCGCGTGTGTGTAAGTGTGCCTGTGTATGTGCGTGGGTGTGTAAGTGTGCCTGTGCATGTGCGCGCGTGTGTGTAAGTGTGCCTGTGTATGTGCGTGGGTGTGTAAGTGTGCCTGTGTATGTTCGTGGGTGTGTAAGTGTGCCTGTGTATGTGCGCGTGTGTAATTGTGCCTGTGTATGTGCGTGTGTGTGTGTAAGTGTGCCTGTGTATGTGCGTGTGTGTGTAAGTGATTCTGTGTATGTGCGTGTGTGTGTAAGTGTGCCTTTGTATGTGCGTGTGGGTGTGTAAGTGTGCCTGTGTATGTGCGTGTGTGTAAGTGTGCCTGTGTATGTGCGTGTGTGTGTAAGTGTGCCTGTGTATGTGCGTGTGGGTGTGTAAGTGTGCCTGTGTATGTGCGTGTGGGTGTGTAAGTGTGCCTGTGTATGTGCGTGTGTGTGCGTAAGTGTGCCTGTGTATGTGCGTGTGTGTGTAAGTGTGCCTGTGTATGGACACGCGCGTGCGTGTGTGTAAGTGTGCCCGTGTATGTGCGTGTGTGTAACTGTGCCTGTAGAGGTGCGTGTGGGTGTGTAAGTGTGCCAGTGTATGTGCGTGCGGGTGTGTAAGTGTGCCTGTGTATGTGCGTGTGTGTAATTGTGCCTGTGTCGGTGCGTGCGGGTTTGTAAGTGTGCCTGTGTATGTGCGCGCGTGTGTGTAAGTGTGCCTGTGTATGTGCGCGCGTGTGTGTAAGTGTGCCTGTGTATGTGCGTGTGGGTGTGTAAGTGTGCCTGTGTATGTGCGTGTAGGTGTGTAAGTGTGCCTGTGTATGTGCGTGTATGTAAGTGTGCCTGTGTATGTGCGTGTGTGTGTAAGTGTGCCTGTGTATGTGCGTGTGGGTGTGTAAGTGTGCCATTGTATGTGCGTGTGTGTAAGTGTGCCTATGTATGTGCGTCTGTGTGTAAGTGTGCCTGTGTATGTGCGTGTGGGTGTGTAAGTGTGCCTGTGTATGTGCGTGGGTGTGTAAGTGTGCCTGTGTATGTACGTGTGTGTAAGTGTGCCTGTGTATGTGCGTGTGTGTAAGTGTGCCTGTGTATGTACGTGGGTGTGTAAGTGTGCCTGTGTATGTGCGTAGGTGTGTAAGTGTGCCTGTGTATGTGTGTGTGTAAGTGTGCCTGTGTATGTGCGCGCGTGTGTGTAAGTGTGCCTGTGTATGTGCGTGGGTGTGTAAGTGAGCCTGTGTTTGTGCGTGTGTGTAAGTGTGCCTGTGTATGTGCGTGTGTGTAAGTGTGCCTGTGTATGTGCGTGGGTGTGTAAGTGTGCCTGTGTATGTGCGTGGGTGTGTAAGTGTGCCTGTGTATGTGCGCGTGTGTAATTGTGCCTGTGTATGTGCGTGTGTGTAAGTGTGCCTGTGTATGTGCGCGCGTGTGTGTAAGTGTGCCTGTGTATGTGCGTGGGTGTGTAAGTGTGCCTGTGTATGTGCGTTTGTGTAAGTGTGCCTGTGTATGTGCGTGTGTGTGTAAGTGTGCCTGTGTATGTGCGTGGGTGTGTAAGTGTGCCTGTGTATGTGCTCGCGTGTGTGTAAGTGTGCCTGTGTATGTGCGTGGGTGTGTAAGTGTGCCTGTGTATGTGCGTGTGTGTAAGTGTGCCTGTGTATGTGCGTTGGTGTGTAAGTGTGCCTGTGTATGTGCGTGGGTGTGTAAGTGTGCCTGTGTATGTGCGCGTGTGTAATTGTGCCTGTGTATGTGCGTGTGTGTAAGTGTGCCTGTGTATGTGCGCGCGTGTGTGTAAGTGTGCCTGTGTATGTGCGTGGGTGTGTAAGTGTGCCTGTATATGTGCGTGTGTGTAAGTGTGCCTGTGTATGTGCGTGGGTGTGTAAGTGTGCCTGTGTATGTGCGTGGGTGTGTAAGTGTGCCTGTGTATGTGCGCGTGTGTAATTGTGCCTGTGTATGTGCGTGTGTTTAAGTGTGCCTGTGTATGTGCGCGCGTGTGTGTAAGTGTGCCTGTGTATGTGCGTGGGTGTGTGTAAGTGTGCCTGTGTATGTGCGTGGGTGTGTAAGTGTGCCTGTGTATGTGCATGTGGGTGTGTAAGTGTGCCTGTGTATGTGCGTGTGTGTAAGTGTGCCTGTGTATGTGCGCGCGTGTGTGTAAGTGTGCCTGTGTATGTGCGCGCGTGTGTGTAAGTGTGCCTGTGTATGTGCGCGCGTGTGTGTAAGTGTGCCTGTGTATGTGCGTGGGTGTGTAAGTGTGCCTGTGTATGTGCGTGTGTGTAAGTGTGCCTGTGTATGTGCGTGTGTGTGCAAGTGTGCCTGTGTATGTGCGTGGGTGTGTAGGTGTGCCTGTGTATGTGCGCGCGTGTGTGTAAGTGTGCCTGTATATGTGCGTGGGTGTGTAAGTGTGCCTGTGTATGTGCGTGTGTGTAAGTGTGCCTGTGTATGTGCGTGGGTGTGTAAGTTTGCCTGTGTATGTGCGTGGGTGTGTAAGTGTGCCTGTGTATGTGCGCGTGTGTAATTGTGCCTGTGTATGTGCGTGTGTGTAAGTGTGCCTGTGTATGTGCGCGCGTGTGTGTAAGTGTGCCTGTGTATGTGCGTGGGTGTGTAAGTGTGCCTGTGTATGTGCGCGCGTGTGTGTAAGTGTGCCTGTGTATGTGCGTGGGTGTGTAAGTGTGCCTGTGTATGTTCGTGGGTGTGTAAGTGTGCCTGTGTATGTGCGCGTGTGTAATTGTGCCTGTGTATGTGCGTGTGTGTGTGTAAGTGTGCCTGTGTATGTGCGTGGGTGTGTAAGTGTGCCTGTGTATGTGCGTGTGTGTGTAGGTGTGCCTGTGTATGTGCGTGTGTGTGTAAGTGTGCCTGTGTATGTGCGTGTGGGTGTGTAAGTGTGCCTGTGTATGTGCGTGTGTGTAAGTGTGCCTGTGTATGTGCGTGTGTGTGTAAGTGTGCCTGTGTATGTGCGTGTGGGTATGTAATTGTGCCTGTGTATGTGCGTGTGTGTGTAAGTGTGCCTGTGTATGTGCGTGTGTGTAAGTGTGCCTGTGTATGTGCGTGTGTGTAAGTGTGCCTGTGTATGTGCGCGTGTGTAATTGTGCCTGTGTATGTGCGCGTGTGTGTGTAAGTGTGCATGTGTATTTGCGTGGGTGTGTAAGTGTGCCTGTGTATGTGCGTGTGTGTAAGTGTGCCTGTGAATGTGCGTGTGTGTAAGTGTGCCTGTGTATGTGCGTGGGTGTGTAAGTGTGCCTGTGTATGTGCGTGGGTGTGTAAGTGTGCCTGTGAATGTGCGTGGGTGTGTAAGTGTGCCTGTGTATGTGCGTGGGTGTGTAAGTGTGCCTGTGTATGTGCGTGGGTGTGTAAGTGTGCCTGTGTATGTGCGTGGGTGTGTAAGTGTGCCTGTGTATGTGCGTGGGTGTGTAAGTGTGCCTGTGAATGTGGGTGTGTGTAAGTGTGCCTGTGTATGTGCGTGGGTGTGTAAGTGTGCCTGTGTATGTGCGTGGGTGTGTAAGTGTGCCTGTGTATGTGCGTGTGTGTAAGTGTGCCTGTGTATGTGCGCGCGTGTGTGTAAGTGTGCCAGTGTATGTGCGTGTGGGTGTGTAAGTGTGCCTATGTATGTGCGTGTGTGTGTAAGTGTGCCTGTGTATGTGCGTGTGGGTGTGTAAGTGTGCGTGTGTATGTGCGTGTGTGTAAGTGTGCCTGTGTATGTGCGTGTGTGTGTAAGTGTGCCTGTGTATGTGCGTGTCTGTGTAAGTGTGCTTGTGTATGTGCGTGTGGGTGTTTAAGTGTGCCTGTGTATGTGCGTGTGTGTAAGTGTGCCTGTGTACGTGCGTGTGTGTGTAAGTGTGCCTGTGTATGTGCGTGTGTGTGTAAGTGTGCCTGTGTATGTGCGTGTGGGTGTGTAAGTGTGCCTGTGTATGTGCGTGTGTGTGTAAGTGTGCCTGTGTATGTGCGTGTGTGTGTAAGTGTGCCTTTGTATGTGCGTGTGGAAGTGTGCCTGTGTATGTGCGTGTGTGTAAGTGTGCCTGTGTATGTGCGTGTGTGTGTAAGTGTGCCTGTGTATGTGCGTGTGGGTGTGTAATTGTGCCTGTGTATGTGCGTGTGTGTGTAAGTGTGCCTGTGTATGTGCGTGTGTGTAAGTGTGCCTGTGTATGTGCGTGTGTGTAAGTGTGCCTGTGTATGTGCGTGTGGGTGTGTAAGTGTGCCTGTGTATGTGCGCGCGTGTGTGTAAGTGTGCCTGTGTATGTGCGTGTGGGTGTGTAAGTGTGCCTGTGTATGTGCGTGTGTGTTAGTGTGCCTGTGTATGTGCGTGTGTGTTAGTGTGCCTGTGTATGTGCGTGTGTGAAATTGTGCCTGTGTAGGTGCGTGTGGATGTGTAAGTGTGCCTGTGTATGTGCGTGTGTGTAAGTGTGCCTGTGTATGTGCGTGTGTGTAATTGTGCCTGTGTAGGTGCGTGCGGGTGTGTAAGTGTGCCTGTGTATGTGCGTGTGGGTGTGTAAGTGTGCCTGTGTATGTGCGTGTGTGTGTAAGTGTGCCTGTGTATGTGCGTGCGGGTGTGTAAGTGAGCCTGTGTATGTGCGTGTGTGTAATTGTGCCTGTGTAGGTGCGTGCGGGTGTGTAAGTGTGCCTGTGTATGTGCGTGTGTGTAAGTGTGCCTGTGTATGTGCGCGCGTGTGAGTAAGTGTGCCTGTGTATGTGCGTGTGGGTGTGTAAGTGTGCCTGTGTATGTGCGTGTGTGTAAGTGTGCCTGTGTATGTGCGTGTGGGTGTGTAAGTGTGCCTGTGTATGTGCGTGTGTGTAAGTGTGCCTGTGTATGTGCGTGTGTGTGTAAGTGTGCCTGTGTATGTGCGTGTGTGTGTAAGTGTGCCTGTGTATGTGCGTGTGGGTGTGTAAGTGTGCCTGTGTATGTGCGTGTGTGTGTAAGTGTGCCTGTGTATGTGCGTGTGAGTGTAAGTGTGCCTGTGTATGTGCGTGTGGGTGTGTAAGTGTGCCTGTGTATGTGCGTGTGTGTGTAAGTGTGCCTGTGTATGTGCGTGTGTGTGTAAGTGTGCCTGTGTATGTGCGTGTGGGTGTGTAAGTGTGCCTGTGTATGTGCGTGTGTGTAGGTGTGCCTGTGTATGTGCGTGTGTGTAAGTGTGCCTGTGTGTGTGCGTGTGGGTGTGTAAGCGTGCCTGTGTATGTGCGTGTGTGTAAGTGTGCCTGTGTATGTGCGTGGGTGTGTAAGTGTGCCTGTGTATGTGCGTGTGTGTAAGTGTGCCTGTGTATGTGCGCGCGTGTGTGTAAGTGTGCCTGTGTATGTGCGTGTGGGTGTGTATGTGTGCCTGTGTATGTGCGTGTGTGTGCGTAAGTGTGCCTGTGTATGTGCGTGTGTGTGTGTAAGTGTGCTTGTGTATGGACGCGCGCGTGCGTGTGTGTGTAAGTGTGCCCGTGTATGTGCGTGTGTGTAACTGTGCCTGTAGAGGTGCGTGTGGGTGTGTAAGTGTGCCAGTGTATGTGCGTGCGGGTGTGTAAGTGTGCCTGTGTATGTGCGTGTGTGTAATTGTGCCTGTGTCGGTGCGTGCGGGTTTGTAATTGTGCCTGTGTATGTGCGTGTGTGTAAGTGTGCCTGTGTATGTGCGCGCGTGTGTGTAAGTGTGCCTGTGTATGTGCGTGTGGGTGTGTAAGTGTGCCTGTGTATGTGCGTGTGTTTGTAAGTGTGCCTGTGTATGTGCGTGTGGGTGTGTAAGTGTGCCTGTGTATGTGCGTGTGTGTAAGTGTGCCTGTGTATGTGCGTGTGTGTGTAAGTGTGCCTGTGTATGTGCGTGTGTGTGTAAGTGTGCCTGTGTATGTGCGTGTGGGTGTGTAAGTGTGCCATTGTATGTGCGTGTGTGTAAGTGTGCCTGTGTATGTGCGTCTGTGTGTAAGTGTGCCTGTGTATGTGCGTGTGGGTGTGTAAGTGTGCCTGTGTATGTGCGTGGGTGTGTAAGTGTGCCTGTGTATGTACGTGTGTGTAAGTGTGCCTGTGTATGTGCGTGTGTGTAAGTGTGCCTGTGTATGTGCGTGGGTGTGTAAGTGTGCCTGTGTATGTGCGTAGGTGTGTAAGTGTGCCTGTGTATGTGTGTAAGTGTGCCTGTGTATGTGCGTGTGTGTAAGTGTGCCTGTGTATGTGCGTGGGTGTGTAAGTGTCCCTGTGTATGTGCGTGTGTGTAAGTGTGCCTGTGTATGTGCGCGCGTGTGTGTAAGTGTGCCTGTGTATGTGCGCGCGTGTGTGTAAGTGTGCCTGTGTATGTGCGTGGGTGTGTAAGTGAGCCTGTGTTTGTGCGTGTGTGTAAGTGTGCCTGTGTATGTGCGTGTGTGTAAGTGTGCCTGTGTATGTGCGTGGGTGTGTAAGTGTGCCTGTGTATGTGCGTGGGTGTGTAAGTGTGCCTGTGTATGTGCGCGTGTGTAATTGTGCCTGTGTATGTGCGTGTGTGTAAGTGTGCCTGTGTATGTGCGCGCGTGTGTGTAAGTGTGCCTGTGTATGTGCGTGGGTGTGTAAGTGTGCCTGTGTATGTGCATGTGTGTAAGTGTGCCTGTGTATGTGCGTGTGTGTCTAAGTGTGCCTGTGTATGTGCGTGGGTGTGTAAGTGTGCCTGTGTATGTGCTCGCGTGTGTGTAAGTGTGCCTGTGTATGTGCGTGGGTGTGTAAGTGTGCCTGTGTATGTGCGTGTGTGTAAGTGTGCCTGTGTATGTGCGTGGGTGTGTAAGTGTGCCTGTGTATGTGCGTGGGTGTGTAAGTGTGCCTGTGTATGTGCGTGGGTGTGTAAGTGTGCCTGTGTATGTGCGCGTGTGTAATTGTGCCTGTGTATGTGCGTGTGGGTGTGTAAGTGTGCCTGTGTATGTGCGTGTGTGTTAGTGTGCCTGTGTATGTGCGTGTGTGTTAGTGTGCCTGTGTATGTGCGTGTGTGAAATTGTGGCTGTGTAGGTGCGTGTGGATGTGTAAGTGTGCCTGTGTATGTGCGTGTGTGTTAGTGTGCCTGTGTATGTGCGTGTGTGTAATTGTGCCTGTGTAGGTGCGTGCGGGTGTGTAAGTGTGCCTGTGTATGTGCGTGTGGGTGTGTAAGTGTGCCTGTATATGTGCGTGTGTGTGTAAGTGTGCCTGTGTATGTGCGTGCGGATGTGTAAGTGTGCCTGTGTATGTGCGTGTGTGTAATTGTGCCTGTGTAGGTGCGTGCGGGTGTGTAAGTGTGCCTGTGTATGTGCGTGTGTGTAAGTGTGCCTGTGTATGTGCGCGCGTGTGAGTAAGTGTGCCTGTGTATGTGCGTGTGGGTGTGTAAGTGTGCCTGTGTATGTGCGTGTGTGTAAGTGTGCCTGTGTATGTGCGTGTGGGTGTGTAAGTGTGCCTGTGTATGTGCGTGTGTGTAAGTGTGCCTGTGTATGTGCGTGTGTGTGTAAGTGTGCCTATGTATGTGCGTGTGTGTGTAAGTGTGCCTGTGTATGTGCGTGTGGGTGTGTAAGTGTGCCTGTGTATGTGCGTGTGTGTAAGTGTTCCTGTGTATGTGCGTGTGTGTAAGTGTGCCTGTGTATGTGCGTGTGTGTGTAAGTGTGCCTGTGTATGTGCGTGTGGGTGTGTAAGTGTGCCTGTGTATGTGCGTGTGTGTGTAAGTGTGCCTGTGTATGTGCGTGTGTGTGTAAGTGTGCCTGTGTATGTGCGTGTGGGTGTGTAAGTGTGCCTGTGTATGTGCGTGTGTGTAGGTGTGCCTGTGTATGTGCGTGTGTGTGTAAGTGTGCCTGTGTGTGTGCGTGTGGGTGTGTAAGTGTGCCTGTGTATGTGCGTGTGTGTGTAAGTGTGCCCGTGTATGTGCGTGGGTGTGTAAGTGTGCCTGTGTATGTGCGTGTGTGTAAGTGTGCCTGTGTATGTGCGCGCGTGTGTGTAAGTGTGCCTGTGTATGTGCGTGTGGGTCTGTAAGTGTGCCTGTGTATGTGCGTGTGTGTGCGTAAGTGTGCCTGTGTATGTGCGTGTGTGTGTGTAAGTGTGCCTGTGTATGGACGCGCGCGTGCGTGTGTGTGTAAGTGTGCCCGTGTATGTGCGTGTGTGTAACTGTGCCTGTAGAGGTGCGTGTGGGTGTGTAAGTGTGCCAGTGTAAATGCGTGCGGGTGTGTAAGTGTGCCTGTGTATGTGCGTGTGTGTAATTGTGCCTGTGTCGGTGCGTGCGGGTTTGTAAGTGTGCCTGTGTATGTGCGTGTGTGTAAGTGTGCCTGTGTATGTGCGCGCGTGTGTGTAAGTGTGCCTGTGTATGTGCGTGTGGGTGTGTAAGTGTGCCTGTGTATGTGCGTGTAGGTGTGTAAGTGTGCCTGTGTATGTGCGTGTGTGTAAGTGTCCCTGTGTATGTGCGTGTGTGTGTAAGTGTGCCTGTGTATGTGCGTGTGGGTGTGTAAGTGTGCCATTGTATGTGCGTGTGTGTAAGTGTGCCTGTGTATGTGCGTCTGTGTGTAAGTGTGCCTGTGTATGTGCGTGTGGGTGTGTAAGTGTGCCTGTGTATGTGCGTGGGTGTGTAAGTGTGCCTGTGTATGTACGTGTGTGTAAGTGTGCCTGTGTATGTGCGTGTGTGTAAGTGTGCCTGTGTATGTGCGTGGGTGTTAGTGTGCCTGTGTATGTGCGTAGGTGTGTAAGTGTGCCTGTGTATGTGTGTGTAAGTGTGCCTGTGTATGTGCGTGTGTGTAAGTGTGCCTGTGTATGTGCGTGGGTGTGTAAGTGTGCCTGTGTATGTGCGTGTGTGTAAGTGTGCCTGTGTATGTGCGCGCGTGTGTGTAAGTGTGCCTGTATATGTGCGCGCGTGTGTGTAAGTGTGCCTGTGTATGTGCGTGGGTGTGTAAGTGAGCCTGTGTTTGTGCGTGTGTGTAAGTGTGCCTGTGTATGTGCGTGTGTGTAAGTGTGCCTGTGTATGTGCGTGGGTGTGTAAGTGTGCCTGTGTATGTGCGTGGGTGTGTAAGTGTGCCTGTGTATGTGCGCGTGTGTAATTGTGCCTGTGTATGTGCGTGTGTGTAAGTGTGCCTGTGTATGTGCGCGCGTGTGTGTAAGTGTGCCTGTGTATGTGCGTGGGTGTGTAAGTGTGCCTGTGTATGTGCGTGTGTGTAAGTGTGCCTGTGTATGTGCGTGTGTGTGTAAGTGTGCCTGTGTATGTGCGTGGGTGTGTAAGTGTGCCTGTGTATGTGCTCGCGTGTGTGTAAGTGTGCCTGTGTATGTGCGTGGGTGTGTAAGTGTGCCTGTGTATGTGCGTGTGTGTAAGTGTGCCTGTGTATGTGCGTGGGTGTGTAAGTGTGCCTGTGTATGTGCGTGGGTGTGTAAGTGTGCCTGTGTATGTGCGCGTGTGTAATTGTGCCTGTGTATGTGCGTGTGTGTAAGTGTGCCTGTGTATGTGCGCGCATGTGTGTAAGTGTGCCTGTGTATGTGCGTGGGTGTGTAAGTGTGCCTGTGTATGTGCGTGTGTGTAAGTGTGCCTGTGTATGTGCGTGGGTGTGTAAGTGTGCCTGTGTATGTGCGTGGGTGTGTAAGTGTGCCTGTGTATGTGCGCGTGTGTAATTGTGCCTGTGTATGTGCGTGTGTTTAAGTGTGCCTGTGTATGTGCGCGCGTTTGTGTAAGTGTGCCTGTGTATGTGCGTGGGTGTGTGTAAGTGTGCCTGTGTATGTGCGTGGGTGTGTAAGTGTGCCTGTGTATGTGCATGTGGGTGTGTAAGTGTGCCTGTGTATGTGCGTGTGTGTAAGTGTGCCTGTGTATGTGCGCGCGTGTGTGTAAGTGTGCCTGTGTATGTGCGCGCGTGTGTGTAAGTGTGCCTGTGTATGTGCGCGCGTGTGTGTAAGTGTGCCTGTGTATGTGCGTGGGTGTGTAAGTGTGCCTGTGTATGTGCGTGTGTGTAAGTGTGCCTGTGTATGTGCGTGTGTGTGTAAGTGTGCCTGTGTATGTGCGTGGGTGTGTAAGTGTGCCTGTGTATGTGCGCGCGTGTGTGTAAGTGTGCCTGTGTATGTGCGTGGGTGTGTAAGTGTGCCTGTGTATGTGCGTGTGTGTAAGTGTGCCTGTGTATGTGCGTGGGTGTGTAAGTTTGCCTGTGTATGTGCGCGTGTGTGTAAGTGTGCCTGTGTATGTGCGTGGGTGTGTAAGTGTGCCTGTGTATGTGCGCGCGTGTGTGTAAGTGTGCCTGTGTATGTGCGTGGGTGTGTAAGTGTGCCTGTGTATGTTCGTGGGTGTGTAAGTGTGCCTGTGTATGTGCGCGTGTGTAATTGTGCCTGTGTATGTGCGTGTGTGTGTGTAAGTGTGCCTGTGTATGTGCGTGGGTGTGTAAGTGTGCCTGTGTATGTGCGTGTGTGTGTAGGTGTGCCTGTGTATGTGCGTGTGTGTGTAAGTGTGCCTGTGTATGTGCGTGTGGGTGTGTAAGTGTGCCTGTGTATGTGCGTGTGTGTGTAAGTGTGCCTGTGTATGTGCGTGTGGGTATGTAATTGTGCCTGTGTATGTGCGTGTGTGTAAGTGTGCCTGTGTATGTGCGTGTGTGTAAGTGTGCCTGTGTATGTGCGTGTGTGTAAGTGTGCCTGTGTATGTGCGCGTGTGTAATTGTGCCTGTGTATGTGCGCGCGTGTGTGTAAGTGTGCATGTGTATGTGCGTGGGTGTGTAAGTGTGCCTGTGTATGTGCGTGTGTGTAAGTGTGCCTGTGAATGTGCGTGTGTGTAAGTGTGCCTGTGTATGTGCGTGGGTGTGTAAGTGTGCCTGTGTATGTGCGTGGGTGTGTAAGTGTGCCTGTGAATGTGCGTGGGTGTGTAAGTGTGCCTGTGTATGTGCGTGGGTGTGTAAGTGTGCCTGTGTATGTGCGTGGGTGTGTAAGTGTGCCTGTGTATGTGCGTGGGTGTGTAAGTGTGCCTGTGTATGTGCGTGGGTGTGTAAGTGTGCCTGTGAATGTGCGTGTGTGTAAGTGTGCCTGTGTATGTGCGTGGGTGTGTAAGTGTGCCTGTGTATGTGCGTGGGTGTGTAAGTGTGCCTGTGTATGTGCGTGGGTGTGTAAGTGTGCCTGTGAATGTGTGAGTAAGTGTGCCTGTGTATGTGCGTCTGTGTGTAAGTGTGCCTGTGTATGTGCGTGGGTGTGTAAGTGTGCCTGTGTATGTGCGTGTGTGTAATTGTGCCTGTGTATGTGCGTGTGTGTGTGTAAGTGTGCCTGTGTATGTGCGTGTGTGTGTAAGTGTGCCTGTGTATGTGCGTGTGTGTGTAAGTGTGCCTGTGTATGTGCGTGTGTGTAATTGTGCCTGTGTATGTGCGCGCGTGTGTGTAAGTGTGCCTGTGTATGTGCGTGTGTGTGTAAGTGTGCCTGTGTATGTGCGTGTGGGTGTAAGTGTGCCTGTGTATGTGTGTGTGTGTGTAAGTGTGCCTGTGTATGTGCGTGTGGGTGTGTAATTGTGCCTGTGTATGTGCGCGCGTGTGTGTAAGTGTGCCTGTGTATGTGCATGTGTGTGTAAGTGTGCCTGTGTATGTGCGTGTGTGTGTAAGTGTGCCTGTGTATGTGCGTGTGGGTGTGTAAGTGTGCCTGTGTATGTGCGCGTGTGTGTTAGTGTGCCCGTGTATGTGCGTGCGTGTGTGTAAGTGTGCCTGTGTATGGACGCGCGCGTGCGTGTGTGTGTAAGTGTGCCCGTGTATGTGCGCGTGTGTGTTAGTGTGCCCGTGTATGTGCGTGCAGGTGTGTAAGTGTGCCTGTGTATGGACGCGTGCGTGCGTGTGTGTGTAAGTGTGCCTGTGTATGTGCGCGTGTGTGTTAGTGTGCCCGTGTATGTGCGTGCAGGTGTGTAAGTGTGCCTGTGTATGTGCGTCTGTGTGTAAGTGTGCCTGTGTATGTGCGTGTGGGTGTGTAAGTGTGCCTGTGTATGTGCGTGGGTGTGTAAGTGTGCCTGTGTATGTACGTGTGTGTAAGTGTGCCTGTGTATGTGCGTGTGTGTAAGTGTGCCTGTGTATGTGCGTGGGTGTGTAAGTGTGCCTGTGTATGTGCGTAGGTGTGTAAGTGTGCCTGTGTATGTGTGTGTAAGTGTGCCTGTGTATGTGCGTGTGTGTAAGTGTGCCTGTGTATGTGCGTGGGTGTGTAAGTGTGCCTGTGTATGTGCGTGTGTGTAAGTGTGCCTGTGTATGTGCGCGCGTGTGTGTAAGTGTGCCTGTATATGTGCGCGCGTGTGTGTAAGTGTGCCTGTGTATGTGCGTGGGTGTGTAAGTGAGCCTGTGTTTGTGCGTGTGTGTAAGTGTGCCTGTGTATGTGCGTGTGTGTAAGTGTGCCTGTGTATGTGCGTGGGTGTGTAAGTGTGCCTGTGTATGTGCGTGGGTGTGTAAGTGTGCCTGTGTATGTGCGCGTGTGTAATTGTGCCTGTGTATGTGCGTGTGTGTAAGTGTGCCTGTGTATGTGCGCGCGTGTGTGTAAGTGTGCCTGTGTATGTGCGCGCGTGTGTGTAAGTGTGCCTGTGTATGTGCGTGTGGGTGTGTAAGTGTGCCTGTGTATGTGCGTGTGTGTTAGTGTGCCTGTGTATGTGCGTGTGTGTTAGTGTGCCTGTGTATGTGCGTGTGTGAAATTGTGCCTGTGTAGGTGCGTGTGGATGTGTAAGTGTGCCTGTGTATGTGCGTGTGTGTAAGTGTGCCTGTGTATGTGCGTGTGTGTAATTGTGCCTGTGTAGGTGCGTGCGGGTGTGTAAGTGTGCCTGTGTATGTGCGTGTGGGTGTGTAAGTGTGCCTGTGTATGTGCGTGTGTGTGTAAGTGTGCCTGTGTATGTGCGTGCGGGTGTGTAAGTGTGCCTGTGTATGTGCGTGTGTGTAATTGTGCCTGTGTAGGTGCGTGCGGGTGTGTAAGTGTGCCTGTGTATGTGCGTGTGTGTAAGTGTGCCTGTGTATGTGCGCGCGTGTGAGTAAGTGTGCCTGTGTATGTGCGTGTGGGTGTGTAAGTGTGCCTGTGTATGTGCGTGTGTGTAAGTGTGCCTGTGTATGTGCGTGTGGGTGTGTAAGTGTGCCTGTGTATGTGCGTGTGTGTAAGTGTGCCTGTGTATGTGCGTGTGTGTGTAAGTGTGCCTGTGTATGTGCGTGTGTGTGTAAGTGTGCCTGTGTATGTGCGTGTGGGTGTGTAAGTGTGCCTGTGTATGTGCGTGTGTGTGTAAGTGTGCCTGTGTATGTGCGTGTGAGTGTAAGTGTGCCTGTGTATGTGCGTGTGGGTGTGTAAGTGTGCCTGTGTATGTGCGTGTGTGTGTAAGTGTGCCTGTGTATGTGCGTGTGTGTGTAAGTATGCCTGTGTATGTGCGTGTGGGTGTGTAAGTGTGCCTGTGTATGTGCGTGTGTGTAGGTGTGCCTGTGTATGTGCGTGTGTGTAAGTGTGCCTGTGTGTGTGCGTGTGGGTGTGTAAGCGTGCCTGTGTATGTGCGTGTGTGTAAGTGTGCCTGTGTATGTGCGTGGGTGTGTAAGTGTGCCTGTGTATGTGCGTGTGTGTAAGTGTGCCTGTGTATGTGCGCGCGTGTGTGTAAGTGTGCCTGTGTATGTGCGTGTGGGTGTGTAAGTGTGCCTGTGTATGTGCGTGTGTGTGCGTAAGTGTGCCTGTGTATGTGCGTGTGTGTGTGTAAGTGTGCTTGTGTATGGACGCGCGCGTGCGTGTGTGTGTAAGTGTGCCCGTGTATGTGCGTGTGTGTAACTGTGCCTGTAGAGGTGCGTGTGGGTGTGTAAGTGTGCCAGTGTATGTGCGTGCGGGTGTGTAAGTGTGCCTGTGTATGTGCGTGTGTGTAATTGTGCCTGTGTCGGTGCGTGCGGGTTTGTAATTGTGCCTGTGTATGTGCGTGTGTGTAAGTGTGCCTGTGTATGTGCGCGCGTGTGTGTAAGTGTGCCTGTGTATGTGCGTGTGGGTGTGTAAGTGTGCCTGTGTATGTGCGTGTGTTTGTAAGTGTGCCTGTGTATGTGCGTGTGGGTGTGTAAGTGTGCCTGTGTATGTGCGTGTGTGTAAGTGTGCCTGTGTATGTGCGTGTGTGTGTAAGTGTGCCTGTGTATGTGCGTGTGTGTGTAAGTGTGCCTGTGTATGTGCGTGTGGGTGTGTAAGTGTGCCATTGTATGTGCGTGTGTGTAAGTGTGCCTGTGTATGTGCGTCTGTGTGTAAGTGTGCCTGTGTATGTGCGTGTGGGTGTGTAAGTGTGCCTGTGTATGTGCGTGGGTGTGTAAGTGTGCCTGTGTATGTACGTGTGTGTAAGTGTGCCTGTGTATGTGCGTGTATGTAAGTGTGCCTGTGTATGTGCGTGGGTGTGTAAGTGTGCCTGTGTATGTGCGTAGGTGTGTAAGTGTGCCTGTGTATGTGTGTAAGTGTGCCTGTGTATGTGCGTGTGTGTAAGTGTGCCTGTGTATGTGCGTGGGTGTGTAAGTGTGCCTGTGTATGTGCGTGTGTGTAAGTGTGCCTGTGTATGTGCGCGCGTGTGTGTAAGTGTGCCTGTGTATGTGCGCGCGTGTGTGTAAGTGTGCCTGTGTATGTGCGTGGGTGTGTAAGTGAGCCTGTGTTTGTGCGTGTGTGTAAGTGTGCCTGTGTATGTGCGTGTGTGTAAGTGTGCCTGTGTATGTGCGTGGGTGTGTAAGTGTGCCTGTGTATGTGCGTGGGTGTGTAAGTGTGCCTGAGTATGTGCGCGTGTGTAATTGTGCCTGTGTATGTGCGTGTGTGTAAGTGTGCCTGTGTATGTGCGCGCGTGTGTGTAAGTGTGCCTGTGTATGTGCGTGGGTGTGTAAGTGTGCCTGTGTATGTGCGTGTGTGTAAGTGTGCCTGTGTATGTGCGTGTGAGTCTAAGTGTGCCTGTGTATGTGCGTGGGTGTGTAAGTGTGCCTGTGTATGTGCTCGCGTGTGTGTAAGTGTGCCTGTGTATGTGCGTGGGTGTGTAAGTGTGCCTGTGTATGTGCGTGTGTGTAAGTGTGCCTGTGTATGTGCGTGGGTGTGTAAGTGTGCCTGTGTATGTGCGTGGGTGTGTAAGTGTGCCTGTGTATGTGCGTGGGTGTGTAAGTGTGCCTGTGTATGTGCGCGTGTGTAATTGTGCCTGTGTATGTGCGTGTGGGTGTGTAAGTGTGCCTGTGTATGTGCGTGTGTGTTAGTGTGCCTGTGTATGTGCGTGTGTGTTAGTGTGCCTGTGTATGTGCGTGTGTGAAATTGTGCCTGTGTAGGTGCGTGTGGATGTGTAAGTGTGCCTGTGTATGTGCGTGTGTGTTAGTGTGCCTGTGTATGTGCGTGTGTGTAATTGTGCCTGTGTAGGTGCGTGCGGGTGTGTAAGTGTGCCTGTGTATGTGCGTGTGGGTGTGTAAGTGTGCCTGTATATGTGCGTGTGTGTGTAAGTGTGCCTGTGTATGTGCGTGCGGATGTGTAAGTGTGCCTGTGTATGTGCGTGTGTGTAATTGTGCCTGTGTAGGTGCGTGCGGGTGTGTAAGTGTGCCTGTGTATGTGCGTGTGTGTAAGTGTGCCTGTGTATGTGCGCGCGTGTGAGTAAGTGTGCCTGTGTATGTGCGTGTGGGTGTGTAAGTGTGCCTGTGTATGTGCGTGTGTGTAAGTGTGCCTGTGTATGTGCGTGTGGGTGTGTAAGTGTGCCTGTGTATGTGCGTGTGTGTAAGTGTGCCTGTGTATGTGCGTGTGTGTGTAAGTGTGCCTGTGTATGTGCGTGTGTGTGTAAGTGTGCCTGTGTATGTGCGTGTGGGTGTGTAAGTGTGCCTGTGTATGTGCGTGTGTGTAAGTGTGCCTGTGTATGTGCGTGTGTGTAAGTGTGCCTGTGTATGTGCGTGTGTGTGTAAGTGTGCCTGTGTATGTGCGTGTGGGTGTGTAAGTGTGCCTGTGTATGTGCGTGTGTGTGTAAGTGTGCCTGTGTATGTGCGTGTGTGTGTAAGTGTGCCTGTGTATGTGCGTGTGGGTGTGTAAGTGTGCCTGTGTATGTGCGTGTGTGTAGGTGTGCCTGTGTATGTGCGTGTGTGTGTAAGTGTGCCTGTGTGTGTGCGTGTGGGTGTGTAAGTGTGCCTGTGTATGTGCGTGTGTGTGTAAGTGTGCCTGTGTATGTGCGTGGGTGTGTAAGTGTGCCTGTGTATGTGCGTGTGTGTAAGTGTGCCTGTGTATGTGCGCGCGTGTGTGTAAGTGTGCCTGTGTATGTGCGTGTGGGTCTGTAAGTGTGCCTGTGTATGTGCGTGTGTGTGCGTAAGTGTGCCTGTGTATGTGCGTGTGTGTGTGTAAGTGTGCCTGTGTATGGACGCGCGCGTGCGTGTGTGTGTAAGTGTGCCCGTGTATGTGCGTGTGTGTAACTGTGCCTGTAGAGGTGCGTGTGGGTGTGTAAGTGTGCCAGTGTAAATGCGTGCGGGTGTGTAAGTGTGCCTGTGCATGTGCGTGTGTGTAATTGTGCCTGTGTCGGTGCGTGCGGGTTTGTAAGTGTGCCTGTGTATGTGCGTGTGTGTAAGTGTGCCTGTGTATGTGCGCGCGTGTGTGTAAGTGTGCCTGTGTATGTGCGTGTGGGTGTGTAAGTGTGCCTGTGTATGTGCGTGTAGGTGTGTAAGTGTGCCTTTGTATGTGCGTGTGTGTAAGTGTCCCTGTGTATGTGCGTGTGTGTGTAAGTGTGCCTGTGTATGTGCGTGTGGGTGTGTAAGTGTGCCATTGTATGTGCGTGTGTGTAAGTGTGCCTGTGTATGTGCGTCTGTGTGTAAGTGTGCCTGTGTATGTGCGTGTGGGTGTGTAAGTGTGCCTGTGTATGTGCGTGGGTGTGTAAGTGTGCCTGTGTATGTACGTGTGTGTCGGTGTGCCTGTGTATGTGCGTGAGTGTAAGTGTGCCTGTGTATGTGCGTGGGTGTGTAAGTGTGCCTGTGTATGTGCGTAGGTGTGTAAGTGTGCCTGTGTATGTGTGTGTAAGTGTGCCTGTGTATGTGCGTGTGTGTAAGTGTGCCTGTGTATGTGCGTGGGTGTGTAAGTGTGCCTGTGTATGTGCGTGTGTGTAAGTGTGCCTGTGTATGCGCGCGTGTGTGTAAGTGTGCCTGTATATGTGCGCGCGTGTGTGTAAGTGTGCCTGTGTATGTGCGTGGGTGTGTAAGTGAGCCTGTGTTTGTGCGTGTGTGTAAGTGTGCCTGTGTATGTGCGTGTGTGTAAGTGTGCCTGTGTATGTGCGTGGGTGTGTAAGTGTGCCTGTGTATGTGCGTGGGTGTGTAAGTGTGCCTGTGTATGTGCGCGTGTGTAATTGTGCCTGTGTATGTGCGTGTGTGTAAGTGTGCCTGTGTATGTGCGCGCGTGTGTGTAAGTGTGCCTGTGTATGTGCGTGGGTGTGTAAGTGTGCCTGTGTATGTGCGTGTGTGTAAGTGTGCCTGTGTATGTGCGTGTGTGTGTAAGTGTGCCTGTGTATGTGCGTGGGTGTGTAAGTGTGCCTGTGTATGTGCTCGCGTGTGTGTAAGTGTGCCTGTGTATGTGCGTGGGTGTGTAAGTGTGCCTGTGTATGTGCGTGTGTGTAAGTGTGCCTGTGTATGTGCGTGGGTGTGTAAGTGTGCCTGTGTATGTGCGTGGGTGTGTAAGTGTGCCTGTGTATGTGCGCGTGTGTAATTGTGCCTGTGTATGTGCGTGTGTGTAAGTGTGCCTGTGTATGTGCGCGCATGTGTGTAAGTGTGCCTGTGTATGTGCGTGGGTGTGTAAGTGCGCCTGTGTATGTGCGTGTGTGTAAGTGTGCCTGTGTATGTGCGTGGGTGTGTAAGTGTGCCTGTGTATGTGCGTGGGTGTGTAAGTGTGCCTGTGTATGTGCGCGTGTGTAATTGTGCCTGTGTATGTGCGTGTGTTTAAGTGTGCCTGTGTATGTGCGCGCGTGTGTGTAAGTGTGCCTGTGTATGTGCGTGGGTGTGTGTAAGTGTGCCTGTGTATGTGCGTGGGTGTGTAAGTGTGCCTGTGTATGTGCATGTGGGTGTGTAAGTGTGCCTGTGTATGTGCGTGTGTGTAAGTGTGCCTGTGTATGTGCGCGCGTGTGTGTAAGTGTGCCTGCGTATGTGCGCGCGTGTGTGTAAGTGTGCCTGTGTATGTGCGCGCGTGTGTGTAAGTGTGCCTGTGTATGTGCGTGGGTGTGTAAGTGTGCCTGTGTATGTGCGTGTGTGTAAGTGTGCCTGTGTATGTGCGTGTGTGTGTAAGTGTGCCTGTGTATGTGCGTGGGTGTGTAAGTGTGCCTGTGTATGTGCGCGCGTGTGTGTAAGTGTGCCTGTGTATGTGCGTGGGTGTGTAAGTGTGCCTGTGTATGTGCGTGTGTGTAAGTGTGCCTGTGTATGTGCGTGGGTGTGTAAGTTTGCCTGTGTATGTGCGCGTGTGTGTAAGTGTGCCTGTGTATGTGCGTGGGTGTGTAAGTGTGCCTGTGTATGTGCGCGCGTGTGTGTAAGTGTGCCTGTGTATGTGCGTGGGTGTGTAAGTGTGCCTGTGTAGGTTCGTGGGTGTGTAAGTGTGCCTGTGTATGTGCGCGTGTGTAATTGTGCCTGTGTATGTGCGTGTGTGTGTGTAAGTGTGCCTGTGTATGTGCGTGGGTGTGTAAGTGTGCCTGTGTATGTGCGTGTGTGTGTAGGTGTGCCTGTGTATGTGCGTGTGTGTGTAAGTGTGCCTGTGTATGTGCGTGTGGGTGTGTAAGTGTGCCTGTGTATGTGCGTGTGTGTGTAAGTGTGCCTGTGTATGTGCGTGTGGGTATGTAATTGTGCCTGTGTATGTGCGTGTGTGTAAGTGTGCCTGTGTATGTGCGTGTGTGTAAGTGTGCCTGTGTATGTGCGTGTGTGTAAGTGTGCCTGTGTATGTGCGCGTGTGTAATTGTGCCTGTGTATGTGCGCGCGTGTGTGTAAGTGTGCATGTGTATGTGCGTGGGTGTGTAAGTGTGCCTGTGTATGTGCGTGTGTGTAAGTGTGCCTGTGAATGTGCGTGTGTGTAAGTGTGCCTGTGTATGTGCGTGGGTGTGTAAGTGTGCCTGTGTATGTGCGTGGGTGTGTAAGTGTGCCTGTGAATGTGCGTGGGTGTGTAAGTGTGCCTGTGTATGTGCGTGGGTGTGTAAGTGTGCCTGTGTATGTGCGTGGGTGTGTAAGTGTGCCTGTGTATGTGCGTGGGTGTGTAAGTGTGCCTGTGTATGTGCGTGGGTGTGTAAGTGTGCCTGTGAATGTGCGTGTGTGTAAGTGTGCCTGTGTATGTGCGTGGGTGTGTAAGTGTGCCTGTGTATGTGCGTGGGTGTGTAAGTGTGCCTGTGTATGTGCGTGGGTGTGTAAGTGTGCCTGTGAATGTGTGAGTAAGTGTGCCTGTGTATGTGCGTCTGTGTGTAAGTGTGCCTGTGTATGTGCGTGGGTGTGTAAGTGTGCCTGTGTATGTGCGTGTGTGTAATTGTGCCTGTGTATGTGCGCGCGTGTGTGTAAGTGTGCCTGTGTATGTGCGTGTGTGTGTAAGTGTGCCTGTGTATGTGCGTGTGTGTGTAAGTGTGCCTGTGTATGTGCGTGTGTGTAATTGTGCCTGTGTATGTGCGCGCGTGTGTGTAAGTGTGCCTGTGTATGTGCGTGTGTGTGTAAGTGTGCCTGTGTATGTGCGTGTGGGTGTAAGTGTGCCTGTGTATGTGTGTGTGTGTAAGTGTGCCTGTGTATGTGCGTGTGGGTGTGTAATTGTGCCTGTGTATGTGCGCGCGTGTGTGTAAGTGTGCCTGTGTATGTGCATGTGTGTGTAAGTGTGCCTGTGTATGTGCGTGTGTGTGTAAGTGTGCCTGTGTATGTGCGTGTGGGTGTGTAAGTGTGCCTGTGTATGTGCGCGTGTGTGTTAGTGTGCCCGTGTATGTGCGTGCGTGTGTGTAAGTGTGCCTGTGTATGGACGCGCGCGTGCGTGTGTGTGTAAGTGTGCCCGTGTATGTGCGCGTGTGTGTTAGTGTGCCCGTGTATGTGCGTGCAGGTGTGTAAGTGTGCCTGTGTATGGACGCGTGCGTGCGTGTGTGTGTAAGTGTGCCTGTGTATGTGCGCGTGTGTGTTAGTGTGCCCGTGTATGTGCGTGCAGGTGTGTAAGTGTGCCTGTGTATGTGCGTCTGTGTGTAAGTGTGCCTGTGTATGTGCGTGTGGGTGTGTAAGTGTGCCTGTGTATGTGCGTGGGTGTGTAAGTGTGCCTGTGTATGTACGTGTGTGTAAGTGTGCCTGTGTATGTGCGTGTGTGTAAGTGTGCCTGTGTATGTGCGTGGGTGTGTAAGTGTGCCTGTGTATGTGCGTAGGTGTGTAAGTGTGCCTGTGTATGTGTGTGTAAGTGTGCCTGTGTATGTGCGTGTGTGTAAGTGTGCCTGTGTATGTGCGTGGGTGTGTAAGTGTGCCTGTGTATGTGCGTGTGTGTAAGTGTGCCTGTGTATGTGCGCGCGTGTGTGTAAGTGTGCCTGTATATGTGCGCGCGTGTGTGTAAGTGTGCCTGTGTATGTGCGTGGGTGTGTAAGTGAGCCTGTGTTTGTGCGTGTGTGTAAGTGTGCCTGTGTATGTGAGTGTGTGTAAGTGTGCCTGTGTATGTGCGTGGGTGTGTAAGTGTGCCTGTGTATGTGCGTGGGTGTGTAAGTGTGCCTGTGTATGTGCGCGTGTGTAATTGTGCCTGTGTATGTGCGTGTGTGTAAGTGTGCCTGTGTATGTGCGTGGGTGTGTAAGTGTGCCTGTGTATGTGCGTGTGTGTAAGTGTGCCTGTGTATGCGCGCGTGTGTGTAAGTGTGCCTGTATATGTGCGCGCGTGTCTGTAAGTGTGCCTGTGTATGTGCGTGGGTGTGTAAGTGAGCCTGTGTTTGTGCGTGTGTGTAAGTGTGCCTGTGTATGTGCGTGTGTGTAAGTGTGCCTGTGTATGTGCGTGGGTTTGTAAGTGTGCCTGTGTATGTGCGTGGGTGTGTAAGTGTGCCTGTATATGTGCGCGTGTGTAATTGTGCCTGTGTATGTGCGTGTGTGTAAGTGTGCCTGTGTATGTGCGCGCGTGTGTGTAAGTGTGCCTGTGTATGTGCGTGGGTGTGTAAGTGTGCCTGTGTATGTGCGTGTGTGTAAGTGTGCCTGTGTATGTGCGTGTGTGTGTAAGTGTGCCTGTGTATGTGCGTGGGTGTGTAAGTGTGCCTGTGTATGTGCTCGCGTGTGTGTAAGTGTGCCTGTGTATGTGCGTGGGTGTGTAAGTGTGCCTGTGTATGTGCGTGTGTGTAAGTGTGCCTGTGTATGTGCGTGGGTGTGTAAGTGTGCCTGTGTATGTGCGTGGGTGTGTAAGTGTGCCTGTGTATGTGCGCGTGTGTAATTGTGCCTGTGTATGTGCGTGTGTGTAAGTGTGCCTGTGTATGTGCGCGCATGTGTGTAAGTGTGCCTGTGTATGTGCGTGGGTGTGTAAGTGTGCCTGTGTATGTGCGTGTGTGTAAGTGTGCCTGTGTATGTGCGTGGGTGTGTAAGTGTGCCTGTGTATGTGCGTGGGTGTGTAAGTGTGCCTGTGTATGTGCGCGTGTGTAATTGTGCCTGTGTATGTGCGTGTGTTTAAGTGTGCCTGTGTATGTGCGCGCGTGTGTGTAAGTGTGCCTGTGTATGTGCGTGGGTGTGTGTAAGTGTGCCTGTGTATGTGCGTGGGTGTGTAAGTGTGCCTGTGTATGTGCATGTGGGTGTGTAAGTGTGCCTGTGTATGTGCGTGTGTGTAAGTGTGCCTGTGTATGTGCGCGCGTGTGTGTAAGTGTGCCTGTGTATGTGCGCGCGTGTGTGTAAGTGTGCCTGTGTATGTGCGCGCGTGTGTGTAAGTGTGCCTGTGTATGTGCGTGGGTGTGTAAGTGTGCCTGTGTATGTGCGTGTGTGTAAGTGTGCCTGTGTATGTGCGTGTGTGTGTAAGTGTGCCTGTGTATGTGCGTGGGTGTGTAAGTGTGCCTGTGTATGTGCGCGCGTGTGTGTAAGTGTGCCTGTGTATGTGCGTGGGTGTGTAAGTGTGCCTGTGTATGTGCGTGTGTGTAAGTGTGCCTGTGTATGTGCGTGGGTGTGTAAGTTTGCCTGTGTATGTGCGCGTGTGTGTAAGTGTGCCTGTGTATGTGCGTGGGTGTGTAAGTGTGCCTGTGTATGTGCGCGCGTGTGTGTAAGTGTGCCTGTGTATGTGCGTGGGTGTGTAAGTGTGCCTGTGTATGTTCGTGGGTGTGTAAGTGTGCCTGTGTATGTGCGCGTGTGTAATTGTGCCTGTGTATGTGCGTGTGTGTGTGTAAGTGTGCCTGTGTATGTGCGTGGGTGTGTAAGTTAGCCTGTGTATGTGCGTGTGTGTGTAGGTGTGCCTGTGTATGTGCGTGTGTGTGTAAGTGTGCCTGTGTATGTGCGTGTGGGTGTGTAAGTGTGCCTGTGTATGTGCGTGTGTGTGTAAGTGTGCCTGTGTATGTGCGTGTGGGTATGTAATTGTGCCTGTGTATGTGCGTGTGTGTAAGTGTGCCTGTGTATGTGCGTGTGTGTAAGTGTGCCTGTGTATGTGCGTGTGTGTAAGTGTGCCTGTGTATGTGCGCGTGTGTAATTGTGCCTGTGTATGTGCGCGCGTGTGTGTAAGTGTGCATGTGTATGTGCGTGGGTGTGTAAGTGTGCCTGTGTATGTGCGTGTGTGTAAGTGTGCCTGTGAATGTGCGTGTGTGTAAGTGTGCCTGTGTATGTGCGTGGGTGTGTAAGTGTGCCTGTGTATGTGCGTGGGTGTGTAAGTGTGCCTGTGAATGTGCGTGGGTGTGTAAGTGTGCCTGTGTATGTGCGTGGGTGTGTAAGTGTGCCTGTGTATGTGCGTGGGTGTGTAAGTGTGCCTGTGTATGTGCGTGGGTGTGTAAGTGTGCCTGTGTATGTGCGTGGGTGTGTAAGTGTGCCTGTGAATGTGCGTGTGTGTAAGTGTGCCTGTGTATGTGCGTGGGTGTGTAAGTGTGCCTGTGTATGTGCGTGGGTGTGTAAGTGTGCCTGTGTATGTGCGTGGGTGTGTAAGTGTGCCTGTGAATGTGTGAGTAAGTGTGCCTGTGTATGTGCGTCTGTGTGTAAGTGTGCCTGTGTATGTGCGTGGGTGTGTAAGTGTGCCTGTGTATGTGCGTGTGTGTAATTGTGCCTGTGTATGTGCGCGCGTGTGTGTAAGTGTGCCTGTGTATGTGCGTGTGTGTGTAAGTGTGCCCTAGTATGTGCGTGTGTGTGTAAGTGTGCCTGTGTATGTGCGTGTGTGTAATTGTGCCTGTGTATGTGCGCGCGTGTGTGTAAGTGTGCCTGTGTATGTGCGTGTGTGTGTAAGTGTGCCTGTGTATGTGCGTGTGGGTGTAAGTGTGCCTGTGTATGTGTGTGTGTGTGTAAGTGTGCCTGTGTATGTGCGTGTGGGTGTGTAATTGTGCCTGTGTATGTGCGCGCGTGTGTGTAAGTGTGCCTGTGTATGTGCATGTGTGTGTAAGTGTGCCTGTGTATGTGCGTGTGTGTGTAAGTGTGCCTGTGTATGTGCGTGTGGGTGTGTAAGTGTGCCTGTGTATGTGCGCGTGTGTGTTAGTGTGCCCGTGTATGTGCGTGCGTGTGTGTAAGTGTGCCTGTGTATGGACGCGCGCGTGCGTGTGTGTGTAAGTGTGCCCGTGTATGTGCGCGTGTGTGTTAGTGTGCCCGTGTATGTGCGTGCAGGTGTGTAAGTGTGCCTGTGTATGGACGCGTGCGTGCGTGTGTGTGTAAGTGTGCCTGTGTATGTGCGCGTGTGTGTTAGTGTGCCCGTGTATGTGCGTGCAGGTGTGTAAGTGTGCCTGTGTATGTGCGTCTGTGTGTAAGTGTGCCTGTGTATGTGCGTGTGGGTGTGTAAGTGTGCCTGTGTATGTGCGTGGGTGTGTAAGTGTGCCTGTGTATGTACGTGTGTGTAAGTGTGCCTGTGTATGTGCGTGTGTGTAAGTGTGCCTGTGTATGTGCGTGGGTGTGTAAGTGTGCCTGTGTATGTGCGTAGGTGTGTAAGTGTGCCTGTGTATGTGTGTGTAAGTGTGCCTGTGTATGTGCGTGTGTGTAAGTGTGCCTGTGTATGTGCGTGGGTGTGTAAGTGTGCCTGTGTATGTGCGTGTGTGTAAGTGTGCCTGTGTATGTGCGCGCGTGTGTGTAAGTGTGCCTGTATATGTGCGCGCGTGTGTGTAAGTGTGCCTGTGTATGTGCGTGGGTGTGTAAGTGAGCCTGTGTTTGTGCGTGTGTGTAAGTGTGCCTGTGTATGTGCGTGTGTGTAAGTGTGCCTGTGTATGTGCGTGGGTGTGTAAGTGTGCCTGTGTATGTGCGTGGGTGTGTAAGTGTGCCTGTGTATGTGCGCGTGTGTAATTGTGCCTGTGTATGTGCGTGTGTGTAAGTGTGCCTGTGTATGTGCGCGCGTGTGTGTAAGTGTGCCTGTGTATGTGCGTGGGTGTGTAAGTGTGCCTGTGTATGTGCGTGTGTGTAAGTGTGCCTGTGTATGTGCGTGTGTGTGTAAGTGTGCCTGTGTATGTGCGTGGGTGTGTAAGTGTGCCTGTGTATGTGCTCGCGTGTGTGTAAGTGTGCCTGTGTATGTGCGTGGGTGTGTAAGTGTGCCTGTGTATGTGCGTGTGTGTAAGTGTGCCTGTGTATGTGCGTGGGTGTGTAAGTGTGCCTGTGTATGTGCGTGGGTGTGTAAGTGTGCCTGTGTATGTGCGCGTGTGTAATTGTGCCTGTGTATGTGCGTGTGTGTAAGTGTGCCTGTGTATGTGCGCGCATGTGTGTAAGTGTGCCTGTGTATGTGCGTGGGTGTGTAAGTGTGCCTGTGTATGTGCGTGTGTGTAAGTGTGCCTGTGTATGTGCGTGGGTGTGTAAGTGTGCCTGTGTATGTGCGTGGGTGTGTAAGTGTGCCTGTGTATGTGCGCGTGTGTAATTGTGCCTGTGTATGTGCGTGTGTGTAAGTGTGCCTGTGTATGTGCGCGCGTGTGTGTAAGTGTGCCTGTGTATGTGCGTGGGTGTGTGTAAGTGTGCCTGTGTATGTGCGTGGGTGTGTAAGTGTGCCTGTGTATGTGCATGTGGGTGTGTAAGTGTGCCTGTGTATGTGCGTGTGTGTAAGTGTGCCTGTGTATGTGCGCGCGTGTGTGTAAGTGTGCCTGTGTATGTGCGCGCGTGTGTGTAAGTGTGCCTGTGTATGTGCGCGCGTGTGTGTAAGTGTGCCTGTGTATGTGCGTGGGTGTGTAAGTGTGCCTGTGTATGTGCGTGTGTGTAAGTGTGCCTGTGTATGTGCGTGTGTGTGTAAGTGTGCCTGTGTATGTGCGTGGGTGTGTAAGTGTGCCTGTGTATGTGCGCGCGTGTGTGTAAGTGTGCCTGTGTATGTGCGTGGGTGTGTAAGTGTGCCTGTGTATGTGCGTGTGTGTAAGTGTGCCTGTGTATGTGCGTGGGTGTGTAAGTTTGCCTGTGTATGTGCGCGTGTGTGTAAGTGTGCCTGTGTATGTGCGTGGGTGTGTAAGTGTGCCTGTGTATGTGCGCGCGTGTGTGTAAGTGTGCCTGTGTATGTGCGTGGGTGTGTAAGTGTGCCTGTGTATGTTCGTGGGTGTGTGAGTGTGCCTGTGTATGTGCGCGTGTGTAATTGTGCCTGTGTATGTGCGTGTGTGTGTGTAAGTGTGCCTGTGTATGTGCGTGGGTGTGTAAGTGTGCCTGTGTATGTGCGTGTGTGTGTAGGTGTGCCTGTGTATGTGCGTGTGTGTGTAAGTGTGCCTGTGTATGTGCGTGTGGGTGTGTAAGTGTGCCTGTGTATGTGCGTGTGTGTGTAAGTGTGCCTGTGTATGTGCGTGTGGGTATGTAATTGTGCCTGTGTATGTGCGTGTGTGTGTAAGTGTGCCTGTGTATGTGCGTGTGTGTAAGTGTGCCTGTGTATGTGCGTGTGTGTAAGTGTGCCTGTGTATGTGCGCGTGTGTAATTGTGCCTGTGTATGTGCGCGCGTGTGTGTAAGTGTGCATGTGTATGTGCGTGGGTGTGTAAGTGTGCCTGTGTATGTGCGTGTGTGTAAGTGTGCCTGTGAATGTGCGTGTGTGTAAGTGTGCCTGTGTATGTGCGTGGGTGTGTAAGTGTGCCTGTGTATGTGCGTGGGTGTGTAAGTGTGCCTGTGAATGTGCGTGGGTGTGTAAGTGTGCCTGTGTATGTGCGTGGGTGTGTAAGTGTGCCTGTGTATGTGCGTGGGTGTGTAAGTGTGCCTGTGTATGTGCGTGGGTGTGTAAGTGTGCCTGTGTATGTGCGTGGGTGTGTAAGTGTGCCTGTGAATGTGCGTGTGTGTAAGTGTGCCTGTGTATGTGCGTGGGTGTGTAAGTGTGCCTGTGTATGTGCGTGGGTGTGTAAGTGTGCCTGTGTATGTGCGTGGGTGTGTAAGTGTGCCTGTGTATGTGTGAGTAAGTGTGCCTGTGTATGTGCGTGTGTGTAAGTGTGCCTGTGTATGTGCGTGGGTGTGTAAGTGTGCCTGTGTATGTGCGTGTGTGTAATTGTGCCTGTGTATGTGCGCGCGTGTGTGTAAGTGTGCCTGTGTATGTGCGTGTGTGTGTAAGTGTGCCTGTGTATGTGCGTGTGTGTGTAAGTGTGCCTGTGTATGTGCGTGTGTGTAATTGTGCCTGTGTATGTGCGCGCGTGTGTGTAAGTGTGCCTGTGTATGTGCGTGTGTGTGTAAGTGTGCCTGTGTATGTGCGTGTGGGTGTAAGTGTGCCTGTGTATGTGTGTGTGTGTGTAAGTGTGCCTGTGTATGTGCGTGTGGGTGTGTAATTGTGCCTGTGTATGTGCGCGCGTGTGTGTAAGTGTGCCTGTGTATGTGCGTGTGTGTGTAAGTGTGCCTGTGTATGTGCGTGTGTGTGTAAGTGTGCCTGTGTATGTGCGTGTGGGTGTGTAAGTGTGCCTGTGTATGTGCGCGTGTGTGTTAGTGTGCCCGTGTATGTGCGTGCGTGTGTGTAAGTGTGCCTGTGTATGGACGCGCGCGTGCGTGTGTGTGTAAGTGTGCCCGTGTATGTGCGCGTGTGTGTTAGTGTGCCCGTGTATGTGCGTGCAGGTGTGTAAGTGTGCCTGTGTATGGACGCGTGCGTGCGTGTGTGTGTAAGTGTGCCTGTGTATGTGCGCGTGTGTGTTAGTGTGCCCGTGTATGTGCGTGCAGGTGTGTAAGTGTGCCTGTGTATGTGCGTGTGTGTGTAAGTGTGCCTGTGTGTGTGCGTGTGTGTGTAAGTGTGCCTGTGTATGTGCGTGTGGGTGTGTAAGTGTGCCTGTGTATGTGCGTGTGTGTAGGTGTGCCTGTGTATGTGCGTGTGTGTGCAAGTGTGCCTGTGTATGTGCGTGTGGGTGTGTAAGTGTGCCTGTGTATGTGCGTGTGTGTGTAAGTGTGCCTGTGTATGTGCGTGGGTGTGTAAGTGTGCCTGTGTATGTGCGTGTGTGTAAGTGTGCCTGTGTATGTGCGCGCGTGTGTGTAAGTGTGCCTGTGTATGTGCGTGTGGGTGTGTAAGTGTGCCTGTGTATGTGCGTGTGTGTGCGTAAGTGTGCCTGTGTATGTGCGTGTGTGTGTAAGTGTGCCTGTGTATGGACGCGCGCGTGCGTGTGTGTGTAAGTGTGCCCGTGTATGTGCGTGTGTGTAACTGTGCCTGTGTAGGTGCGTGTGGGTGTGTAAGTGTGCCAGTGTATGTGCGTGCGGGTGTGTAAGTGTGCCTGTGTATGTGCGTGTGTGTAATTTTGCCTGTGTCGGTGCGTGCGGGTTTGTAAGTGTGCCTGTGTATGTGCGTGTGTGTAAGTGTGCCTGTGTATGTGCGCGCGTGTGTGTAAGTGTGCCTGTGTATGTGCGTGTGGGTGTGTAAGTGTGCCTGTGTATGTGCGTGTGTGTGTAAGTGTGCCTGTGTATATGCGTGTGGGTGTGTAAGTGTGCCTGTGTATGTGCGTGTGTGTAAGTGTGCCTGTGTATGTGCGTGTGTGTCTAAGTGTGCCTGTGTATGTGCGTGTGTGTGTAAGTGTGCCTGTGTATGTGCGTGTGGGTGTGTAAGTGTACCATTGTATGTGCGTGTGTGTAAGTGTGCCTGTGTATGTGCGTCTGTGTGTAAGTGTGCCTGTGTATGTGCGTGTGGGTGTGTAAGTGTGCCTGTGTATGTGCGTGTGTGTAAGTGTGCCTGTGTATGTGCGTGGGTGTGTAAGTGTGCCTGTGTATGTACGTGTGTGTAAGTGTGCCTGTGTATGTGCGTGTGTGTAAGTGTGCCTGTGTATGTGCGTGGGTGTGTAAGTGTGCCTGTGTATGTGCGTAGGTGTGTAAGTGTGCCTGTGTATGTGTGTGTAAGTGTGCCTGTGTATGTGCGTGTGTGTAAGTGTGCCTGTGTATGTGCGTGGGTGTGTAAGTGTGCCTGTGTATGTGCGTGTGTGTAAGTGTGCCTGTGTATGTGCGCGCGTGTGTGTAAGTGTGCCTGTGTATGTGCGTGGGTGTGTAAGTGAGCCTGTGTTTGTGCGTGTGTGTAAGTGTGCCTGTGTATGTGCGTGTGTGTAAGTGTGCCTGTGTATGTGCGTGGGTGTGTAAGTGTGCCTGTGTATGTGCGTGGGTGTGTAAGTGTGCCTGTGTATGTGCGCGTGTGTAATTGTGCCTGTGTATGTGCGTGTGTGTAAGTGTGCCTGTGTATGTGCGCGCGTGTGTGTAAGTGTGCCTGTGTATGTGCGCGCGTGTGTGTAAGTGTGCCTGTGTATGTGCGTGTGTGTGTAAGTGTGCCTGTGTATGTGCGTGTGTGTGTAAGTGTGCCTGTGTATGTGCGTGTGTGTAATTGTGCCTGTGTATGTGCGCGCGTGTGTGTAAGTGTGCCTGTGTATGTGCGTGTGTGTGTAAGTGTGCCTGTGTATGTGCGTGTGGGTGTAAGTGTGCCTGTGTATGTGTGTGTGTGTGTAAGTGTGCCTGTGTATGTGCGTGTGGGTGTGTAATTGTGCCTGTGTATGTGCGCGCGTGTGTGTAAGTGTGCCTGTGTATGTGCGTGTGTGTGTAAGTGTGCCTGTGTATGTGCGTGTGTGTGTAAGTGTGCCTGTGTATGTGCGTGTGGGTGTGTAAGTGTGCCTGTGTATGTGCGCGTGTGTGTTAGTGTGCCCGTGTATGTGCGTGCGTGTGTGTAAGTGTGCCTGTGTATGGACGCGCGCGTGCGTGTGTGTGTAAGTGTGCCCGTGTATGTGCGCGTGTGTGTTAGTGTGCCCGTGTATGTGCGTGCAGGTGTGTAAGTGTGCCTGTGTATGGACGCGTGCGTGCGTGTGTGTGTAAGTGTGCCTGTGTATGTGCGCGTGTGTGTTAGTGTGCCCGTGTATGTGCGTGCAGGTGTGTAAGTGTGCCTGTGTATGTGCGTGTGTGTGTAAGTGTGCCTGTGTGTGTGCGTGTGTGTGTAAGTGTGCCTGTGTATGTGCGTGTGGGTGTGTAAGTGTGCCTGTGTATGTGCGTGTGTGTAGGTGTGCCTGTGTATGTGCGTGTGTGTGCAAGTGTGCCTGTGTATGTGCGTGTGGGTGTGTAAGTGTGCCTGTGTATGTGCGTGTGTGTGTAAGTGTGCCTGTGTATGTGCGTGGGTGTGTAAGTGTGCCTGTGTATGTGCGTGTGTGTAAGTGTGCCTGTGTATGTGCGCGCGTGTGTGTAAGTGTGCCTGTGTATGTGCGTGTGGGTGTGTAAGTGTGCCTGTGTATGTGCGTGTGTGTGCGTAAGTGTGCCTGTGTATGTGCGTGTGTGTGTAAGTGTGCCTGTGTATGGACGCGCGCGTGCGTGTGTGTGTAAGTGTGCCCGTGTATGTGCGTGTGTGTAACTGTGCCTGTGTAGGTGCGTGTGGGTGTGTAAGTGTGCCAGTGTATGTGCGTGCGGGTGTGTAAGTGTGCCTGTGTATGTGCGTGTGTGTAATTTTGCCTGTGTCGGTGCGTGCGTGCGTGTGTAAATGTGCCTGTGTATGTGCAACCGCGCGCGCGTGTGTATATGCGTGTGTGTGCGCGCGTGCGATGTGTGTAAGTGTGCCTGTGTATGTGCACGCGTGTATCTGTGTGCGCGCGTGTGTGCAAGTGTGCCTGTGTATAGGCACGCACGCGCGTGTGTATATGCGTGTGTTGTTGTTGTTGTAGTGTTTAACGCCCGCTTTAACTACTACGGCACCGCAGGCGGTGACACTGATGATACGTGGAATGAAGATGGAGCACCGGTGGAATGAGATGGCGGGGGAAACCGGAGAACCCGGAGAAAACCCGCCCTGACGCCACTTCGTCCACCACGAATACCACATGCGGCTCCCTGGGATCGAACCCGGACCGCCTAGGTGGTAGGCGAGCTAGCTAACCGCTCGGCCACGGCGCCGCCATATGCGTGTGTGTGTAAGTGTGACTGTGTATGTACGTGCGTGTGTGTGTGTGCGCGCACGCGTGTGTGTAAGGGTGCCTGTGTATGTGCACGCGCGCGCGTGTGTGTATGCGTGTGTGCGCGTGCATGCGTGTGAAAGTGTGCCTGTCTATGTGCAAGCTCGCGCGTGTGTGTATATGCGTGTGTGTGCGCGTGCGTGCGTGTGTAAGTGTGCCTGTGTATGTGCGCGCGCGTGCGTATATGCGTGCGTGTGTAAGTGTACCTGCGTATGCGCGCTCGTGTGTAAGTGTACCTGTGTATGCGCGCGCGTGTGTGTGTGTTTGTAAGTGTGCCTGTGTATGTGACGCATGTGTGCATGTGTGTAAGTGTGCCTGTGTCTGCGCGTGTGTGTGTGTAAGTGTGCCTGTGTATGCCCACGTGTGTGTGTGTGTAAGTCTGCCTGTGTATGCGCGCGTGTGTGTGTGTGCGCACGAGTGTGTGTGTAACTGTGCCTGTGTACGCACGCGCGCGTTCGTGTGTGTGTTTCTAAGTGTGCCTGTGTATGTGGCGCGTATGTGCGTGTGTGTAAGTGTGCCTGTGTATGTGACGCGTGTGTGTAAGTGTGCCTGTGTATGTGTCGCGTGTGTGCGTGTGTGTAAGTGTGCCTTTGTATGTGCACGCATGTGTGTAAGTGTGCCTGTGTATGTGTGTGCGTGTGAGTAAGTGTGCCTGTGTATGTACGCGTGCGTGTGTAAGTGTGCCTATGTATGTGCACGCGTGTATGTGTGTGCACGCACGGGTGAATGTGTAAGTGTGCCTGTGTACGCACGCGCGCGTGCGTGTGTGCGTGTGTGTAAGTGTGCCTGTGTATGTGACGCGTGCGTGTGTGTGTGTATGTGTGCCTGTGTATGTGACGCGTGTGTGCGTGTGTGTAAGTGTGCCTGTGTATGTGCACGCGTGTATGTGTGTGCACGCACGGGTGAATGTGTAAGTGTGCCTGTGTACGCACGCGCGCGTGCGTGTGTGCGTGTGTGTAAGTGTGCCTGTGTATGTGACGCGTGCGTGTGTAAGTGTGCCTGTGTACGCACGCGCGCGTGCGTGGGTGCGTGTGTGTAAGTGTTCCTGTGTATGTGACGCGTGTGTGCGTGTGTGTGCGTGTGTTTGCGTGTGTGTAAGTGTGCCTGTGTATGTGCGCGCGTGTGTGTAAGTGTGCCTGTGTATGTGCGCGCGTGTGTGTTAATGTGCCTGTGGATGTGCGCGCGTGTGTGTAAGTGTGCCGGTGTATGTGCGTGCGGGTGTGTAAATGTGCCTGTGTATGTGCGTCTGTGTAAGTGTGCCTGTGTATGTGCGTGCGTGTGTTTGTAAGTGTGCCTGTGTATGTGCGTGTGTGTGTCTGTAAGTGTGCCGGTGAATGTGCGTGCGTGTGTGTAAGTGTGCCTGTGTATGTGCGTGTGTGTAAGTGTGCCTGTGTATGTGCGTGTGTGTGTAAGTGTGCCTGTGTATGTGCGTGCGTGTGTTTGTAAGTGTGCCTGTGTATGTGCGCGTGTGCGCGTGCGTGTGTGTGTAAGTGGGCCTGTGTATGTACGTGCGTGTGTGTAAGTGTGCCTGTGTATGTGCGTGCGTGTGTGTGTAAGTGTGCCTGTGTATGTGCGTGCGTGTGTTTGTAAGTGTGCCTGTGTATGTGCGCGTGTGCGCGTGCGTGTGTGTGTTAGTGTGCCTGTGTATGTGCGCGTGCGTGTGTAAGTGTGCCTATGTATGGACGCGCGCGTGCGTGTATGTGTAAGTGTGCCTGTGTATGTGCGTGCGGGTGTGTAAGTGTGCCTGTGTATGTGCGTGTGTGTAAGTGTGCCTGTGTATGTGCGTGTGTGTGTGTAATTGTGCCTGTGTAGGTGCGTGCGGGTGTGTAAGTGTTCCTGTGTATGTGCGTGTGTGTAAGTGTGCCTGTGTATGTGTCGCGTGCGTGTGTGTAAGTGTGCCTGTGTAGGTGCGTGCGGGTGTGTAATTGTGCCTGTGTATGTGCGTGCGGGTGTGTAAGTGTGCCTGTGTATGTGCGTGCGGGTGTGTAAGTGTGCCTGTGTATGTGCGTGCGGGTGTGTAATTGTGCCTGTGTATGTGCGTGCGGGTGTGTAAGTGTGCCTGTGTAGGTGCGTGCGGGTGTGTAATTGTGCCTGTGTATGTGCGTGCGGGTGTGTAATTGTGCCTGTGTAGGTGCGTGCGGGTGTGTAAGTGTGCCTGTGTATGTGCGTGTGTGTTAGTGTGCCTGTGTATGTGCGTGCGGGTGTGTAAGTGTGCCTGTGTAGGTGCGTGCGGGTGTGTAAGTGTGCCTGTGTATGTGCGTGTGTGTAAGTGTGCCTGTGTATGTGCGTGCGGGTGTGTAAGTGTGCCTGTGTAGGTGCGTGCGTGTGTGTAAGTGTGCCTGTGTATGTGCGTGTGTGTAAGTGTGCCTGTGTAGGTGCGTGCGGGTGTGTAATTGTGCCTGTGTATGTGCGTGCTGGTGTGTAATTGTGCCTGTGTATGTGCGAGCCGGTGTGTAATTGTGCCTGTGTATGTGCGTGCGGGTGTGTAATTGTGCCTGTGTAGGTGCGTGCGGGTGTGTAACTGTGCCTGTGTATGTGCGTGCGGGTGTGTAAGTGTGCCTGTGTAGGTGCGTGCGGGTGTGTAAGTGTGCCTGTGTATGTGCGTGTGTGTTAGTGTGCCTGTGTATGTGCGTGCGGGTGTGTAATTGTGCCTGTGTAGGTGCGTGCGGGTGTGTAAGTGTGCCTGTGTATGTGCGTGTGTGTAAGTGTGTCTGTGTATGTGCGCGCGTGTGTGTAAGTGTGCCTGTGTATGTGCGTGTGGGTGTGTAAGTGTGCCTGTGTATGTGCGTGTGTGTGTAAGTGTGCCTGTGTATGTGCGTGTGGGTGTGTAAGTGTGCCTGTGTATGTGCGCGCGTGTGTGTAAGTGTGCCTGTGTATGTGCGTGTGGGTGTGTAAGTGTGCCTGTGTATGTGCGTGTGTGTTAGTGTGCCTGTGTATGTGCGTGTGTGTTAGTGTGCCTGTGTATGTGCGTGTGTGTAATTGTGCCTGTGTAGGTGCGTGTGGGTGTGTAAGTGTGCCTGTGTATGTGCGTGTGTGTTAGTGTGCCTGTGTATGTGCGTGTGTGTAATTGTACCTGTGTAGGTGCGTGCGGGTGTGTAAGTGTGCCTGTGTATGTGCGTGTGCGTGTGTAACTGTGCCTGTGTATGTGCGTGTGTGTGTAAGTGTGCCTGTGTATGTGCGTGCGGGTGTGTAAGTGTGCCTGTGTATGTGCGTGTGTGTAAGTGTGCCTGTGTATGTGCGCGCGTGTGTGTAAGTGTGCCTGTGTACGTGCGTGTGTGTGTAAGTGTGCCTGTGTATGTGCGTGTGTGTGTAAGTGTGCCTGTGTATGTGCGTGTGGGTGTGTAAGTGTGCCTGTGTATGTGCGTGTGTGTGTAAGTGTGCCTGTGTATGTGCGTGTGTGTGTAAGTGTGCCTGTGTATGTGCGTGTGGGTGTGTAAGTGTGCCTGTGTATGTGCGTGTGTGTAAGTGTGCCTGTGTATGTGCGTGTGTGTGTAAGTGTGCCTGTGTATGTGCGTGTGGGTGTGTAATTGTGCCTGTGTATGTGCGTGTGTGTAACTGTGCCTGTGTAGGTGCGTGTGGGTGTGTAAGTGTGCCAGTGTATGTGCGTGCGGGTGTGTAAGTGTGCCTGTGTATGTGCGTGTGTGTAATTGTGCCTGTGTCGGTGCGTGCGGGTTTGTAAGTGTGCCTGTGTATGTGCGTGTGTGTAAGTGTGCCTGTGTATGTGCGCGCGTGTGTGTAAGTGTGCCTGTGTATGTGCGTGTGGGTGTGTAAGTGTGCCTGTGTATGTGCGTGTGTGTGTAAGTGTGCCTGTGTATATGCGTGTGGGTGTGTAAGTGTGCCTGTGTATGTGCGTGTGTGTAAGTGTGCCTGTGTATGTGCGTGTGTGTGTAAGTGTGCCTGTGTATGTGCGTGTGTGTGTAAGTGTGCCTGTGTATGTGCGTGTGGGTGTGTAAGTGTGCCATTGTATGTGCGTGTGTGTAAGTGTGCCTGTGTATGTGCGTCTGTGTGTAAGTGTGCCTGTGTATGTGCGTGTGGGTGTGTAAGTGTGCCTGTGTATGTGCGTGTGTGTAAGTGTGCCTGTGTATGTGCGTGGGTGTGTAAGTGTGCCTGTGTATGTACGTGTGTGTAAGTGTGCCTGTGTATGTGCGTGTGTGTAAGTGTGCCTGTGTATGTGCGTGGGTGTGTAAGTGTGCCTGTGTATGTGCGTAGGTGTGTAAGTGTGCCTGTGTATGTGTGTGTAAGTGTGCCTGTGTATGTGCGTGTGTGTAAGTGTGCCTGTGTATGTGCGTGGGTGTGTAAGTGTGCCTGTGTATGTGCGTGTGTGTAAGTGTGCCTGTGTATGTGCGCGCGTGTGTGTAAGTGTGCCTGTGTATGTGCGTGGGTGTGTAAGTGAGCCTGTGTTTGTGCGTGTGTGTAAGTGTGCCTGTGTATGTGCGTGTGTGTAAGTGTGCCTGTGTATGTGCGTGGGTGTGTAAGTGTGCCTGTGTATGTGCGTGGGTGTGTAAGTGTGCCTGTGTATGTGCGCGTGTGTAATTGTGCCTGTGTATGTGCGTGTGTGTAAGTGTGCCTGTGTATGTGCGCGCGTGTGTGTAAGTGTGCCTGTGTATGTGCGTGGGTGTGTAAGTGTGCCTGTGAATGTGCGTGTGTGTAAGTGTGCCTGTGTATGTGCGTGTGTGTGTAAGTGTGCCTGTGTATGTGCGTGGGTGTGTAAGTGTGCCTGTGTATGAGCTCGCGTGTGTGTAAGTGTGCCTGTGTAAGTGCGTGGGTGTGTAAGTGTGCCTGTGTATGTGCGTGTGTGTAAGTGTGCCTGTGTATGTGCGTGAGTGTGTAAGTGTGCCTGTGTATGTGCGTGGGTGTGTAAGTGTGCCTGTGTATGTGCACGCGTGTATCTGTGTGCGCGCGTGTGTGCAAGTGTGCCTGTGTATGTGAAAGCGCGCGCGAGTGTATATGCGTGTGTGTGCGCGCGTGTGTGCGTGTGTAACTGTGCCTGTGTATGTGCATGTGTATATGCATGTGTGCGCGCATGCGGTGTGTGTAAGTGGGTCTGTGTATGTGCATGTGTATATGTGAGTGCGCGCGCATGCGGTGTGTGTACATGTGTCTGTGTATCTGCATGTGTATATGTGAGTGCGCGCGCATGCGGTGTGTGTACATGTGTCTGTGTATGTGCATGTGTATATGCATGTGTGCGCGCATGCGGTGTGTGTAAGTGTGTCTGTGTATGTGCATGTGTATATGTGAGTGCGCGCGCATGCGGTGTGTGTACGTGTGTCTGTGTATGTATGTGCGCGTGTGTGCGTGTGTAACTGTGCCTGTGTATGTGCATGTGTATATGCATGTGTGCGCGCATGCGGTGTGTGTAGGTGTGTCTGTGTATGTGCATGTGTATATGTGAGTGCGCGCGCATGCGGTGTGTGTGTGTCTGTGTATGTGCATGTGTATATGTGAGTGCGCGCGCATGCGGTGTGTGTAAGTGTATCTGTGTATGTGCATGTGTATATGTGAGTACGCGCGCATGCGGTGTGTGTAAGTGTATCTGTGTATGTGCATGTGTATATGTGAGTGCGCGCGCATGCGGTGTGTGTAAGTGTATCTGTGTATGTGCATGTGTATATGTGAGTGCGCGCGCATGCGGTGTGTGTAAGTGTGTCTGTGTATGTGCATGTGTATATGTGAGTGCGCGCGCATGCGGTGTGTGTAAGTGTGTCTGTGTATGTGCATGTGTATATGTGAGTGCGCGCGCATGCGGTGTGTGTAAGTGTATCTGTGTATGTGCATGTGTATATGTGAGTACGCGCGCATGCGGTGTGTGTAAGTGTATCTGTGTATGTGCATGTGTATATGTGAGTGCGCGCGCATGCGGTGTGTGTACGTGTGCCTGTGTATGTATGCGCGCGTGTGTGCGTGTGTAACTGTGCCTGTGTATGTGCATGTGTATATGCATGTGTGCGCGCATGCGGTGTGTGTAAGTGTGTCTGTGTATGTGCATGTGAATATGTGAGTGCGCGCGCATGCGGTGTGTGTACGTGTCCCTGTGTACGTATGCGCGCATGTGTGCGTGTGTAACTGTAAACCAATGTGTATGTGCATCTGTATATGCATGTGTGCGCGCGCATGTGGTGTGTGTAAGTGTGTCTGTGTATGTGCATGTGTATATGTGAGTGCGCGCGCATGCGGTGTGTGTAAGTGTACCTGTGTATGTACGAGCGCGTGTGTGCGTGTGTAAGTGTGCCTGTGTATGTGCATGTGTATATGCATGTGTGCGCCCGCATGCGGTGTGTGTAAGTGTGCCTGTGTATGCGCACGCGCGCGCGTTTTTATATGCGTGTGTGTGCGCGTGCGTGCGTGTGTAAATGTGCCTGTGTATGTGCAACCGCGCGCGCGTGTGTATATGCGTGTGTGTGCGCGCGTGCGATGTGTGTAAGTGTGCCTGTGTATGTGCACGCGTGTATCTGTGTGCGCGCGTGTGTGCAAGTGTGCCTGTGTATAGGCACGCACGCGCGTGTGTATATGCGTGTGTTGTTGTTGTTGTAGTGTTTAACGCCCGCTTTAACTACTACGGCACCGCAGGCGGTGACACTGATGATACATGGAATGAAGATGGAGCACCGGTGGAATGAGATGGCGGGGGAAACCGGAGAACCCGGAGAAAACCCGCCCTGACGCCACTTCGTCCACCACGAATACCACATGCGGCTCCCTGGGATCGAACCCGGACCGCCTAGGTGGTAGGCGAGCGCGCTAACCGCTCGGCCACGGCGCCGCCATATGCGTGTGTGTGTAAGTGTGACTGTGTATGTACGTGCGTGTGTGTGTGTGCGCGCACGCGTGTGTGTAAGGGTGCCTGTGTATGTGCACGCGCGCGCGTGTGTGTATGCGTGTGTGCGCGTGCATGCGTGTGAAAGTGTGCCTGTCTATGTGCAAGCTCGCGCGTGTGTGTATATGCGTGTGTGTGCGCGTGCGTGCGTGTGTAAGTGTGCCTGTGTATGTGCGCGTGCGTATATGCGTGCGTGTGTAAGTGTACCTGCGTATGCGCGCTCGTGTGTAAGTGTACCTGTGTATGCGCGCGTGTGTGTGTGTGTTTGTAAGTGTGCCTGTGTATGTGACGCATGTGTGCATGTGTGTAAGTGTGCCTGTGTCTGCGCGTGTGTGTGTGTAAGTGTGCCTGTGTATGCCCACGTGTGTGTGTGTGTAAGTCTGCCTGTGTATGCGCGCGTGTGTGTGTGTGCGCACGAGTGTGTGTGTAACTGTGCCTGTGTACGCACGCGCGCGTTCGTGTGTGTGTTTCTAAGTGTGCCTGTGTATGTGGCGCGTGTGTGCGTGTGTGTAAGTGTGCCTGTGTATGTGACGCGTGTGTGTAAGTGTGCCTGTGTATGTGTCGCGTGTGTGCGTGTGTGTAAGTGTGCCTTTGTATGTGCACGCGTGTGTGTAAGTGTGCCTGTGTATGTGTGTGCGTGTGAGTAAGTGTGCCTGTGTATGTACGCGTGCGTGTGTAAGTGTGCCTATGTATGTGCACGCGTGTATGTGTGTGCACGCACGGGTGAATGTGTAAGTGTGCCTGTGTACGCACGCGCGCGTGCGTGTGTGCGTGTGTGTAAGTGTGCCTGTGTATGTGACGCGTGCGTGTGTGTGTGTAAGTGTGCCTGTGTATGTGACGCGTGTGTGCGTGTGTGTAAGTGTGCCTGTGTATGTGCACGCGTGTATGTGTGTGCACGCACGGGTGAATGTGTAAGTGTGCCTGTGTACGCACGCGCGCGTGCGTGTGTGCGTGTGTGTAAGTGTGCCTGTGTATGTGACGCGTGCCTGTGTAAGTGTGCCTGTGTACGCACGCGCGCGTGCGTGGGTGCGTGTGTGTAAGTGTTCCTGTGTATGTGACGCGTGTGTGCGTGTGTGTGCGTGTGTTTGCGTGTCGGTAAGTGTGCCTGTGTATGTGCGCGCGTGTGTGTAAGTGTGCCTGTGTATGTGCGCGCGTGTGTGTTAATGTGCCTGTGGATGTGCGCGCGTGTGTGTAAGTGTGCCGGTGTATGTGCGTGCGGGTGTGTAAATGTGCCTGTGTATGTGCGTCTGTGTAAGTGTGCCTGTGTATGTGCGTGCGTGTGTTTGTAAGTGTGCCTGTGTATGTGCGTGTGTGTGTCTGTAAGTGTGCCGGTGAATGTGCGTGCGTGTGTGTAAGTGTGCCTGTGTATGTGCGTGTGTGTAAGTGTGCCTGTGTATGTGCGTGTGTGTGTAAGTGTGCCTGTGTATGTGCGTGCGTGTGTTTGTAAGTGTGCCTGTGTATGTGCGCGTGTGCGCGTGCGTGTGTGTGTAAGTGGGCCTGTGTATGTACGTGCGTGTGTGTAAGTGTGCCTGTGTATGTGCGTGCGTGTGTGTGTAAGTGTGCCTGTGTATGTGCGTGCGTGTGTTTGTAAGTGTGCCTGTGTATGTGCGCGTGTGCGCGTGCGTGTGTGTGTTAGTGTGCCTGTGTATGTGCGCGTGCGTGTGTAAGTGTGCCTATGTATGGACGCGCGCGTGCGTGTGTGTGTAAGTGTGCCTGTGTATGTGCGTGCGGGTGTGTAAGTGTGCCTGTGTATGTGCGTGTGTGTAAGTGTGCCTGTGTATGTGCGTGTGTGTGTGTAATTGTGCCTGTGTAGGTGCGTGCGTGTGTGTAAGTGTGCCTGTGTATGTGTCGCGTGCGTGTGTGTGTAAGTGTGCCTGTGTAGGTGCGTGCGGGTGTGTAATTGTGCCTGTGTATGTGCGTGCGGGTGTGTAAGTGTGCCTGTGTATGTGCGTGCGGGTGTGTAAGTGTGCCTGTGTATGTGCGTGCGGGTGTGTAATTGTGCCTGTGTATGTGCGTGCGGGTGTGTAAGTGTGCCTGTGTAGGTGCGTGCGGGTGTGTAATTGTGCCTGTGTATGTGCGTGCGGGTGTGTAATTGTGCCTGTGTAGGTGCGTGCGGGTGTGTAAGTGTGCCTGTGTATGTGCGTGTGTGTTAGTGTGCCTGTGTATGTGCGTGCGGGTGTGTAAGTGTGCCTGTGTAGGTGCGTGCGGGTGTGTAAGTGTGCCTGTGTATGTGCGTGTGTGTAAGTGTGCCTGTGTATGTGCGTGCGGGTGTGTAAGTGTGCCTGTGTAGGTGCGTGCGTGTGTGTAAGTGTGCCTGTGTATGTGCGTGTGTGTAAGTGTGCCTGTGTAGGTGCGTGCGGGTGTGTAATTGTGCCTGTGTATGTGCGTGCTGGTGTGTAATTGTGCCTGTGTATGTGCGTGCCGGTGTGTAATTGTGCCTGTGTATGTGCGTGCGGGTGTGTAATTGTGCCTGTGTAGGTGCGTGCGGGTGTGTAACTGTGCCTGTGTATGTGCGTGCGGGTGTGTAAGTGTGCCTGTGTAGGTGCGTGCGGGTGTGTAAGTGTGCCTGTGTATGTGCGTGTGTGTTAGTGTGCCTGTGTATGTGCGTGCGGGTGTGTAATTGTGCCTGTGTAGGTGCGTGCGGGTGTGTAAGTGTGCCTGTGTATGTGCGTGTGTGTAAGTGTGTCTGTGTATGTGCGCGCGTGTGTGTAAGTGTGCCTGTGTATGTGCGTGTGGGTGTGTAAGTGTGCCTGTGTATGTGCGTGTGTGTGTAAGTGTGCCTGTGTATGTGCGTGTGGGTGTGTAAGTGTGCCTGTGTATGTGCGCGCGTGTGTGTAAGTGTGCCTGTGTATGTGCGTGTGGGTGTGTAAGTGTGCCTGTGTATGTGCGTGTGTGTTAGTGTGCCTGTGTATGTGCGTGTGTGTTAGTGTGCCTGTGTATGTGCGTGTGTGTAATTGTGCCTGTGTAGGTGCGTGTGGGTGTGTAAGTGTGCCTGTGTATGTGCGTGTGTGTTAGTGTGCCTGTGTATGTGCGTGTGTGTAATTGTACCTGTGTAGGTGCGTGCGGGTGTGTAAGTGTGCCTGTGTATGTGCGTGTGCGTGTGTAACTGTGCCTGTGTATGTGCGTGTGTGTGTAAGTGTGCCTGTGTATGTGCGTGCTGGTGTGTAAGTGTGCCTGTGTATGTGCGTGTGTGTAAGTGTGCCTGTGTATGTGCGCGCGTGTGTGTAAGTGTGCCTGTGTACGTGCGTGTGTGTGTAAGTGTGCCGGTGTATGTGCGTGTGTGTGTAAGTGTGCCTGTGTATGTGCGTGTGGGTGTGTAAGTGTGCCTGTGTATGTGCGTGTGTGTGTAAGTGTGCCTGTGTATGTGCGTGTGTGTGTAAGTGTGCCTGTGTATGTGCGTGTGGGTGTGTAAGTGTGCCTGTGTATGTGCGTGTGTGTAAGTGTGCCTGTGTATGTGCGTGTGTGTGTAAGTGTGCCTGTGTATGTGCGTGTGGGTGTGTAATTGTGCCTGTGTATGTGCGTGTGTGTGTAAGTGTGCCTGTGTATGTGCGTGTGTGTAGGTGTGCCTGTGTATGTGCGTGTGTGTAAGTGTGCCTGTGTATGTGCGTGTGGGTGTGTAAGTATGCCTGTGTATGTGCGCGCGTGTGTGTAAGTGTGCCTGTGTATGTGCGTGTGGGTGTGTAAGTGTGCCTGTGTATGTGCGTGTGTGTTAGTGTGCCTGTGTATGTGCGTGTGTGTTAGTGTGCCTGTGTATGTGCGTGTGTGTAATTGTGCCTGTGTGGGTGCGTGTGGATGTGTAAGTGTGCCTGTGTATGTGCGTGTGTGTTAGTGTGCCTGTGTATGTGCCTGTGTGTAATTGTGCCTGTGTAGGTGCGTGCGGGTGAGTAAGTGTGCCTGTGTATGTGCGTGTGGGTGTGTAAGTGTGCCTGTGTATGTGCGTGTGTGTGTAAGTGTGCCTGTGTATGTGCGTGCGGGTGTGTAAGTGTGCAAGTGTATGTGCGTGTGTATAATTGTGCCTGTGTAGGTGCGTGCGGGTGTGTAAGTGTGCCTGTGTATGTGCGTGTGTGTAAGTGTGCCTGTGTATGTGCGCGCGTGTGAGTAAGTGTGCCTGTGTATGTGCGTGTGGGTGTGTAAGTGTGCCTGTGTATGTGCGTGTGTGTAAGTGTGCCTGTGTATGTGCGTGTGGGTGTGTAAGTGTGCCTGTGTATGTGCGTGTGTGTAAGTGTGCCTGTGTATGTGCGTGTGTGTGTAAGTGTGCCTGTGTATGTGCGTGTGTGTGTAAGTGTGCCAGTGTATGTGCGTGTGGGTGTGTAAGTGTGCCTGTGTATGTGCGTGTGTGTAAGTGTGCCTGTGTATGTGCGTGTGTGTGTAAGTGTGCCGGTGTATGTGCGTGTGTGTGTAAGTGTGCCTGTGTATGTGCGTGTGGGTGTGTAAGTGTGCCTGTGTATGTGCGTGTGTGTGTAAGTGTGCCTGTGTATGTGCGTGTGTGTGTAAGTGTGCCTGTGTATGTGCGTGTGGGTGTGTAAGTGTGCCTGTGTATGTGCGTGTGTGTAGGTGTGCCTGTGTATGTGCGTGTGTGTGTAAGTGTGCCTGTGTATGTGCGTGTGGGTGTGTAAGTGTGCCTGTGTATGTGCGTGTGTGTGTAAGTGTGCCTGAGTATGTGCGTGGGTGTGTAAGTGTGCCTGTGTATGTGCGTGTGTGTAAGTGTGCCTGTGTATGTGCGCGCGTGTGTGTAAGTGTGCCTGTGTATGTACGTGTGGGTGTGTAAGTGTGTCTGTGTATGTGCGTGTGTGTGCGTAAGTGTGCCTGTGTATGTGCGTGTGTGTGTGTAAGTGTGCCTGTGTATGGACGCGCGCGTGCGTGTGTGTGTAAGTGTGCCCGTGTATGTGCGTGTGTGTAACTGTGCCTGTGTAGGAGCGTGTGGGTGTGTAAGTGTGCCAGTGTATGTGCGTGCGGGTGTGTAAGTGTGGCTGTGTATGTGCGTGTGTGTAATTGTGCCTGTGTCGGTGCGTGCGGGTTTGTAAGTGTGCCTGTGTATGTGCGTGTGTGTAAGTGTGCCTGTGTATGTGCGCGCGTGTGTGTAAGTGTGCCTGTGTATGTGCGTGTGGGTGTGTAAGTGTGCCTGTGTATGTGCGTGTGTGTGTAAGTGTGCCTGTGTATGTGCGTGTGGGTGTGTAAGTGTGCCTGTGTATGTGCGTGTGTGTAAGTGTGCCTGTGTATGTGCGTGTGTGTGTAAGTGTGCCTGTGTATGTGCGTGTGTGTGTAAGTGTGCCTGTGTATGTGCGTGTGGGTGTGTAAGTGTGCCATTGTATGTGCGTGTGTGTAAGTGTGCCTGTGTATGTGCGTCTGTGTGTAAGTGTGCCTGTGTATGTGCGTGTGGGTGTGTAAGTGTGCCTGTGTATGTGCGTGTGTGTAAGTGTGCCTGTGTATGTGCGTGGGTGTGTAAGTGTGCCTGTGTATGTACGTGTGTGTAAGTGTGCCTGTGTATGTGCGTGTGTGTAAGTGTGCATGTGTATGTGCGTGTGTGTAAGTGTGTCTGTGTATGTGCGCGCGTGTGTGTAAGTGTGCCTGTGTATGTGCGTGTGTGTGTAAGTGTGCCTGTGTATGTGCGTGTGTGTGTAAGTGTGCCTGTGTATGTGCGTGTGGGTGTGTAAGTGTGCCTGTGTATGTGCGCGCGTGTGTGTAAGTGTGCCTGTGTATGTGCGTGTGGGTGTGTAAGTGTGCCTGTGTATGTGCGTGTGTGTTGGTGTGCCTGTGTAAGTGCGTGTGTGTAATTGTGCCTGTGTAGGTACGTGCGGGTGTGTAAGTGAGCCTGTGTATGTGCGTGTGCGTGTGTAAGTGTGCCTGTGTATGTGCGTGTGTGTGTAAGTGTGCCTGTGTATGTGCGTGCGGGTGTGTAAGTGTGCCTGTGTATGTGCGTGTGTGTAAGTGTGCCTGTGTATGTGCGCGCGTGTGTGTAAGTGTGCCTGTGTATGTGCGTGTGGGTGTGTAAGTGTGCCTGTGTATGTGCGTGTGTGTGTAAGTGTGCCTGTGTATGTGCGTGTGGGTGTGTAAGTGTGCGTGTGCATGTGCGTGTGTGTAAGTGTGCCTGTGTATGTGCGTGTGTGTGTAAGTGTGCCTGTGTATGTGCGTGTGTGTGTAAGTGTGCTTGTGTATGTGCGTGTGGGTGTGTAAGTGTGCCTGTGTATGTGCGTGTGTGTAAGTGTGCCTGTGTACGTGCGTGTGTGTGTAAGTGTGCCTGTGTATGTGCGTGTGTGTGTAAGTGTGCCTGTGTATGTGCGTGTGGGTGTGTAAGTGTGCCTGTGTATGTGCGTGTGTGTGTAAGTGTGCCTGTGTATGTGCGTGTGTGTGTAAGTGTGCCTGTGTATGTGCGTGTGGGTGTGTAAGTGTGCCTGTGTATGTGCGTGTGTGTAAGTGTGCCTGTGTATGTGCGTGTGTGTGTAAGTGTGCCTGTGTATGTGCGTGTGGGTGTGTAATTGTGCCTGTGTATGTGCGTGTGTGTGTAAGTGTGCCTGTGTATGTGCGTGTGTGTAAGTGTGCCTGTGTATGTGCGTGTGTGTAAGTGTGCCTGTGTATGTGCGTGTGGGTGTGTAAGTGTGCCTGTGTATGTGCGCGCATGTGTGTAAGTGTGCCTGTGTATGTGCGTGTGGGTGTGTAAGTGTGCCTGTGTATGTGCGTGTGTGTTAGTGTGCCTGTGTATGTGCGTGTGTGTTAGTGTACCTGTGTATGTGCGTGTGTGTAATTGTGCCTGTGTAGGTGCGTGTGGTTGTGTAAGTGTGCCTGTGTATGTGCGTGTGAGTTAGTGTGCCTGTGTATGTGCGTGTGTGTAATTGTGCCTGTGTAGGTGCGTGCGGGTGTGTAAGTGTGCCTGTGTATGTGCGTGTGGGTGTGTAAGTGTGCCTGTGTATGTGCGTGTGTGTGTAAGTGTGCCTGTGTATGTGCGTGCGGGTGTGTAAGTGTGCCTGTGTATGTGCGTGTGTGTAATTGTGCCTGTGTAGGTGCGTGCGGGTGTGTAAGTGTGCCTGTGTATGTGCGTGTGTGTAAGTGTGCCTGTGTATGTGCGCGCGTGTGAGTAAGTGTGCCTGTGTATGTGCGTGTGGGTGTGTAAGTGTGCCTGTGTATGTGCGTGTGTGTAAGTGTGCCTGTGTATGTGCGTGTGGGTGTGTAAGTGTGCCTGTGTATGTGCGTGTGTGTAAGTGTGCCTGTGTATGTGCGTGTGTGTGTAAGTGTGCCTGTGTATGTGCGTGTGTGTGTAAGTGTGCCTGTGTATGTGCGTGTGGGTGTGTAAGTGTGCCTGTGTATGTGCGTGTGTGTAAGTGTGCCTGTGTATGTGCGTGTGTGTTAGTGTGCCTGTGTATGTGCTTGTGTGTAATTGTGCCTGTGTAGGTGCGTGTGGATGTGTAAGTGTGCCTGTGTATGTGCGTGTGTGTTAGTGTGCCTGTGTATGTGCGTGTGTGTAATTGTGCCTGTGTAGGTGCGTGCGGGTGTGTAAGTGTGCCTGTGTATGTGCGTGTGGGTGTGTAAGTGTGCCTGTGTATGTGCGTGTGTGTGTAAGTGTGCCTGTGTATGTGCGTGCGGGTGTGTAAGTGTGCAAGTGTATGTGCGTGTGTATAATTGTGCCTGTGTAGGTGCGTGCGGGTGTGTAAGTGTGCCTGTGTATGTGCGTGTGTGTAAGTGTGCCTGTGTATGTGCGCGCGTGTGAGTAAGTGTGCCTGTGTATGTGCGTGTGGGTGTGTAAGTGTGCCTGTGTATGTGCGTGTGTGTAAGTGTGCCTGTGTATGTGCGTGTGGGTGTGTAAGTGTGCCTGTGTATGTGCGTGTGTGTAAGTGTGGCTGTGTATGTGCGTGTGTGTGTAAGTGTGCCTGTGTACGTGCGTGTGTGTGTAAGTGTGCCAGTGTATGTGCGTGCGGGTGTGTAAGTGTGGCTGTGTATGTGCGTGTGTGTAATTGTGCCTGTGTCGGTGCGTGCGGGTTTGTAAGTGTGCCTGTGTATGTGCGTGTGTGTAAGTGTGCCTGTGTATGTGCGCGCGTGTGTGTAAGTGTGCCTGTGTATGTGCGTGTGGGTGTGTAAGTGTGCCTGTGTATGTGCGTGTGTGTGTAAGTGTGCCTGTGTATGTGCGTGTGGGTGTGTAAGTGTGCCTGTGTATGTGCGTGTGTGTAAGTGTGCCTGTGTATGTGCGTGTGTGTGTAAGTGTGCCTGTGTATGTGCGTGTGTGTGTAAGTGTGCCTGTGTATGTGCGTGTGGGTGTGTAAGTGTGCCATTGTATGTGCGTGTGTGTAAGTGTGCCTGTGTATGTGCGTCTGTGTGTAAGTGTGCCTGTGTATGTGCGTGTGGGTGTGTAAGTGTGCCTGTGTATGTGCGTGTGTGTAAGTGTGCCTGTGTATGTGCGTGGGTGTGTAAGTGTGCCTGTGTATGTACGTGTGTGTAAGTGTGCCTGTGTATGTGCGTGTGTGTAAGTGTGCATGTGTATGTGCGTGTGTGTAAGTGTGTCTGTGTATGTGCGCGCGTGTGTGTAAGTGTGCCTGTGTATGTGCGTGTGTGTGTAAGTGTGCCTGTGTATGTGCGTGTGTGTGTAAGTGTGCCTGTGTATGTGCGTGTGGGTGTGTAAGTGTGCCTGTGTATGTGCGCGCGTGTGTGTAAGTGTGCCTGTGTATGTGCGTGTGGGTGTGTAAGTGTGCCTGTGTATGTGCGTGTGTGTTGGTGTGCCTGTGTAAGTGCGTGTGTGTAATTGTGCCTGTGTAGGTACGTGCGGGTGTGTAAGTGAGCCTGTGTATGTGCGTGTGCGTGTGTAAGTGTGCCTGTGTATGTGCGTGTGTGTGTAAGTGTGCCTGTGTATGTGCGTGCGGGTGTGTAAGTGTGCCTGTGTATGTGCGTGTGTGTAAGTGTGCCTGTGTATGTGCGCGCGTGTGTGTAAGTGTGCCTGTGTATGTGCGTGTGGGTGTGTAAGTGTGCCTGTGTATGTGCGTGTGTGTGTAAGTGTGCCTGTGTATGTGCGTGTGGGTGTGTAAGTGTGCGTGTGCATGTGCGTGTGTGTAAGTGTGCCTGTGTATGTGCGTGTGTGTGTAAGTGTGCCTGTGTATGTGCGTGTGTGTGTAAATGTGCTTGTGTATGTGCGTGTGGGTGTGTAAGTGTGCCTGTGTATGTGCGTGTGTGTAAGTGTGCCTGTGTACGTGCGTGTGTGTGTAAGTGTGCCTGTGTATGTGCGTGTGTGTGTAAGTGTGCCTGTGTATGTGCGTGTGGGTGTGTAAGTGTGCCTGTGTATGTGCGTGTGTGTGTAAGTGTGCCTGTGTATGTGCGTGTGTGTGTAAGTGTGCCTGTGTATGTGCGTGTGGGTGTGTAAGTGTGCCTGTGTATGTGCGTGTGTGTAAGTGTGCCTGTGTATGTGCGTGTGTGTGTAAGTGTGCCTGTGTATGTGCGTGTGGGTGTGTAATTGTGCCTGTGTATGTGCGTGTGTGTGTAAGTGTGCCTGTGTATGTGCGTGTGTGTAAGTGTGCCTGTGTATGTGCGTGTGTGTAAGTGTGCCTGTGTATGTGCGTGTGTGTAAGTGTGCCTGTGTATGTGCGCGCGTGTGTGTAAGTGTGCCTGTGTATGTGCGTGTGGGTGTGTAAGTGTGCCTGTGTATGTGCGTGTGTGTTAGTGTGCCTGTGTATGTGCGTGTGTGTTAGTGTACCTGTGTATGTGCGTGTGTGTAATTGTGCCTGTGTAGGTGCGTGTGGATGTGTAAGTGTGCCTGTGTATGTGCGTGTGTGTTAGTGTGCCTGTGTATGTGCGTGTGTGTAATTGTGCCTGTGTAGGTGCGTGCGGGTGTGTAAGTGTGCCTGTGTATGTGCGTGTGGGTGTGTAAGTGTGCCTGTGTATGTGCGTGTGTGTGTAAGTGTGCCTGTGTATGTGCGTGCGGGTGTGTAAGTGTGCCTGTGTATGTGCGTGTGTGTAATTGTGCCTGTGTAGGTGCGTGCGGGTGTGTAAGTGTGCCTGTGTATGTGCGTGTGTGTAAGTGTGCCTGTGTATGTGCGCGCGTGTGAGTAAGTGTGCCTGTGTATGTGCGTGTGGGTGTGTAAGTGTGCCTGTGTATGTGCGTGTGTGTAAGTGTGCCTGTGTATGTGCGTGTGGGTGTGTAAGTGTGCCTGTGTATGTGCGTGTGTGTAAGTGTGCCTGTGTATGTGCGTGTGTGTGTAAGTGTGCCTGTGTATGTGCGTGTGTGTGTAAGTGTGCCTGTGTATGTGCGTGTGGGTGTGTAAGTGTGCCTGTGTATGTGCGTGTGTGTAAGTGTGCCTGTGTATGTGCGTGTGTGTTAGTGTGCCTGTGTATGTGCGTGTGTGTAATTGTGCCTGTGTAGGTGCGTGTGGATGTGTAAGTGTGCCTGTGTATGTGCGTGTGTGTTAGTGTGCCTGTGTATGTGCGTGTGTGTAATTGTGCCTGTGTAGGTGCGTGCGGGTGTGTAAGTGTGCCTGTGTATGTGCGTGTGGGTGTGTAAGTGTGCCTGTGTATGTGCGTGTGTGTGTAAGTGTGCCTGTGTATGTGCGTGCGGGTGTGTAAGTGTGCAAGTGTATGTGCGTGTGTATAATTGTGCCTGTGTAGGTGCGTGCGGGTGTGTAAGTGTGCCTGTGTATGTGCGTGTGTGTAAGTGTGCCTGTGTATGTGCGCGCGTGTGAGTAAGTGTGCCTGTGTATGTGCGTGTGGGTGTGTAAGTGTGCCTGTGTATGTGCGTGTGTGTAAGTGTGCCTGTGTATGTGCGTGTGGGTGTGTAAGTGTGCCTGTGTATGTGCGTGTGTGTAAGTGTGGCTGTGTATGTGCGTGTGTGTGTAAGTGTGCCTGTGTATGTGCGTGTGTGTGGAAGTGTGCCAGTGTATGTGCGTGTGGGTGTGTAAGTGTGCCTGTGTATGTGCGTGTGTGTAAGTGTGCCTGTGTATGTGCGTGTGTGTGTAAGTGTGCCTGTGTATGCGCGTGTGTGTGTAAGTGTGCCTGTGTATGTGCGTGTGGGTGTGTAAGTGTGCCTGTGTATGTGCGTGTGTGTGTAAGTGTGCCTGTGTATGTGCGTGTGTGTGTAAGTGTGCCTGTGTATGTGCGTGTGGGTGTGTAAGTGTGCCAGTGTATGTGCGTGTGTGTACGTGTGCCTGTGTATGTGCGTGTGTGTGTAAGTGTGCCTGTGTATGTGCGTGTGGGTGTGTAAGTGTGCCTGTGTATGTGCGTGTGTGTGTAAGTGTGCCTGCGTATGTGCGTGGGTGTGTAAGTGTGCCTGTGTATGTGCGTGTGTGTAAGTGTGCCTGTGTATGTGCGCGCGTGTGTGTAAGTGTGCCTGTGTATGTACGTGTGGGTGTGTAAGTGTGCCTGTGTATGTGCGTGTGTGTGCGTAAGTGTGCCTGTGTATGTGCGTGTGTGTGTGTAAGTGTGCCTGTGTATGGACGCGCGCGTGCGTGTGTGTGTAAGTGTGCCCGTGTATGTGCGTGTGTGTAACTGTGCCTGTGTAGGTGCTTGTGGGTGTGTAAGTGTGCCAGTGTATGTGCGTGCGGGTGTGTAAGTGTGGCTGTGTATGTGCGTGTGTGTAATTGTGCCTGTGTCGGTGCGTGCGGGTTTGTAAGTGTGCCTGTATATGTGCGTGTGTGTAAGTGTGCCTGTGTATGTGCGCGCGTGTGTGTAAGTGTGCCTGTGTATGTGCGTGTGGGTGTGTAAGTGTGCCTGTGTATGTGCGTGTGTGTGTAAGTGTGCCTGTGTATGTGCGTGTGGGTGTGTAAGTGTGCCTGTGTATGTGCGTGTGTGTAAGTGTGCCTGTGTATGTGCGTGTGTGTGTAAGTGTGCCTGTGTATGTGCGTGTGTGTGTCAGTGTGCCTGTGTATGTGCGTGTGGGTGTGTAAGTGTGCCATTGTATGTGCGTGTGTGTAAGTGTGCCTGTGTATGTGCGTCTGTGTGTAAGTGTGCCTGTGTATGTGCGTGTGGGTGTGTAAGTGTGCCTGTGTATGTGCGTGTGTGTAAGTGTGCCTGTGTATGTGCGTGGGTGTGTAAGTGTGCCTGTGTATGTACGTGTGTGTAAGTGTGCCTGTGTATGTGCGTGTGTGTAAGTGTGCATGTGTATGTGCGTGTGTGTAAGTGTGTCTGTGTATGTGCGCGCGTGTGTGTAAGTGTGCCTGTGTATGTGCGTGTGTGTGTAAGTGTGCCTGTGTATGTGCGTGTGTGTGTAAGTGTGCCTGTGTATGTGCGTGTGGGTGTGTAAGTGTGCCTGTGTATGTGCGCGCGTGTGTGTAAGTGTGCCTGTGTATGTGCGTGTGGGTGTGTAAGTGTGCCTGTGTATGTGCGTGTGTGTTAGTGTGCCTGTGTAAGTGCGTGTGTGTAATTGTGCCTGTGTAGGTACGTGCGGGTGTGTAAGTGTGCCTGTGTATGTGCGTGTGCGTGTGTAAGTGTGCCTGTGTATGTGCGTGTGTGTAAGTGTGCCTGTGTATGTGCGTGCGGGTGTGTAAGTGTGCCTGTGTATGTGCGTGTGTGTAAGTGTGCCTGTGTATGTGCGCGCGTGTGTGTAAGTGTGCCTGTGTATGTGCGTGTGGGTGTGTAAGTGTGCCTGTGTATGTGCGTGTGTGTGTAAGTGTGCCTGTGTATGTGCGTGTGGGTGTGTAAGTGTGCGTGTGCATGTGCGTGTGTGTAAGTGTGCCTGTGTATGTGCGTGTGTGTGTAAGTGTGCCTGTGTATGTGCGTGTGTGTGTAAGTGTGCTTGTGTATGTGCGTGTGGGTGTGTAAGTGTGCCTGTGTATGTGCGTGTGTGTAAGTGTGCCTGTGTACGTGCGTGTGTGTGTAAGTGTGCCTGTGTATGTGCGTGTGTGTGTAAGTGTGCCTGTGTATGTGCGTGTGGGTGTGTAAGTGTGCCTGTGTATGTGCGTGTGTGTGTAAGTGTGCCTGTGTATGTGCGTGTGTGTGTAGGTGTGCCTGTGTATGTGCGTGTGGGTGTGTAAGTGTGCCTGTGTATGTGCGTGTGTGTAAGTGTGCCTGTGTATGTGCGTGTGTGTGTAAGTGTGCCTGTGTATGTGCGTGTGGGTGTGTAAGTGTGCCATTGTATGTGCGTGTGTGTAAGTGTGCCTGTGTATGTGCGTCTGTGTGTAAGTGTGCCTGTGTATGTGCGTGTGGGTGTGTAAGTGTGCCTGTGTATGTGCGTGTGTGTAAGTGTGCCTGTGTATGTGCGTGGGTGTGTAAGTGTGCCTGTGTATGTACGTGTGTGTAAGTGTGCCTGTGTATGTGCGTGTGTGTAAGTGTGCATGTGTATGTGCGTGTGTGTAAGTGTGTCTGTGTATGTGCGCGCGTGTGTGTAAGTGTGCCTGTGTATGTGCGTGTGTGTGTAAGTGTGCCTGTGTATGTGCGTGTGTGTGTAAGTGTGCCTGTGTATGTGCGTGTGGGTGTGTAAGTGTGCCTGTGTATGTGCGCGCGTGTGTGTAAGTGTGCCTGTGTATGTGCGTGTGGGTGTGTAAGTGTGCCTGTGTATGTGCGTGTGTGTTAGTGTGCCTGTGTAAGTGCGTGTGTGTAATTGTGCCTGTGTAGGTACGTGCGGGTGTGTAAGTGTGCCTGTGTATGTGCGTGTGCGTGTGTAAGTGTGCCTGTGTATGTGCGTGTGTGTAAGTGTGCCTGTGTATGTGCGTGCGGGTGTGTAAGTGTGCCTGTGTATGTGCGTGTGTGTAAGTGTGCCTGTGTATGTGCGCGCGTGTGTGTAAGTGTGCCTGTGTATGTGCGTGTGGGTGTGTAAGTGTGCCTGTGTATGTGCGTGTGTGTGTAAGTGTGCCTGTGTATGTGCGTGTGGGTGTGTAAGTGTGCGTGTGCATGTGCGTGTGTGTAAGTGTGCCTGTGTATGTGCGTGTGTGTGTAAGTGTGCCTGTGTATGTGCGTGTGTGTGTAAGTGTGCTTGTGTATGTGCGTGTGGGTGTGTAAGTGTGCCTGTGTATGTGCGTGTGTGTAAGTGTGCCTGTGTACGTGCGTGTGTGTGTAAGTGTGCCTGTGTATGTGCGTGTGTGTGTAAGTGTGCCTGTGTATGTGCGTGTGGGTGTGTAAGTGTGCCTGTGTATGTGCGTGTGTGTGTAAGTGTGCCTGTGTATGTGCGTGTGTGTGTAGGTGTGCCTGTGTATGTGCGTGTGGGTGTGTAAGTGTGCCTGTGTATGTGCGTGTGTGTAAGTGTGCCTGTGTATGTGCGTGTGTGTGTAAGTGTGCCTGTGTATGTGCGTGTGGGTGTGTAATTGTGCCTGTGTATGTGCGTGTGTGTAAGTGTGCCTGTGTATGTGCGTGTGTGTGTAAGTGTGCCTGTGTATGTGCGTGTGTGTAAGTGTGCCTGTGTATGTGCTTGTGTGTAAGTGTGCCTGTGTATGTGCGCGTGTGTAATTGTGCCTGTGTATGTGCGCGCGTGTGTGTAAGTGTGCATGTGTATGTGCGTGGGTGTGTAAGTGTGCCTGTGTATGTGCGTGTGTGTAAGTGTGCCTGTGAATGTGCGTGTGTGTAAGTGTGCCTGTGTATGTGCGTGGGTGTGTAAGTGTGCCTGTGTATGTGCGTGGGTGTGTAAGTGTGCCTGTGAATGTGCGTGGGTGTGTAAGTGTGCCTGTGTATGTGCGTGGGTGTGTAAGTGTGCCTGTGAATGTGCGTGGGTGTATAAGTGTGCCTGTGTATGTGCGTGGGTGTGTAAGTGTGCCTGTGTATGTGCGTGGGTGTGTAAGTGTGCCTGTGAATGTGCGTGTGTGTAAGTGTGCCTGTGTATGTGCGTGGGTGTGTAAGTGTGCCTGTGTATGTGCGTGGGTGTGTAAGTGTGCCTGTGTATGTGCGTGGGTGTGTAAGTGTGCCTGTGTATGTGTGAGTAAGTGTGCCTGTGTATGTGCGTGTGTGTAAGTGTGCCTGTGTATGTGCGTGGGTGTGTAAGTGTGCCTGTGTATGTGCGTGTGTGTAATTTTGCCTGTGTATGTGCGCGCGTGTGTGTAAGTGTGCCTGTGTATGTGCGTGTGGGTGTGTAAGTGTGCTTGTGTATGTGCGTGTGTGTGTAAGTGTGCCTGTGTATGTGCGTGTGTGTGTGTAAGTGTGCCTGTGTATGTGCGTGTGTGTAATTGTGCCTGTGTATGTGCGCGCGTGTGTGTAAGTGTGCCTGTGTATGTGCGTGTGTGTGTAAGTGTGCCTGTGTATGTGCGTGTGTGTGTAAGTGTGCCTGTGTATGTGCGTGTGGGTGTGTAAGTGTGCCTGTGTATGTGCGCGTGTGTGTTAGTGTGCCCGTGTATGTGCGTGCGTGTGTGTAAGTGTGCCTGTGTATGGACGCGCGCTTGCGTGTGTGTGTAAGTGTGCCCGTGTATGTGCGCGTGTGTGTTAGTGTGCCCGTGTATGTGCGTGCAGGTGTGTAAGTGTGCCTGTGTATGGACGCGTGCGTGCGTGTGTGTTTAAGTGTGCCTGTGTATGTGCGCGCGTGTGTGTAAGTGTGCCTGTGTATGTGCGTGTGTCTGTAAGTGTGCCTGTGTATGTGCGTGTGGGTGTAAGTGTGCCTGTGTATGTGTATGTGTGTGTAAGTGTGCCTGTGTATGTGCGTGTGGGTGTGTAATTGTGCCTGTGTATGTGCGCGCGTGTGTGTAAGTGTGCCTGTGTATGTGCGTGTGTGTGTAAGTGTGCCTGTGTATGTGCGTGTGTGTGTAAGTGTGCCTGTGTATGTGCGTGTGTGTGTAAGTGTGCCTGTGTATGTGCGTGTGGGTGTGTAAGTGTGCCTGTGTATGTGCGTGTGTGTAAGTGTGCCTGTGTATGTGCGTGTGTGTGTAAGTGTGCCTGTGTATGTGCGTGTGTGTGTAAGTGTGCCTGTGTATGTGCGTGTGGGTGTGTAAGTGTGCCATTGTATGTGCGTGTGTGTAAGTGTGCCTGTGTATGTGCGTCTGTGTGTAAGTGTGCCTGTGTATGTGCGTGTGGGTGTGTAAGTGTGCCTGTGTATGTGCGTGTGTGTAAGTGTGCCTGTGTATGTGCGTGGGTGTGTAAGTGTGCCTGTGTATGTACGTGTGTGTAAGTGTGCCTGTGTATGTGCGTGTGTGTAAGTGTGCCTGTGTATGTGCGTGTGTGTAAGTGTGTCTGTGTATGAGCGCGCGTGTGTGTAAGTGTGCCTGTGTATGTGCGTGTGTGTGTAAGTGTGCCTGTGTATGTGCGTGTGTGTGTAAGTGTGCCTGTGTATGTGCGTGTGGGTGTGTAAGTGTGCCTGTGTATGTGCGCGCGTGTGTGTAAGTGTGCCTGTGTATGTGCGTGTGGGTGTGTAAGTGTGCCTGTGTATGTGCGTGTGTGTTAGTGTGCCTGTGTATGTGCGTGTGTGTAATTGTGCCTGTGTAGGTACGTGCGGGTGTGTAAGTGTGCCTGTGTATGTGCGTGTGCGTGTGTAAGTGTGCCTGTGTATGTGCGTGTGTGTGTAAGTGTGCCTGTGTATGTGCGTGCGGGTGTGTAAGTGTGCCTGTGTATGTGCGTGTGTGTAAGTGTGCCTGTGTATGTGCGCGCGTGTGTGTAAGTGTGCCTGTGTATGTGCGTGTGGGTGTGTAAGTGTGCCTGTATATGTGCGTGTGTGTGTAAGTGTGCCTGTGTATGTGCGTGTGGGTGTGTAAGTGTGCGTGTGTATGTGCGTGTGTGTAAGTGTGCCTGTGTATGTGCGTGTGTGTGTAAGTGTGCCTGTGTATGTGCGTGGGTGTGTAAGTGTGCCTGTGTATGTGCGCGTGTGTAATTGTGCCTGTGTATGTGCGTGTGTGTAAGTGTGCCTGTGTATGTGCGCGCGTGTGTGTAAGTGTGCCTGTGTATGTGCGTGGGTGTGTAAGTGTGCCTGTGTATGTGCGCGCGTGTGTGTAAGTGTGCCTGTGTATGTGCGTGGGTGTGTAAGTGTGCCTGTGTATGTTCGTGGGTGTGTAAGTGTGCCTGTGTATGTGCGCGTGCGTAATTGTGCCTGTGTATGTGCGTGTGTGTGTGTAAGTGTGCCTGTGTATGTGCGTGGGTGTGTAAGTGTGCCTGTGTATGTGCGTGTGTGTGTAAGTGTGCCTGTGTATGTGCGTGTGTGTGTAAGTGTGCCTGTGTATGTGCGTGTGGGTGTGTAAGTGTGCCTGTGTATGTGCGTGTGTGTAAGTGTGCCTGTGTACGTGCGTGTGTGTGTAAGTGTGCCTGTGTATGTGCGTGTGTGTGTAAGTGTGCCTGTGTATGTGCGTGTGGGTGTGTAAGTGTGCCTGTGTATGTGCGTGTGTGTGTAAGTGTGCCTGTGTATGTGCGTGTGTGTGTAAGTGTGCCTGTGTATGTGCGTGTGGGTGTGTAAGTGTGCCTGTGTATGTGCGTGTGTGTAAGTGTGCCTGTGTATGTGCGTGTTAATGTAAGTGTGCCTGTGTATGTGCGTGTGGGTGTGTAATTGTGCCTGTGTATGTGCGTGTGTGTGTAAGTGTGCCTGTGTATGTGCGTGTGTGTAAGTGTGCCTGTGTATGTGCGTGTGTGTAAGTGTGCCTGTGTATGTGCGTGTGGGTGTGTAAGTGTGCCTGTGTATGTGCGCGCGTGTGTGTAAGTGTGCCTGTGTATGTGCGTGTGGGTGTGCAAGTGTGCCTGTGTATGTGCGTGTGTGTTAGTGTGCCTGTGTATGTGCGTGTGTGTTAGTGTACCTGTGTATGTGCGTGTGTGTAATTGTGCCTGTGTAGGTGCGTGTGGATGTGTAAGTGTGCCTGTGTATGTGCGTGTGTGTTAGTGTGCCTGTGTATGTGCGTGTGTGTAATTGTGCCTGTGTAGGTGCGTGTGGGTGTGTAAGTGTGCCTGTGTATGTGCGTGTGTGTTAGTGTGCCTGTGTATGTGCGTGTGTGTTAGTGTACCTGTGTATGTGCGTGTGTGTAATTGTGCCTGTGTAGGTGCGTGTGGATGTGTAAGTGTGCCTGTGTATGTGCGTGTGTGTTAGTGTGCCTGTGTATGTGCGTGTGTGTAATTGTGCCTGTGTAGGTGCGTGCGGGTGTGTAAGTGTGCCTGTGTATGTGCGTGTGGGTGTGTAAGTGTGCCTGTGTATGTGCGTGTGTGTGTAAGTGTGCCTGTGTATGTGCGTGCGGGTGTGTAAGTGTGCCTGTGTATGTGCGTGTGTGTAATTGTGCCTGTGTAGGTGCGTGCGGGTGTGTAAGTGTGCCTGTGTATGTACGTGTGTGTAAGTGTGCCTGTGTATGTGCGTGTGTGTAAGTGTGCCTGTGTATGTGCGTGTGTGTAAGTGTGTCTGTGTATGAGCGCGCGTGTGTGTAAGTGTGCCTGTGTATGTGCGTGTGTGTGTAACTGTGCCTGTGTATGTGCGTGTGTGTGTAAGTGTGCCTGTGTATGTGCGTATGGGTGTGTAAGTGTGCCTGTGTATGTGCGCGCGTGTGTGTAAGTGTGCCTGTGTATGTGCGTGTGGGTGTGTAAGTGTGCCTGTGTATGTGCGTGTGTGTTAGTGTGCCTGTGTATGTGCGTGTGTATAATTGTGCCTGTGTAGGTACGTGCGGGTGTGTAAGTGTGCCTGTGTATGTGCGTGTGCGTGTGTAAGTGTGCCTGTGTATGTGCGTGTGTGTGTAAGTGTGCCTGTGTATGTGCGTGCGGGTGTGTAAGTGTGCCTGTGTATGTGCGTGTGTGTAAGTGTGCCTGTGTATGTGCGCGCGTGTGTGTAAGTGTGCCTGTGTATGTGCGTGTGGGTGTGTAAGTGTGCCTGTGTATGTGCGTGTGTGTGTAAGTGTGCCTGTGTATGTGCGTGTGGGTGTGTAAGTGTGCGTGTGTATGTGCGTGTGTGTAAGTGTGCCTGTGTATGTGCGTGTGTGTGTAAGTGTGCCTGTGTATGTGCGTGTGTGTGTAAGTGTGCTTGTGTATGTGCGTGTGGGTGTGTAAGTGTGCCTGTGTATGTGCGTGTGTGTAAGTGTGCCTGTGTACGTGCGTGTGTGTGTAAGTGTGCCTGTGTATGTGCGTGTGTGTGTAAGTGTGCCTGTGTATGTGCGTGTGGGTGTGTAAGTGTGCCTGTGTATGTGCGTGTGGGTGTAAGTGTGCCTGTGTATGTGCGTGTGTGTGTAAGTGTGCCTGTGTATGTGCGTGTGGGTGTGTAAGTGTGCCTGTGTATGTGCGTGTGAGTAAGTGTGCCTGTGTATGTGCGTGTGTGTGTAAGTGTGCCTGTGTATGTGCGTGTGGGTGTGTAATTGTGCCTGTGTATGTGCGTGTGTGTGTAAGTGTGCCTGTGTATGTGCGTGTGTGTAAGTGTGCCTGTGTATGTGCGTGTGTGTAAGTGTGCCTGTGTATGTGCGTGTGGGTGTGTAAGTGTGCCTGTGTATGTGCGCGCGTGTGTGTAAGTGTGCCTGTGTATGTGCGTGTGGGTGTGTAAGTGTGCCTGTGTATGTGCGTGTGTGTTAGTGTGCCTGTGTATGTGCGTGTGTGTTAGTGTACCTGTGTATGTGCGTGTGTGTAATTGTGCCTGTGTAGGTGCGTGTGGATGTGTAAGTGTGCCTGTGTATGTGCGTGTGTGTTAGTGTGCCTGTGTATGTGCGTGTGTGTAATTGTGCCTGTGTAGGTGCGTGTGGATGTGTAAGTGTGCCTGTGTATGTGCGTGTGTGTTAGTGTGCCTGTGTATGTGCGTGTGTGTAATTGTGCCTGTGTAGGTGCGTGCGGGTGTGTAAGTGTGCCTGTGTATGTGCGTGTGGGTGTGTAAGTGTGCCTGTGTATGTGCGTGTGTGTGTAACTGTGCCTGTGTATGTGCGTGTGTGTGTAAGTGTGCCTGTGTATGTGCGTATGGGTGTGTAAGTGTGCCTGTGTATGTGCGCGCGTGTGTGTAAGTGTGCCTGTGTATGTGCGTGTGGGTGTGTAAGTGTGCCTGTGTATGTGCGTGTGTGTTAGTGTGCCTGTGTATGTGCGTGTGTATAATTGTGCCTGTGTAGGTACGTGCGGGTGTGTAAGTGTGCCTGTGTATGTGCGTGTGCGTGTGTAAGTGTGCCTGTGTATGTGCGTGTGTGTGTAAGTGTGCCTGTGTATGTGCGTGCGGGTGTGTAAGTGTGCCTGTGTATGTGCGTGTGTGTAAGTGTGCCTGTGTATGTGCGCGCGTGTGTGTAAGTGTGCCTGTGTATGTGCGTGTGGGTGTGTAAGTGTGCCTGTGTATGTGCGTGTGTGTGTAAGTGTGCCTGTGTATGTGCGTGTGGGTGTGTAAGTGTGCGTGTGTATGTGCGTGTGTGTAAGTGTGCCTGTGTATGTGCGTGTGTGTGTAAGTGTGCCTGTGTATGTGCGTGTGTGTGTAAGTGTGCTTGTGTATGTGCGTGTGGGTGTGTAAGTGTGCCTGTGTATGTGCGTGTGTGTAAGTGTGCCTGTGTACGTGCGTGTGTGTGTAAGTGTGCCTGTGTATGTGCGTGTGTGTGTAAGTGTGCCTGTGTATGTGCGTGTGGGTGTGTAAGTGTGCCTGTGTATGTGCGTGTGGGTGTAAGTGTGCCTGTGTATGTGCGTGTGTGTGTAAGTGTGCCTGTGTATGTGCGTGTGGGTGTGTAAGTGTGCCTGTGTATGTGCGTGTGAGTAAGTGTGCCTGTGTATGTGCGTGTGTGTGTAAGTGTGCCTGTGTATGTGCGTGTGGGTGTGTAATTGTGCCTGTGTATGTGCGTGTGTGTGTAAGTGTGCCTGTGTATGTGCGTGTGGGTGTGTAAGTGTGCCTGTGTATGTGCGTGTGTGTAAGTGTGCCTGTGTATGTGCGTGTGGGTGTGTAAGTGTGCCTGTGTATGTGCGCGCGTGTGTGTAAGTGTGCCTGTGTATGTGCGTGTGGGTGTGTAAGTGTGCCTGTGTATGTGCGTGTGTGTTAGTGTGCCTGTGTATGTGCGTGTGTGTTAGTGTACCTGTGTATGTGCGTGTGTGTAATTGTGCCTGTGTAGGTGCGTGTGGATGTGTAAGTGTGCCTGTGTATGTGCGTGTGTGTTAGTGTGCCTGTGTATGTGCGTGTGTGTAATTGTGCCTGTGTAGGTGCGTGCGGGTGTGTAAGTGTGCCTGTGTATGTGCGTGTGGGTGTGTAAGTGTGCCTGTGTATGTGCGTGTGTGTGTAAGTGTGCCTGTGTACGTGCGTGCGGGTGTGTAAGTGTGCCTGTGTATGTGCGTGTGTGTAATTGTGCCTGTGTAGGTGCGTGCGGGTGTGTAAGTGTGCCTGTGTATGTGCGTGTGTGTAAGTGTGCCTGTGTATGTGCGCGCGTGTGAGTAAGTGTGCCTGTGTATGTGCCTGTGGGTGTGTAAGTGTGCCTGTGTATGTGCGTGTGTGTAAGTGTGCCTGTGTATGTGCGTGTGGGTGTGTAAGTGTGCCTGTGTATGTGCGTGTGTGTAAGTGTGCCTGTGTATGTGCGTGTGTGTGTAAGTGTGCCTGTGTATGTGCGTGTGTGTGTAAGTGTGCCTGTGTATGTGCGTGTGGGTGTGTAAGTGTGCCTGTGTATGTGCGTGTGTGTAAGTGTGCCTGTGTATGTGCGTGTGTGTGTAAGTGTGCCTGCGTATGTGCGTGTGTGTGTAAGTATGCCTGTGTATGTGCGTCTGGGTGTGTAAGTGTGCCTGTGTATGTGCGTGTGTGTGTAAGTGTGCCTGTGTATGTGCGTGTGTGTGTAAGTGTGCCTGTGTATGTGCGTGTGGGTGTGTAAGTGTGCCTGTGTATGTGCGTGTGTGTAGGTGTGCCTGTGTATGTGCGTGTGTGTGTAAGTGTGCCTGTGTATGTGCGTGTGGGTGTGTAAGTGTGCCTGTGTATGTGCGTGTGTGTAAGTGTGCCTGTGTATGTGCGTGCGTGTGTAAGTGTGCCTGTGTATGTGCGTGTGTGTAAGTGTGCCTGTGTATGTGCGCGCGTGTGTGTAAGTGTGCCTGTGTATGTGCGTGTGTGTAAGTGTGCCTGTGTATGTGCGTGTGTGTGTAAGTGTGCCTGTGTATGTGCGTGTGTGTGTAAGTGTGCCTGTGTATGTGCGTGTGGGTGTGTAAGTGTGCCTGTGTATGTGCGTGTGTGTAAGTGTGCCTGTGTATGTGCGTGTGTGTTAGTGTACCTGTGTATGTGCGTGTGTGTAATTGTGCCTGTGTAGGTGCGTGTGGATGTGTAAGTGTGCCTGTGTATGTGCGTGTGTGTTAGTGTGCCTGTGTATGTGCGTGTGTGTAATTGTGCCTGTGTAGGTGCGTGTGGGTGTGTAAGTGTGCCTGTGTATGTGCGTGTGTGTTAGTGTGCCTGTGTATGTGCGTGTGTGTTAGTGTACCTGTGTATGTGCGTGTGTGTAATTGTGCCTGTGTAGGTGCGTGTGGATGTGTAAGTGTGCCTGTGTATGTGCGTGTGTGTTAGTGTGCCTGTGTATGTGCGTGTGTGTAATTGTGCCTGTGTAGGTGCGTGCGGGTGTGTAAGTGTGCCTGTGTATGTGCGTGTGGGTGTGTAAGTGTGCCTGTGTATGTGCGTGTGTGTGTAAGTGTGCCTGTGTATGTGCGTGCGGGTGTGTAAGTGTGCCTGTGTATGTGCGTGTGTGTAATTGTGCCTGTGTAGGTGCGTGCGGGTGTGTAAGTGTGCCTGTGTATGTACGTGTGTGTAAGTGTGCCTGTGTATGTGCGTGTGTGTAAGTGTGCCTGTGTATGTGCGTGTGTGTAAGTGTGTCTGTGTATGAGCGCGCGTGTGTGTAAGTGTGCCTGTGTATGTGCGTGTGTGTGTAACTGTGCCTGTGTATGTGCGTGTGTGTGTAAGTGTGCCTGTGTATGTGCGTATGGGTGTGTAAGTGTGCCTGTGTATGTGCGCGCGTGTGTGTAAGTGTGCCTGTGTATGTGCGTGTGGGTGTGTAAGTGTGCCTGTGTATGTGCGTGTGTGTTAGTGTGCCTGTGTATGTGCGTGTGTATAATTGTGCCTGTGTAGGTACGTGCGGGTGTGTAAGTGTGCCTGTGTATGTGCGTGTGCGTGTGTAAGTGTGCCTGTGTATGTGCGTGTGTGTGTAAGTGTGCCTGTGTATGTGCGTGCGGGTGTGTAAGTGTGCCTGTGTATGTGCGTGTGTGTAAGTGTGCCTGTGTATGTGCGCGCGTGTGTGTAAGTGTGCCTGTGTATGTGCGTGTGGGTGTGTAAGTGTGCCTGTGTATGTGCGTGTGTGTGTAAGTGTGCCTGTGTATGTGCGTGTGGGTGTGTAAGTGTGCGTGTGTGTAAGTGTGCCTGTGTATGTGCGTGTGTGTGTAAGTGTGCCTGTGTATGTGCGTGTGTGTGTAAGTGTGCTTGTGTATGTGCGTGTGGGTGTGTAAGTGTGCCTGTGTATGTGCGTGTGTGTAAGTGTGCCTGTGTACGTGCGTGTGTGTGTAAGTGTGCCTGTGTATGTGCGTGTGTGTGTAAGTGCGCCTGTGTATGTGCGTGTGGGTGTGTAAGTGTGCCTGTGTATGTGCGTGTGGGTTTAAGTGTGCCTGTGTATGTGCGTGTGTGTGTAAGTGTGCCTGTGTATGTGCGTGTGGGTGTGTAAGTGTGCCTGTGTATGTGCGTGTGAGTAAGTGTGCCTGTGTATGTGCGTGTGTGTGTAAGTGTGCCTGTGTATGTGCGTGTGGGTGTGTAATTGTGCCTGTGTATGTGCGTGTGTGTGTAAGTGTGCCTGTGTATGTGCGTGTGTGTAAGTGTGCCTGTGTATGTGCGTGTGTGTAAGTGTGCCTGTGTATGTGCGTGTGGGTGTGTAAGTGTGCCTGTGTATGTGCGCGCGTGTGTGTAAGTGTGCCTGTGTATGTGCGTGTGGGTGTGTAAGTGTGCCTGTGTATGTGCGTGTGTGTTAGTGTGCCTGTGTATGTGCGTGTGTGTTAGTGTACCTGTGTATGTGCGTGTGTGTAATTGTGCCTGTGTAGGTGCGTGTGGATGTGTAAGTGTGCCTGTGTATGTGCGTGTGTGTTAGTGTGCCTGTGTATGTGCGTGTGTGTAATTGTGCCTGTGTAGGTGCGTGTGGATGTGTAAGTGTGCCTGTGTATGTGCGTGTGTGTTAGTGTGCCTGTGTATGTGCGTGTGTGTAATTGTGCCTGTGTAGGTGCGTGCGGGTGTGTAAGTGTGCCTGTGTATGTGCGTGTGGGTGTGTAAGTGTGCCTGTGTATGTGCGTGTGTGTGTAACTGTGCCTGTGTATGTGCGTGTGTGTGTAAGTGTGCCTGTGTATGTGCGTATGGGTGTGTAAGTGTGCCTGTGTATGTGCGCGCGTGTGTGTAAGTGTGCCTGTGTATGTGCGTGTGGGTGTGTAAGTGTGCCTGTGTATGTGCGTGTGTGTTAGTGTGCCTGTGTATGTGCGTGTGTATAATTGTGCCTGTGTAGGTACGTGCGGGTGTGTAAGTGTGCCTGTGTATGTGCGTGTGCGTGTGTAAGTGTGCCTGTGTATGTGCGTGTGTGTGTAAGTGTGCCTGTGTATGTGCGTGCGGGTGTGTAAGTGTGCCTGTGTATGTGCGTGTGTGTAAGTGTGCCTGTGTATGTGCGCGCGTGTGTGTAAGTGTGCCTGTGTATGTGCGTGTGGGTGTGTAAGTGTGCCTGTGTATCTGCGTGTGTGTGTAAGTGTGCCTGTGTATGTGCGTGTGGGTGTGTAAGTGTGCGTGTGTATGTGCGTGTGTGTAAGTGTGCCTGTGTATGTGCGTGTGTGTGTAAGTGTGCCTGTGTATGTGCGTGTGTGTGTGTAAGTGTGCTTGTGTATGTGCGTGTGGGTGTGTAAGTGTGCCTGTGTATGTGCGTGTGTGTAAGTGTGCCTGTGTACGTGCGTGTGTGTGTAAGTGTGCCTGTGTATGTGCGTGTGTGTGTAAGTGTGCCTGTGTATGTGCGTGTGGGTGTGTAAGTGTGCCTGTGTATGTGCGTGTGGGTGTGTAAGTGTGCCTGTGTATGTGCGTGTGTGTAATTGTGCCTGTGTCGGTGCGTGCGGGTTTGTAAGTGTGCCTGTGTATTTGCGTGTGTGTAAGTGTGCCTGTGTATGTGCGTGTGGGTGTGTAAGTGTGCCTGTGTATGTGCGTGTGTGTGTAAGTGTGCCTGTGTATGTGCGTGTGGGTGTGTAAGTGTGCCTGTGTATGTGCGTGTGTGTAAGTGTGCCTGTGTATGTGCGTGTGTGTGTAAGTGTGCCTGTGTATGTGCGTGTGTGTGTAAGTGTGCCTGTGTATGTGCGTGTGGGTGTGTAAGTGTGCCATTGTATGTGCGTGTGTGTAAGTGTGCCTGTGTATGTGCGTCTGTGTGTAAGTGTGCCTGTGTATGTGCGTGTGGGTGTGTAAGTGTGCCTGTGTATGTGCGTGGGTGTGTAAGTGTGCCTGTGTATATACGTGTGTGTAAGTGTGCCTGTGTATGTGCGTGTGTGTAAGTGTGCCTGTGTATGTGCGTGGGTGTGTAAGTGTGCCTGTGTATGTGCGTAGGTGTGTAAGTGTGCCTGTGTATGTGTGTAAGTGTGCCTGTGTATGTGCGTGTGTGTAAGTGTGCCTGTGTATGTGCGTGTTTGTGTAAGTGTGCCTGTGTATGTGCGTGTGTGTAAGTGTGCCTGTGTATGTGCGCGTGTGTGTGTAACTGTGCCTGTGTATGTGCGTGTGTGTGTAAGTGTGCCTGTGTATGTGCGTATGGGTGTGTAAGTGTGCCTGTGTATGTGCGCGCGTGTGTGTAAGTGTGCCTGTGTATGTGCGTGTGGGTGTGTAAGTGTGCCTGTGTATGTGCGTGTGTGTTAGTGTGCCTGTGTATGTGCGTGTGTATAATTGTGCCTGTGTAGGTACGTGCGGGTGTGTAAGTGTGCCTGTGTATGTGCGTGTGCGTGTGTAAGTGTGCCTGTGTATGTGCGTGTGTGTGTAAGTGTGCCTGTGTATGTGCGTGCGGGTGTGTAAGTGTGCCTGTGTATGTGCGTGTGTGTAAGTGTGCCTGTGTATGTGCGCGCGTGTGTGTAAGTGTGCCTGTGTATGTGCGTGTGGGTGTGTAAGTGTGCCTGTGTATGTGCGTGTGTGTGTAAGTGTGCCTGTGTATGTGCGTGTGGGTGTGTAAGTGTGCGTGTGTATGTGCGTGTGTGTAAGTGTGCCTGTGTATGTGCGTGTGTGTGTAAGTGTGCCTGTGTATGTGCGTGTGTGTGTAAGTGTGCTTGTGTATGTGCGTGTGGGTGTGTAAGTGTGCCTGTGTATGTGCGTGTGTGTAAGTGTGCCTGTGTACGTGCGTGTGTGTGTAAGTGTGCCTGTGTATGTGCGTGTGTGTGTAAGTGTGCCTGTGTATGTGCGTGTGGGTGTGTAAGTGTGCCTGTGTATGTGCGTGTGGGTGTAAGTGTGCCTGTGTATGTGCGTGTGTGTGTAAGTGTGCCTGTGTATGTGCGTGTGGGTGTGTAAGTGTGCCTGTGTATGTGCGTGTGAGTAAGTGTGCCTGTGTATGTGCGTGTGTGTGTAAGTGTGCCTGTGTATGTGCGTGTGGGTGTGTAATTGTGCCTGTGTATGTGCGTGTGTGTGTAAGTGTGCCTGTGTATGTGCGTGTGTGTAAGTGTGCCTGTGTATGTGCGTGTGTGTAAGTGTGCCTGTGTATGTGCGTGTGGGTGTGTAAGTGTGCCTGTGTATGTGCGCGCGTGTGTGTAAGTGTGCCTGTGTATGTGCGTGTGGGTGTGTAAGTGTGCCTGTGTATGTGCGTGTGTGTTAGTGTGCCTGTGTATGTGCGTGTGTGTTAGTGTACCTGTGTATGTGCGTGTGTGTAATTGTGCCTGTGTAGGTGCGTGTGGATGTGTAAGTGTGCCTGTGTATGTGCGTGTGTGTTAGTGTGCCTGTGTATGTGCGTGTGTGTAATTGTGCCTGTGTAGGTGCGTGTGGATGTGTAAGTGTGCCTGTGTATGTGCGTGTGTGTTAGTGTGCCTGTGTATGTGCGTGTGTGTAATTGTGCCTGTGTAGGTGCGTGCGGGTGTGTAAGTGTGCCTGTGTATGTGCGTGTGGGTGTGTAAGTGTGCCTGTGTATGTGCGTGTGTGTGTAACTGTGCCTGTGTATGTGCGTGTGTGTGTAAGTGTGCCTGTGTATGTGCGTATGGGTGTGTAAGTGTGCCTGTGTATGTGCGCGCGTGTGTGTAAGTGTGCCTGTGTATGTGCGTGTGGGTGTGTAAGTGTGCCTGTGTATGTGCGTGTGTGTTAGTGTGCCTGTGTATGTGCGTGTGTATAATTGTGCCTGTGTAGGTACGTGCGGGTGTGTAAGTGTGCCTGTGTATGTGCGTGTGCGTGTGTAAGTGTGCCTGTGTATGTGCGTGTGTGTGTAAGTGTGCCTGTGTATGTGCGTGCGGGTGTGTAAGTGTGCCTGTGTATGTGCGTGTGTGTAAGTGTGCCTGTGTATGTGCGCGCGTGTGTGTAAGTGTGCCTGTGTATGTGCGTGTGGGTGTGTAAGTGTGCCTGTGTATGTGCGTGTGTGTGTAAGTGTGCCTGTGTATGTGCGTGTGGGTGTGTAAGTGTGCGTGTGTATGTGCGTGTGTGTAAGTGTGCCTGTGTATGTGCGTGTGTGTGTAAGTGTGCCTGTGTATGTGCGTGTGTGTGTGTAAGTGTGCTTGTGTATGTGCGTGTGGGTGTGTAAGTGTGCCTGTGTATGTGCGTGTGTGTAAGTGTGCCTGTGTACGTGCGTGTGTGTGTAAGTGTGCCTGTGTATGTGCGTGTGTGTGTAAGTGTGCCTGTGTATGTGCGTGTGGGTGTGTAAGTGTGCCTGTGTATGTGCGTGTGGGTGTAAGTGTGCCTGTGTATGTGCGTGTGTGTGTAAGTGTGCCTGTGTATGTGCGTGTGGGTGTGTAAGTGTGCCTGTGTATGTGCGTGTGAGTAAGTGTGCCTGTGTATGTGCGTGTGTGTGTAAGTGTGCCTGTGTATGTGCGTGTGGGTGTGTAATTGTGCCTGTGTATGTGCGTGTGTGTGTAAGTGTGCCTGTGTATGTGCGTGTGTGTAAGTGTGCCTGTGTATGTGCGTGTGTGTAAGTGTGCCTGTGTATGTGCGTGTGGGTGTGTAAGTGTGCCTGTGTATGTGCGCGCGTGTGTGTAAGTGTGCCTGTGTATGTGCGTGTGGGTGTGTAAGTGTGCCTGTGTATGTGCGTGTGTGTTAGTGTGCCTGTGTATGTGCGTGTGTGTTAGTGTACCTGTGTATGTGCGTGTGTGTAATTGTGCCTGTGTAGGTGCGTGTGGATGTGTAAGTGTGCCTGTGTATGTGCGTGTGTGTTAGTGTGCCTGTGTATGTGCGTGTGTGTAATTGTGCCTGTGTAGGTGCGTGCGGGTGTGTAAGTGTGCCTGTGTATGTGCGTGTGGGTGTGTAAGTGTGCCTGTGTATGTGCGTGTGTGTGTAAGTGTGCCTGTGTACGTGCGTGCGGGTGTGTAAGTGTGCCTGTGTATGTGCGTGTGTGTAATTGTGCCTGTGTAGGTGCGTGCGGGTGTGTAAGTGTGCCTGTGTATGTGCGTGTGTGTAAGTGTGCCTGTGTATGTGCGCGCGTGTGAGTAAGTGTGCCTGTGTATGTGCCTGTGGGTGTGTAAGTGTGCCTGTGTATGTGCGTGTGTGTAAGTGTGCCTGTGTATGTGCGTGTGGGTGTGTAAGTGTGCCTGTGTATGTGCGTGTGTGTAAGTGTGCCTGTGTATGTGCGTGTGTGTGTAAGTGTGCCTGTGTATGTGCGTGTGTGTGTAAGTGTGCCTGTGTATGTGCGTGTGGGTGTGTAAGTGTGCCTGTGTATGTGCGTGTGTGTAAGTGTGCCTGTGTATGTGCGTGTGTGTGTAAGTGTGCCTGCGTATGTGCGTGTGTGTGTAAGTGTGCCTGTGTATGTGCGTGTGGGTGTGTAAGTGTGCCTGTGTATGTGCGTGTGTGTGTAAGTGTGCCTTTGTATGTGCGTGTGTGTGTAAGTGTGCCTGTGTATGTGCGTGTGGGTGTGTAAGTGTGCCTGTGTATGTGCGTGTGTGTAGGTGTGCCTGTGTATGTGCGTGTGTGTGTAAGTGTGCCTGTGTATGTGCGTGTGGGTGTGTAAGTGTGCCTGTGTATGTGCGTGTGTGTGTAAGTGTGCCTGTGTATGTGCGTGGGTGTGTAAGTGTGCCTGTGTATGTGCGTGTGTGTAAGTGTGCCTGTGTATGTGCGCGCGTGTGTGTAAGTGTGCCTGTGTATGTGCGTGTGGGTGTGTAAGTGTGCCTGTGTATGTGCGTGTGTGTGCGTAAGTGTGCCTGTGTATGTGCGTGTGTGTGTGTAAGTGTGCCTGTGTATGGACGCGCGCGTGCGTGTGTGTGTAAGTGTGCCCGTGTATGTGCGTGTGTGTAACTGTGCCTGTGTAGGTGCGTGTGGGTGTGTAAGTGTGCCAGTGTATGTGCGTGCGGGTGTGTAAGTGTGCCTGTGTATGTGCGTGTGTGTAATTGTGCCTGTGTCGGTGCGTGCGGGTTTGTAAGTGTGCCTGTGTATGTGCGTGTGTGTAAGTGTGCCTGTGTATGTGCGTGTGGGTGTGTAAGTGTGCCTGTGTATGTGCGTGTGTGTGTAAGTGTGCCTGTGTATGTGCGTGTGGGTGTGTAAGTGTGCCTGTGTATGTGCGTGTGTGTAAGTGTGCCTGTGTATGTGCGTGTGTGTGTAAGTGTGCCTGTGTATGTGCGTGTGTGTGTAAGTGTGCCTGTGTATGTGCGTGTGGGTGTGTAAGTGTGCCATTGTATGTGCGTGTGTGTAAGTGTGCCTGTGTATGTGCGTCTGTGTGTAAGTGTGCCTGTGTATGTGCGTGTGGGTGTGTAAGTGTGCCTGTGTATGTGCGTGGGTGTGTAAGTGTGCCTGTGTATATACGTGTGTGTAAGTGTGCCTGTGTATGTGCGTGTGTGTAAGTGTGCCTGTGTATGTGCGTGGGTGTGTAAGTGTGCCTGTGTATGTGCGTAGGTGTGTAAGTGTGCCTGTGTATGTGTGTAAGTGTGCCTGTGTATGTGCGTGTGTGTAAGTGTGCCTGTGTATGTGCGTGTTTGTGTAAGTGTGCCTGTGTATGTGCGTGTGTGTAAGTGTGCCTGTGTATGTGCGCGCGTGTGTGTAAGTGTGCCTGTGTATGTGCGCGCGTGTGTGTAAGTGTGCCTGTGTATGTGCGTGGGTGTGTAAGTGAGCCTCTGTTTGTGCGTGTGTGTAAGTGTGCCTGTGTATGTGCGTGTGTGTAAGTGTGCCTGTGTATGTGCGTGGGTGTGTAAGTGTGCCTGTGTATGTGCGTGGGTGTGTAAGTGTGCTTGTGTATGTGCGCGTGTGTAATTGTGCCTGTGTATGTGCGTGTGTGTAAGTGTGCCTGTGTATGTGCGCGCGTGTGTGTAAGTGTGCCTGTGTATGTGCGTGGGTGTGTAAGTGTGCCTGAGTATGTGCGTGTGTGTAAGTGTGCCTGTGTATGTGCGTGTGTGTGTAAGTGTGCCTGTGTATGTGCGTGGGTGTGTAAGTGTGCCTGTGTATGTGCTCGCGTGTGTGCAAGTGTGCCTGTGTATGTGCGTGGTTGTGTAAGTGTGCCTGTGTATGTGCGTGTGTGTAAGTGTGCCTGTGTATGTGCGTGGGGGTGTAAGTGTGCCTGTGTATGTGCGTGGGTGTGTAAGTGTGCCTGTGTATGTGCGCGTGTGTAATTGTGCCTGTGTATGTGCGTGTGTGTAAGTGTGCCTGTGTATGTGCGCGCGTGTGTGTAAGTGTGCCTGTGTATGTGCGTGGGTGTGTAAGTGTGCCTGTGTATGTGCGTGTGTGTAAGTGTGCCTGTGTATGTGCGTGGGTGTGTAAGGTTGCCTGTGTATGTGCGTGGGTGTGTAAGTGTGCCTGTGTATGTGCGCGTGTGTAATTGTGCCTGTGTATGTGCGTGTGTGTAAGTGTGCCTGTGTATGTGCGCGCGTGTGTGTAAGTGTGCCTGTGTATGTGCGTGGGTGTGTGTAAGTGTGCCTGTGTATGTGCGTGGGTGTGTAAGTGTGCCTGTGTATGTGCGTGTGGGTGTGTAAGTGTGCCTGTGTATGTGCGTGTGTGTAAGTGTGCCTGTGTATGTGCGCGCGTGTGTGTAAGTGTGCCTGTGTATGTGCGTGTGTGTAAGTGTGCCTGTGTATGTGCGTGGGTGTGTATGTGTGCCTGTGTATGTGCGCGCGTGTGTGTAAGTGTGCCTGTGTATGTGCGTGGGTGGGTAAGTGTGCCTGTGTATGTGCGTGTGTGTAAGTGTGCCTGTGTATGTGCGTGGGTGTGTAAGTTTGCCTGTGTATGTGCGTGGGTGTGTAAGTGTGCCTGTGTATGTGCGCGTGTGTAATTGTGCCTGTGTATGTGCGTGTGTGTAAGTGTGCCTGTGTATGTGCGCGCGTGTGTGTAAGTGTGCCTGTGTATGTGCGTGGGTGTGTAAGTGTGCCTGTGTATGTGCGCGCATGTGTGTAAGTGTGCCTGTGTATGTGCGTGGGTGTGTAAGTGTGCCTGTGTATGTTCGTGGGTGTGTAAGTGTGCCTGTGTATGTGCGCGTGTGTAATTGTGCCTGTGTATGTGCGTGTGTGTGTAAGTGTGCCTGTGTATGTGCGTGGGTGTGTAAGTGTGCCTGTGTATGTGCGTGTGTGTGTAAGTGTGCCTGTGTATGTGCGTGTGTGTGTAAGTGTGCCTGTGTATGTGCGTGTGGGTGTGTAAGTGTGCCTGTGTATGTGCGTGTGTGTAAGTGTGCCTGTGTATGTGCGTGTGTGTGTAAGTGTGCCTGTGTATGTGCGTGTGGGTATGTAATTGTGCCTGTGTATGTGCGTGTGTGTGTAAGTGTGCCTGTGTATGTGCGTGTGTGTAAGTGTGCCTGTGTATGTGCTTGTGTGTGAGTGTGCCTGTGTATGTGCGCGTGTGTAATTGTGCCTGTGTATGTGCGCGCGTGTGTGTAAGTGTGCATGTGTATGTGCGTGGGTGTGTAAGTGTGCCTGTGTATGTGCGTGTGTGTAAGTGTGCCTGTGAATGTGCGTGTGTGTAAGTGTGCCTGTGTATGTGCGTGGGTGTGTAAGTGTGCCTGTGTATGTGCGTGGGTGTGTAAGTGTGCCTGTGAATGTGCGTGGGTGTGTAAGTGTGCCTGTGTATGTGCGTGGGTGTGTAAGTGTGCCTGTGTATGTGCGTGGGTGTATAAGTGTGCCTGTGTATGTGCGTGGGTGTGTAAGTGTGCCTGTGTATGTGCGTGGGTGTGTAAGTGTGCCTGTGAATGTGCGTGTGTGTAAGTGTGCCTGTGTATGTGCGTGGGTGTGTAAGTGTGCCTGTGTATGTGCGTGGGTGTGTAAGTGTGCCTGTGTATGTGCGTGGGAGTGTAAGTGTGCCTGTGTATGTGTGAGTAAGTGTGCCTGTGTATGTGCGTGTGTGTAAGTGTGCCTGTGTATGTGCGTGGGTGTGTAAGTGTGCCTGTGTATGTGCGTGTGTGTAATTGTGCCTGTGTATGTGCGCGCGTGTGTGTAAGTGTGCCTGTGTATGTGCGTGGGTGTGTAAGTGTGCCTGTGTATGTGCGTGGGTGTATAAGTGTGCCTGTGTATGTGCGTGGGTGTGTAAGTGTGCCTGTGTATGTGCGTGGGTGTGTAAGTGTGCCTGTGAATGTGCGTGTGTGTAAGTGTGCCTGTGTATGTGCGTGGGTGTGTAAGTGTGCCTGTGTATGTGCGTGGGTGTGTAAGTGTGCCTGTGTATGTGCGTGGGAGTGTAAGTGTGCCTGTGTATGTGTGAGTAAGTGTGCCTGTGTATGTGCGTGTGTGTAAGTGTGCCTGTGTATGTGCGTGGGTGTGTAAGTGTGCCTGTGTATGTGCGTGTGTGTAATTGTGCCTGTGTATGTGCGCGCGTGTGTGTAAGTGTGCCTGTGTATGTGCGTGTGGGTGTGTAAGTGTGCCTGTGTATGTGCGTGTGTGTGTAAGTGTGCCTGTGTATGTGCGTGTGTGTGTGTAAGTGTGCCTGTGTATGTGCGTGTGGGTGTGTAAGTGTGCCATTGTATGTGCGTGTGTGTAAGTGTGCCTGTGTATGTGCGTCTGTGTGTAAGCGTGCCTGTGTATGTGCGTGTGTGTAAGTGTGCCTGTGTATGTGCGCGCGTGTGTGTAAGTGTGCCTGTGTATGTGCGTGTGTGTAAGTGTGCCTGTGTATGTGCGTGGGTGTGTAAGTGTGCCTGTGTATGTGCGTGGGTGTGTAAGTGTGCCTGTGTATGTGCGATTGTGTAATTGTGCCTGTGTATGTGCGTGTGTGTAAGTGTGCCTGTGTATGTGCGCGCGTGTGTGTAAGTGTGCCTGTGTATGTGCGTGGGTGTGTAAGTGTGCCTGTGTGTGTGCGTGTGTGTAAGTGTGCCTGTGTATGTGCGTGTGTGTGTAAGTGTGCCTGTGTATGTGCGTGGGTGTGTAAGTGTGCCTGTGTATGTGCTCGCGTGTGTGTAAGTGTGCCTGTGTATGTGCGTGGGTGTGTAAGTGTGCCTGTGTATGTGCGTGTGTGTAAGTGTGCCTGTGTATGTGCGTGGGTGTGTAAGTGTGCCTGTGTATGTGCGTGGGTGTGTAAGTGTGCCTGTGTATGTGCGCGTGTGTAATTGTGCCTGTGTATGTGCGTGTGTGTAAGTGTGCCTGTGTATGTGCGCGCGTGTGTGTAAGTGTGCCTGTGTATGTGCGTGGGTGTGTAAGTGTGCCTGTGTATGTGCGTGTGTGTAAGTGTGCCTGTGTATGTGCGTGGGTGTGTAAGTGTGCCTGTGTATGTGCGTGGGTGTGTAAGTGTGCCTGTGAATGTGCGCGTGTGTAATTGTGCCTGTGTATGTGCGAGTGTGTAAGTGTGCCTGTGTATGTGCGCGCGTGTGTGTAAGTGTGCCTGTGTATGTGCGTGTGTGTGTAAGTGTGTCTGTGTATGTGCGTGTGTGTGTAAGTGTGCCTGTGTATGTGCGTGTGGGTGTGTAAGTGTGCCTGTGTATGTGCGTGTGTGTAGGTGTGCCTGTGTATGTGCGTGGGTGTGTAAGTGTGCCTGTGTATGTGCGTGTGGGTGTGTAAGTGTGCCTGTGTATGTGCGTGTGTGTGTAAGTGTGCCTGTGTATGTGCGTGGGTGTGTAAGTGTGCCTGTGTATGTGCGCGAGTGTAAGTGTGCCTGTGTGTGTGCGCGCGTGTGTGTAAGTGTGCCTGTGTATGTGCGTGTGGGTGTGTAAGTGTGCCTGTGTATGTGCGTGTGTGTGCGTATGTGTGCCTGTGTATGTGCGTGTGTGTGTGTAAGTGTGCCTGTGTATGGACGCGCGCGTGCGTGTGTGTGTAAGTTCCCGTGTATGTGCGTGTGTGTAACTGTGCCTGTGTAGGTGCGTGTGGGTGTGTAAGTGTGCCAGTGTATGTGCGTGCGGGTGTGTAAGTGTGCCTGTGTATGTGCGTGTGTGTAATTGTGCCTGTGTCGGTGCGTGCGGGTGTGTAAGTGTGCCTGTGTATGTGCGTGTGTGTGTAAGTGTGCCTGTGTATGTGCGTGTGGGTGTGTAAGTGTGCCTGTGTATGTGCGTGTGTGTAAGTGTGCCTGTGTATGTGCGTGTGTGTAAGTGTGCCTGTGTATGTGCGTGTGTGTGTAAGTGTGCCTGTGTATGTGCGTGTGGGTGTGTAAGTGTGCCATTGTATGTGCGTGTGTGTAAGTGTGCCTGTGTATGTGCGTCTGTGTGTAAGTGTGCCTGTGTATGTGCGTGTGGGTGTGTAAGTGTGCCTGTGTATGTGCGTGTGTGTAAGTGTGCCTGTGTATGTGCGTGGGTGTGTAAGTGTGCCTGTGTATGTACGTGTGTGTAAGTGTGCCTGTGTATGTGCGTGTGTGTAAGTGTGCCTGTGTATGTGCGTGGGTGTGTAAGTGTGCCTGTGTATGTGCGTAGGTGTGTAAGTGTGCCTGTGTATGTGTGTGTGTAAGTGTGCCTGTGAATGTGCGTGTGTGTAAGTGTGCCTGTGTATGTGCGTGGGTGTGTAAGTGTGCCTGTGTATGTGCGTGTGTGTAAGTGTGCCTGTGTATGTGCGCGCGTGTGTGTAAGTGTGCCTGTGTATGTGCGTGTGTGTAAGTGTGCCTGTGTATGTGCGTGGGTGTGTAAGTGTGCCTGTGTATGTGCGTGGGTGTGTAAGTGTGCCTGTGTATGTGCGCGTGTGTAATTGTGCCTGTGTATGTGCGTGTGTGTAAGTGTGCCTGTGTATGTGCGCGCGTGTGTGTAAGTGTGCCTGTGTATGTGCGTGGGTGTGTAAGTGTGCCTGTGTATGTGCGTGTGTGTAAGTGTGCCTGTGTATGTGCGTGTGTGTGTAAGTGTGCCTGTGTATGTGCGTGGGTGTGTAAGTGTGCCTGTGTATGTGCTCGCGTGTGTGTAAGTGTGCCTGTGTATGTGCGTGGGTGTGTAAGTGTGCCTGTGTATGTGCGTGTGTGTAAGTGTGCCTGTGTATGTGCGTGGGTGTGCAAGTGTGCCTGTGTATGTGCGTGGGTGTGTAAGTGTGCCTGTGTATGTGCGTGGGAGTGTAAGTGTGCCTGTGTATGTGTGAGTAAGTGTGCCTGTGTATGTGCGTGTGTGTAAGTGTGCCTGTGTATGTGCGTGGGTGTGTAAGTGTGCCTGTGTATGTGCGTGTGTGTAATTGTGCCTGTGTATGTGCGCGCGTGTGTGTAAGTGTGCCTGTGTATGTGCGTGTGGGTGTGTAAGTGTGCCTGTGTATGTGCGTGTGTGTGTAAGTGTGCCTGTGTATGTGCGTGTGTGTGTGTAAGTGTGCCTGTGTATGTGCGTGTGGGTGTGTAAGTGTGCCATTGTATGTGCGTGTGTGTAAGTGTGCCTGTGTATGTGCGTCTGTGTGTAAGCGTGCCTGTGTATGTGCGTGTGTGTAAGTGTGCCTGTGTATGTGCGCGCGTGTGTGTAAGTGTGCCTGTGTATGTGCGTGTGTGTAAGTGTGCCTGTGTATGTGCGTGGGTGTGTAAGTGTGCCTGTGTATGTGCGTGGGTGTGTAAGTGTGCCTGTGTATGTGCGATTGTGTAATTGTGCCTGTGTATGTGCGTGTGTGTAAGTGTGCCTGTGTATGTGCGCGCGTGTGTGTAAGTGTGCCTGTGTATGTGCGTGGGTGTGTAAGTGTGCCTGTGTGTGTGCGTGTGTGTAAGTGTGCCTGTGTATGTGCGTGTGTGTGTAAGTGTGCCTGTGTATGTGCGTGGGTGTGTAAGTGTGCCTGTGTATGTGCTCGCGTGTGTGTAAGTGTGCCTGTGTATGTGCGTGGGTGTGTAAGTGTGCCTGTGTATGTGCGTGTGTGTAAGTGTGCCTGTGTATGTGCGTGGGTGTGTAAGTGTGCCTGTGTATGTGCGTGGGTGTGTAAGTGTGCCTGTGTATGTGCGCGTGTGTAATTGTGCCTGTGTATGTGCGTGTGTGTAAGTGTGCCTGTGTATGTGCGCGCGTGTGTGTAAGTGTGCCTGTGTATGTGCGTGGGTGTGTAAGTGTGCCTGTGTATGTGCGTGTGTGTAAGTGTGCCTGTGTATGTGCGTGGGTGTGTAAGTGTGCCTGTGTATGTGCGTGGGTGTGTAAGTGTGCCTGTGAATGTGCGCGTGTGTAATTGTGCCTGTGTATGTGCGAGTGTGTAAGTGTGCCTGTGTATGTGCGCGCGTGTGTGTAAGTGTGCCTGTGTATGTGCGTGTGTGTGTAAGTGTGTCTGTGTATGTGCGTGTGTGTGTAAGTGTGCCTGTGTATGTGCGTGTGGGTGTGTAAGTGTGCCTGTGTATGTGCGTGTGTGTAGGTGTGCCTGTGTATGTGCGTGGGTGTGTAAGTGTGCCTGTGTATGTGCGTGTGGGTGTGTAAGTGTGCCTGTGTATGTGCGTGTGTGTGTAAGTGTGCCTGTGTATGTGCGTGGGTGTGTAAGTGTGCCTGTGTATGTGCGCGAGTGTAAGTGTGCCTGTGTGTGTGCGCGCGTGTGTGTAAGTGTGCCTGTGTATGTGCGTGTGGGTGTGTAAGTGTGCCTGTGTATGTGCGTGTGTGTGCGTATGTGTGCCTGTGTATGTGCGTGTGTGTGTGTAAGTGTGCCTGTGTATGGACGCGCGCGTGCGTGTGTGTGTAAGTTCCCGTGTATGTGCGTGTGTGTAACTGTGCCTGTGTAGGTGCGTGTGGGTGTGTAAGTGTGCCAGTGTATGTGCGTGCGGGTGTGTAAGTGTGCCTGTGTATGTGCGTGTGTGTAATTGTGCCTGTGTCGGTGCGTGCGGGTGTGTAAGTGTGCCTGTGTATGTGCGTGTGTGTGTAAGTGTGCCTGTGTATGTGCGTGTGGGTGTGTAAGTGTGCCTGTGTATGTGCGTGTGTGTAAGTGTGCCTGTGTATGTGCGTGTGTGTGTAAGTGTGCCTGTGTATGTGCGTGTGTGTGTAAGTGTGCCTGTGTATGTGCGTGTGGGTGTGTAAGTGTGCCATTGTATGTGCGTGTGTGTAAGTGTGCCTGTGTATGTGCGTCTGTGTGTAAGTGTGCCTGTGTATGTGCGTGTGGGTGTGTAAGTGTGCCTGTGTATGTGCGTGTGTGTAAGTGTGCCTGTGTATGTGCGTGGGTGTGTAAGTGTGCCTGTGTATGTACGTGTGTGTAAGTGTGCCTGTGTATGTGCGTGTGTGTAAGTGTGCCTGTGTATGTGCGTGGGTGTGTAAGTGTGCCTGTGTATGTGCGTAGGTGTGTAAGTGTGCCTGTGTATGTGTGTGTGTAAGTGTGCCTGTGAATGTGCGTGTGTGTAAGTGTGCCTGTGTATGTGCGTGTGAGTAAGTGTGCCTGTGTATGTGCGTGTGTGTGTAAGTGTGCCTGTGTATGTGCGTGTGGGTGTGTAATTGTGCCTGTGTATGTGCGTGTGTGTGTAAGTGTGCCTGTGTATGTGCGTGTGTGTAAGTGTGCCTGTGTATGTGCGTGTGTGTAAGTGTGCCTGTGTATGTGCGTGTGGGTGTGTAAGTGTGCCTGTGTATGTGCGCGCGTGTGTGTAAGTGTGCCTGTGTATGTGCGCGCGTGTGTGTAAGTGTGCCTGTGTATGTGCGTGGGTGTGTAAGTGTGCCTGTGTATGTGCGTGTGTGTAAGTGTGCCTGTGTATGTGCGTGTGTGTGTAAGTGTGCCTGTGTATGTGCGTGGGTGTGTAAGTGTGCCTGTGCATGTGCTCGCGTGTGTGTAAGTGTGCCTGTGTATGTGCGTGGGTGTGTAAGTGTGCCTGTGTATGTGCGTGTGTGTAAGTGTGCCTGTGTATGTGCGTGGGTGTGTAAGTGTGCCTGTGTATGTGCGTGGGTGTGTAAGTGTGCCTGTGTATGTGCGCGTGTGTAATTGTGCCTGTGTATGTGCGTGTGTGTAAGTGTGCCTGTGTATGTGCGCGCGTGTGTGTAAGTGTGCCTGTGTATGTGCGTGGGTGTGTAAGTGTGCCTGTGTATGTGCGTGTGTGTAAGTGTGCCTGTGTATGTGCGTGGGTGTGTAAGTGTGTCTGTGTATGTGCGTGGGTGTGTAGGTGTGCCTGTGTATGTGCGCGTGTGTAATTGTGCCTGTGTATGTGCGTGTGTGTAAGTGTGCCTGTGTATGTGCGCGCGTGTGTGTAAGTGTGCCTGTGTATGTGCGTGTGGGTGTGTAAGTGTGCCTGTATATGTGCGTGTGTGTGTAAGTGTGCCTGTGTATGTGCGTGTGGGTGTGTAAGTGTGCGTGTGTATGTGCGTGTGTGTAAGTGTGCCTGTGTATGTGCGTGTGTGTGTAAGTGTGCCTGTGTATGTGCGTGGGTGTGTAAGTGTGCCTGTGTATGTGCGCGTGTGTAATTGTGCCTGTGTATGTGCGTGTGTGTAAGTGTGCCTGTGTATGTGCGCGCGTGTGTGTAAGTGTGCCTGTGTATGTGCGTGGGTGTGTAAGTGTGCCTGTGTATGTGCGCGCGTGTGTGTAAGTGTGCCTGTGTATGTGCGTGGGTGTGTAAGTGTGCCTGTGTATGTTCGTGGGTGTGTAAGTGTGCCTGTGTATGTGCGCGTGTGTAATTGTGCCTGTGTATGTGCGTGTGTGTGTGTAAGTGTGCCTGTGTATGTGCGTGGGTGTGTAAGTGTGCCTGTGTATGTGCGTGTGTGTGTAAGTGTGCCTGTGTATGTGCGTGTGTGTGTAAGTGTGCCTGTGTATGTGCGTGTGGGTGTGTAAGTGTGCCTGTGTATGTGCGTGTGTGTAAGTGTGCCTGTGTACGTGCGTGTGTGTGTAAGTGTGCCTGTGTATGTGCGTGTGTGTGTAAGTGTGCCTGTGTATGTGCGTGTGGGTGTGTAAGTGTGCCTGTGTATGTGCGTGTGTGTGTAAGTGTGCCTGTGTATGTGCGTGTGTGTGTAAGTGTGCCTGTGTATGTGCGTGTGGGTGTGTAAGTGTGCCTGTGTATGTGCGTGTGTGTAAGTGTGCCTGTGTATGTGCGTGTGTGTGTAAGTGTGCCTGTGTATGTGCGTGTGGGTGTGTAATTGTGCCTGTGTATGTGCGTGTGTGTGTAAGTGTGCCTGTGTATGTGCGTGTGTGTAAGTGTGCCTGTGTATGTGCGTGTGTGTAAGTGTGCCTGTGTATGTGCGTGTGGGTGTGTAAGTGTGCCTGTGTATGTGCGCGCGTGTGTGTAAGTGTGCCTGTGTATGTGCGTGTGGGTGTGTAAGTGTGCCTGTGTATGTGCGTGTGTGTTAGTGTGCCTGTGTATGTGCGTGTGTGTTAGTGTACCTGTGTATGTGCGTGTGTGTAATTGTGCCTGTGTAGGTGCGTGTGGATGTGTAAGTGTGCCTGTGTATGTGCGTGTGTGTTAGTGTGCCTGTGTATGTGCGTGTGTGTAATTGTGCCTGTGTAGGTGCGTGCGGGTGTGTAAGTGTGCCTGTGTATGTGCGTGTGGGTGTGTAAGTGTGCCTGTGTATGTGCGTGTGTGTGTAAGTGTGCCTGTGTATGTGCGTGCGGGTGTGTAAGTGTGCCTGTGTATGTGCGTGTGTGTAATTGTGCCTGTGTAGGTGCGTGCGGGTGTGTAAGTGTGCCTGTGTATGTACGTGTGTGTAAGTGTGCCTGTGTATGTGCGTGTGTGTAAGTGTGCCTGTGTATGTGCGTGTGTCTAAGTGTGTCTGTGTATGAGCGCGCGTGTGTGTAAGTGTGCCTGTGTATGTGCGTGTGTGTGTAACTGTGCCTGTGTATGTGCGTGTGTGTAAGTGTGCCTGTGTATGTGCGTGTGGGTGTGTAAGTGTGCCTGTGTATGTGCGCGCGTGTGTGTAAGTGTGCCTGTGTATGTGCGTGTGGGTGTGTAAGTGTGCCTGTGTATGTGCGTGTGTGTTAGTGTGCCTGTGTATGTGCGTGTGTATAATTGTGCCTGTGTAGGTACGTGCGGGTGTGTAAGTGTGCCTGTGTATGTGCGTGTGCGTGTGTAAGTGTGCCTGTGTATGTGCGTGTGTGTGTAAGTGTGCCTGTGTATGTGCGTGCGGGTGTGTAAGTGTGCCTGTGTATGTGCGTGTGTGTAAGTGTGCCTGTGTATGTGCGCGCGTGTGTGTAAGTGTGCCTGTGTATGTGCGTGTGGGTGTGTAAGTGTGCCTGTGTATGTGCGTGTGTGTGTAAGTGTGCCTGTGTATGTGCGTGTGGGTGTGTAAGTGTGCGTGTGTATGTGCGTGTGTGTAAGTGTGCCTGTGTATGTGCGTGTGTGTGTAAGTGTGCCTGTGTATGTGCGTGTGTGTGTAAGTGTGCTTGTGTATGTGCGTGTGGGTGTGTAAGTGTGCCTGTGTATGTGCGTGTGTGTAAGTGTGCCTGTGTACGTGCGTGTGTGTGTAAGTGTGCCTGTGTATGTGCGTGTGTGTGTAAGTGTGCCTGTGTATGTGCGTGTGGGTGTGTAAGTGTGCCTGTGTATGTGCGTGTGGGTGTAAGTGTGCCTGTGTATGTGCGTGTGTGTAAGTGTGCCTGTGTATGTGCGTGTGGGTGTGTAAGTGTGCCTGTGTATGTGCGTGTGAGTAAGTGTGCCTGTGTATGTGCGTGTGTGTGTAAGTGTGCCTGTGTATGTGCGTGTGGGTGTGTAATTGTGCCTGTGTATGTGCGTGTGTGTGTAAGTGTGCCTGTGTATGTGCGTGTGTGTAAGTGTGCCTGTGTATGTGCGTGTGTGTAAGTGTGCCTGTGTATGTGCGTGTGGGTGTGTAAGTGTGCCTGTGTATGTGCGCGCGTGTGTGTAAGTGTGCCTGTGTATGTGCGTGTGGGTGTGTAAGTGTGCCTGTGTATGTGCGTGTGTGTTAGTGTGCCTGTGTATGTGCGTGTGTGTTAGTGTACCTGTGTATGTGCGTGTGTGTAATTGTGCCTGTGTAGGTGCGTGTGGATGTGTAAGTGTGCCTGTGTATGTGCGTGTGTGTTAGTGTGCCTGTGTATGTGCGTGTGTGTAATTGTGCCTGTGTAGGTGCGTGCGGGTGTGTAAGTGTGCCTGTGTATGTGCGTGTGGGTGTGTAAGTGTGCCTGTGTATGTGCGTGTGTGTGTAAGTGTGCCTGTGTACGTGCGTGCGGGTGTGTAAGTGTGCCTGTGTATGTGCGTGTGTGTAATTGTGCCTGTGTAGGTGCGTGCGGGTGTTTAAGTGTGCCTGTGTATGTGCGTGTGTGTAAGTGTGCCTGCGTATGTGCGTGTGTGTGTAAGTGTGCCTGTGTATGTGCGTGTGGGTGTGTAAGTGTGCCTGTGTATGTGCGTGTGTGTGTAAGTGTGCCTGTGTATGTGCGTGTGTGTGTAAGTGTGCCTGTGTATGTGCGTGTGGGTGTGTAAGTGTGCCTGTGTATGTGCGTGTGTGTAGGTGTGCCTGTGTATGTGCGTGTGTGTGTAAGTGTGCCTATGTATGTGCGTGTGGGTGTGTAAGTGTGCCTGTGTATGTGCGTGTGTGTGTAAGTGTGCCTGTGTATGTGCGTGGGTGTGTAAGTGTGCCTGTGTATGTGCGTGTGTGTAAGTGTGCCTGTGTATGTGCGCGCGTGTGTGTAAGTGTGCCTGTGTATGTGCGTGTGGGTGTGTAAGTGTGCCTGTGTATGTGCGTGTGTGTGCGTAAGTGTGCCTGTGTATGTGCGTGTGTGTGTGTAAGTGTGCCTGTGTATGGACGCGCGCGTGCGTGTGTGTGTAAGTGTGCCCGTGTATGTGCGTGTGTGTAACTGTGCCTGTGTAGGTGCGTGTGGGTGTGTAAGTGTGCCAGTGTATGTGCGTGCGGGTGTGTAAGTGTGCCTGTGTATGTGCGTGTGTGTAATTGTGCCTGTGTCGGTGCGTGCGGGTTTGTAAGTGTGCCTGTGTATGTGCGTGTGTGTAAGTGTGCCTGTGTATGTGCGTGTGGGTGTGTAAGTGTGCCTGTGTATGTGCGTGTGTGTGTAAGTGTGCCTGTGTATGTGCGTGTGGGTGTGTAAGTGTGCCTGTGTATGTGCGTGTGTGTAAGTGTGCCTGTGTATGTGCGTGTGTGTGTAAGTGTGCCTGTGTATGTGCGTCTGTGTGTAAGTGTGCCTGTGTATGTGCGTGTGGGTGTGTAAGTGTGCCATTGTATGTGCGTGTGTGTAAGTGTGCCTGTGTATGTGCGTGTGGGTGTGTAAGTGTGCCTGTGTATGTGCGCGCGTGTGTGTAAGTGTGCCTGTGTATGTGCGTGTGGGTGTGTAAGTGTGCCTGTGTATGTGCGTGTGTGTTAGTGTGCCTGTGTATGTGCGTGTGTGTTAGTGTACCTGTGTATGTGCGTGTGTGTAATTGTGCCTGTGTAGGTGCGTGTGGGTGTGTAAGTGTGCCTGTGTATATGCGTGGGTGTGTAAGTGTGCCTGTGTATATACGTGTGTGTAAGTGTGCCTGTGTATGTGCGTGTGTGTAAGTGTGCCTGTGTATGTGCGTGGGTGTGTAAGTGTGCCTGTGTATGTGCGTAGGTGTGTAAGTGTGCCTGTGTATGTGTGTAAGTGTGCCTGTGTATGTGCGTGTGTGTAAGTGTGCCTGTGTATGTGCGTGTTTGTGTAAGTGTGCCTGTGTATGTGCGTGTGTGTAAGTGTGCCTGTGTATGTGCGCGCGTGTGTGTAAGTGTGCCTGTGTATGTGCGCGCGTGTGTGTAAGTGTGCCTGTGTATGTGCGTGGGTGTGTAAGTGAGCCTCTGTTTGTGCGTGTGTGTAAGTGTGCCTGTGTATGTGCGTGTGTGTAAGTGTGCCTGTGTATGTGCGTGGGTGTGTCAGTGTGCCTGTGTATGTGCGTGGGTGTGTAAGTGTGCCTGTGTATGTGCGCGTGTGTAATTGTGCCTGTGTATGTGCGTGTGTGTAAGTGTGCCTGTGTATGTGCGCGCGTGTGTGTAAGTGTGCCTGTGTATGTGCGTGGGTGTGTAAGTGTGCCTGAGTATGTGCGTGTGTGTAAGTGTGCCTGTGTATGTGCGTGTGTGTGTAAGTGTGCCTGTGTATGTGCGTGGGTGTGTAAGTGTGCCTGTGTATGTGCTCGCGTGTGTGCAAGTGTGCCTGTGTATGTGCGTGGGTGTGTAAGTGTGCCTGTGTATGTGCGTGTGTGTAAGTGTGCCTGTGTATGTGCGTGGGTGTGTAAGTGTGCCTGTGTATGTGCGTGGGTGTGTAAGTGTGCCTGTGTATGTGCGCGTGTGTAATTGTGCCTGTGTATGTGCGTGTGTGTAAGTGTGCCTGTGTATGTGCGCGCGTGTTTGTAAGTGTGCCTGTGTATGTGCGTGGGTGTGTAAGTGTGCCTGTGTATGTGCGTGTGTGTAAGTGTGCCTGTGTATGTGCGTGGGTGTGTAAGTGTGCCTGTGTATGTGCGTGGGTGTGTAAGTGTGCCTGTGTATGTGCGCGTGTGTAATTGTGCCTGTGTATGTGCGTGTGTGTAAGTGTGCCTGTGTATGTGCGCGCGTGTGTGTAAGTGTGCCTGTGTATGTGCGTGGGTGTGTGTAAGTGTGCCTGTGTATGTGCGTGGGTGTGTAAGTGTGCCTGTGTATGTGCGTGTGGGTGTGTAAGTGTGCCTGTGTATGTGCGTGTGTGTAAGTGTGCCTGTGTATGTGCGCGCGTGTGTGTAAGTGTGCCTGTGTATGTGCGCGCGTGTGTGTAAGTGTGCCTGTGTATGTGCGCGCGTGTGTGTAAGTGTGCCTGTGTATGTGCGTGGGTGTGTAAGTGTGCCTGTGTATGTGCGTGTGTGTAAGTGTGCCTGTGTATGTGCGTGTGTGTAAGTGTGCCTGTGTATGTGCGTGGGTGTGTATGTGTGCCTGTGTATGTGCGCGCGTGTGTGTAAGTGTGCCTGTGTATGTGCGTGGGTGTGTAAGTGTGCCTGTGTATGTGCGTGTGTGTAAGTGTGCCTGTGTATGTGCGTGGGTGTGTAAGTTTGCCTGTGTATGTGCGTGGGTGTGTAAGTGTGCCTGTGTATGTGCGCGTGTGTAATTGTGCCTGTGTATGTGCGTGTGTGTAAGTGTGCCTGTGTATGTGCGCGAGTGTGTGTAAGTGTGCCTGTGTATGTGCGTGGGTGTGTAAGTGTGCCTGTGTATGTGCGCGCGTGTGTGTAAGTGTGCCTGTGTATGTGCGTGGGTGTGTAAGTGTGCCTGTGTATGTTCGTGGGTGTGTAAGTGTGCCTGTGTATGTGCGCGTGTGTAATTGTGCCTGTGTATGTGCGTGTGTGTGTAAGTGTGCCTGTGTATGTGCGTGGGTGTGTAAGTGTGCCTGTGTATGTGCGTGTGTGTGTAAGTGTGCCTGTGTATGTGCGTGTGTGTGTAAGTGTGCCTGTGTATGTGCGTGTGGGTGTGTAAGTGTGCCTGTGTATGTGCGTGTGTGTAAGTGTGCCTGTGTATGTGCGTGTGTGTGTAAGTGTGCCTGTGTATGTGCGTGTGGGTATGTAATTGTGCCTGTGTATGTGCGTGTGTGTGTAAGTGTGCCTGTGTGTGCGTGTGTGTAAGTGTGCCTGTGTATGTGCTTGTGTGTGAGTGTGCCTGTGTATGTGCGCGTGTGTAATTGTGCCTGTGTATGTGCGCGCGTGTGTGTAAGTGTGCATGTGTATGTGCGTGGGTGTGTAAGTGTGCCTGTGTATGTGCGTGTGTGTAAGTGTGCCTGTGAATGTGCGTGTGTGTAAGTGTGCCTGTGTATGTGCGTGGGTGTGTAAGTGTGCCTGTGTATGTGCGTGGGTGTGTAAGTGTGCCTGTGAATGTGCGTGGGTGTGTAAGTGTGCCTGTGTATGTGCGTGGGTGTGTAAGTGTGCCTGTGTATGTGCGTGGGTGTATAAGTGTGCCTGTGTATGTGCGTGGGTGTGTAAGTGTGCCTGTGTATGTGCGTGGGTGTGTAAGTGTGCCTGTGAATGTGCGTGTGTGTAAGTGTGCCTGTGTATGTGCGTGGGTGTGTAAGTGTGCCTGTGTATGTGCGTGGGTGTGTAAGTGTGCCTGTGTATGTGCGTGGGAGTGTAAGTGTGCCTGTGTATGTGTGAGTAAGTGTGCCTGTGTATGTGCGTGTGTGTAAGTGTGCCTGTGTATGTGCGTGGGTGTGTAAGTGTGCCTGTGTATGTGCGTGTGTGTAATTGTGCCTGTGTATGTGCGCGCGTGTGTGGAAGTGTGCCTGTGTATGTGCGTGTGGGTGTGTAAGTGTGCCTGTGTATGTGCGTGTGTGTGTAAGTGTGCCTGTGTATGTGCGTGTGTGTGTGTAAGTGTGCCTGTGTATGTGCGTGTGTGTAATTGTGCCTGTGTATGTGCGCGCGTGTGTGTAAGTGTGCCTGTGTATGTGCGTGTGGGTGTGTAAGTGTGCCTGTGTATGTGCGTGTGTGTGTAAGTGTGCCTGTGTATGTGCGTGTGTGTAAGTGTGCCTGTGTATGTGCGTGTGTGTAATTGTGCCTGTGTATGTGCGCGCGTGTGTGTAAGTGTGCCTGTGTATGTGCGTGTGTGTGTAAGTGTGCCTGTGTATGTGCGTGTGGGTGTAAGTGTGCCTGTGTATGTGTATGTGTGTGTAAGTGTGCCTGTGTATGTGCGTGTGGGTGTGTAATTGTGCCTGTGTATGTGCGCGCGTGTGTGTAAGTGTGCCTGTGTATGTGCGTGTGTGTGTAAGTGTGCCTGTGTATGTGCGTGTGTGTGTAAGTGTGCCTGTGTATGTGCGTGTGGGTGTGTAAGTGTGCCTGTGTATGTGCGCGTGTGTGTTAGTGTGCCCGTGTATGTGCGTGCGTGTGTGTAAGTGTGCCTGTGTATGGACGCGCGCGTGCGTGTGTGTGTAAGTGTGCCCGTGTATGTGCGCGTGTGTGTTAGTGTGCCCGTGTATGTGCGTGCAGGTGTGTAAGTGTGCCTGTGTATGGACGCGTGCGTGCGTGTGTGTGTAAGTGTGCCTGTGTATGTGCGCGTGTGTGTTAGTGTGCCCGTGTATGTGCGTGCAGGTGTGTAAGTGTGCCTGTGTATGTGCGTGTGTGTGTAAGTGTGCCTGTGTATGTGCGTGTGTGTGTAAGTGTGCCTGTGTATGTGCGTGTGGGTGTGTAAGTGTGCCTGTGTATGTGCGTGTGTGTAGGTGTGCCTGTGTATGTGCGTGTGTGTGTAAGTGTGCCTGTGTATGTGCGTGTGGGTGTGTAAGTGTGCCTGTGTGTGTGCGTGTGTGTGTAAGTGTGCCTGTGTATGTGCGTGGGTGTGTAAGTGTGCCTGTGTATGTGCGTGTGTGTAAGTGTGCCTGTGTCTGTGCGCGCGTGTGTGTAAGTGTGCCTGTGTATGTGCGTGTGGGTGTGTAAGTGTGCCTGTGTATGTGCGTGTGTGTGCGTAAGTGTGCCTGTGTATGTGCGTGTGTGTGTGTAAGTGTGCCTGTGTATGGACGCGCGCGTGCGTGTGTGTGTAAGTGTGCCCGTGGATGTGCGTGTGTGTAACTGTGCCAGTGTAGGTGCGTGTGGGTGTGTAAGTGTGCCAGTGTATGTGCGTGCGGGTGTGTAAGTGTGCCTGTGTATGTTCGTGTGTGTAATTGTGCCTGTGTCGGTGCGTGCGGGTTTGTAAGTGTGCCTGTGTATGTGCGTGTGTGTAAGTGTGCCTGTGTATGCGCGCGCGTGTGTGTAAGTGTGCCTGTGTATGTGCGTGTGGGTGTGTAAGTGTGCCTGTGTATGAGCGTGTGTGTGTAAGTGTGCCTGTGTATGTGCGTGTGGGTGTGTAAGTGTGCCTGTGTATGTGCGTGTGTGTAAGTGTGCCTGTTTATGTGCGTGTGTGTGTAAGTGTGCCTGTGTATGTGCGTGTGTGTGTAAGTGTGCCTGTGTATGTGCGTGTGGGTGTGTAAGTGTGCCATTGTATGTGCGTGTGTGTAAGTGTGCCTGTGTATGTGCGTCTGTGTGTAAGCGTGCCTGTGTATGTGCGTGTGGGTGTGTAAGTGTGCCTGTGTATGTGCGTGTGTGTAAGTGTGCCTGTGTATGTGCGTGGGAGTGTAAGTGTGCCTGTGTATGTACGTGTGTGTAAGTGTGCCTGTGTATGTGCGTGTGTGTAAGTGTGCCTGTGTATGTGCGTGGGTGTGTAAGTGTGCCTGTGTATGTGCGTAGGTGTGTAAGTGTGCCTGTGTATGTGTGTGTGTAAGTGTGCCTGTGTATGTGCGTGTGTGTAAGTGTGCCTGTGTATGTGCGTGGGTGTGTAAGTGTGCCTGTGTATGTGCGTGTGTGTAAGTGTGCCTGTGTATGTGCGCGCGTGTGTGTAAGTGTGCCTGTGTATGTGCGTGTGTGTAAGTGTGCCTGTGTATGTGCGTGGGTGTGTAAGTGTGCCTGTGTATGTGCGTGGGTGTGTAAGTGTGCCTGTGTATGTGCGATTGTGTAATTGTGCCTGTGTATGTGCGTGTGTGTAAGTGTGCCTGTGTATGTGCGCGCGTGTGTGTAAGTGTGCCTGTGTATGTGCGTGGGTGTGTAAGTGTGCCTGTGTGTGTGCGTGTGTGTAAGTGTGCCTGTGTATGTGCGTGTGTGTGTAAGTGTGCCTGTGTATGTGCGTGGGTGTGTAAGTGTGCCTGTGTATGTGCTCGCGTGTGTGTAAGTGTGCCTGTGTATGTGCGTGGGTGTGTAAGTGTGCCTGTGTATGTGCGTGTGTGTAAGTGTGCCTGTGTATGTGCGTGGGTGTGTAAGTGTGCCTGTGTATGTGCGTGGGTGTGTAAGTGTGCCTGTGTATGTGCGCGTGTGTAATTGTGCCTGTGTATGTGCGTGTGTGTAAGTGTGCCTGTGTATGTGCGCGCGTGTGTGTAAGTGTGCCTGTGTATGTGCGTGGGTGTGTAAGTGTGCCTGTGTATGTGCGTGTGTGTAAGTGTGCCTGTGTATGTGCGTGGGTGTGTAAGTGTGCCTGTGTATGTGCGTGGGTGTGTAAGTGTGCCTGTGAATGTGCGCGTGTGTAATTGTGCCTGTGTATGTGCGAGTGTGTAAGTGTGCCTGTGTATGTGCGCGCGTGTGTGTAAGTGTGCCTGTGTATGTGCGTGTGTGTGTAAGTGTGTCTGTGTATGTGCGTGTGTGTGTAAGTGTGCCTGTGTATGTGCGTGTGGGTGTGTAAGTGTGCCTGGGTATGTGCGTGTGTGTAGGTGTGCCTGTGTATGTGCGTGGGTGTGTAAGTGTGCCTGTGTATGTGCGTGTGGGTGTGTAAGTGTGCCTGTGTATGTGCGTGTGTGTGTAAGTGTGCCTGTGTATGTGCGTGGGTGTGTAAGTGTGCCTGTGTATGTGCGTGAGTGTAAGTGTGCCTGTGTGTGTCCGCGCGTGTGTGTAAGTGTGCCTGTGTATGTGCGTGTGGGTGTGTAAGTGTGCCTGTGTATGTGCGTGTGTGTGCGTATGTGTGCCTGTGTATGTGCGTGTGTGTGTGTAAGTGTGCCTGTGTATGGACGCGTGCGTGCGTGTGTGTGTGTAAGTTCCCGTGTATGTGCGTGTGTGTAACTGTGCCTGTGTAGGTGCGTGTGGGTGTGTAAGTGTGCCAGTGTATGTGCGTGCGGGTGTGTAAGTGTGCCTGTGTATGTGCGTGTGTGTAATTGTGCCTGTGTCGGTGCGTGCGGGTGTGTAAGTGTGCCTGTGAATGTGCGTGTGTGTGTAAGTGTGCCTGTGTATGTGCGTGTGGGTGTGTAAGTGTGCCTGTGTATGTGCGTGTGTGTAAGTGTGCCTGTGTATGTGCGTGTGTGTGTAAGTGTGCCTGTGTATGTGCGTGTGTGTGTAAGTGTGCCTGTGTATGTGCGTGTGGGTGTGTAAGTGTGCCATTGTATGTGCGTGTGTGTAAGTGTGCCTGTGTATGTGCGTCTGTGTGTAAGTGTGCCTGTGTATGTGCGTGTGGGTGTGTAAGTGTGCCTGTGTATGTGCGTGTGTGTAAGTGTGCCTGTGTATGTGCGTGGGTGTGTAAGTGTGCCTGTGTATGTACGTGTGTGTAAGTGTGCCTGTGTATGTGCGTGTGTGTAAGTGTGCCTGTGTATGTGCGTGGGTGTGTAAGTGTGCCTGTGTATGTGCGTAGGTGTGTAAGTGTGCCTGTGTATGTGTGTGTGTAAGTGTGCCTGTGAATGTGCGTGTGTGTAAGTGTGCCTGTGTATGTGCGTGGGTGTGTAAGTGTGCCTGTGTATGTGCGTGTGTGTAAGTGTGCCTGTGTATGTGCGCGCGTGTGTGTAAGTGTGCCTGTGTATGTGCGTGTGTGTAAGTGTGCCTGTGTATGTGCGTGGGTGTGTAAGTGTGCCTGTGTATGTGCGTGGGTGTGTAGGTGTGCCTGTGTATGTGCGCGTGTGTAATTGTGCCTGTGTATGTGCGTGTGTGTAAGTGTGCCTGTGTATGTGCGCGCGTGTGTGTAAGTGTGCCTGTGTATGTGCGTGGGTGTGTAAGTGTGCCTGTGTATGTGCGTGTGTGTAAGTGTGCCTGTGTATGTGCGTGTGTGTGTAAGTGTGCCTGTGTATGTGCGTGGGTGTGTAAGTGTGCCTGTGTATGTGCTCGCGTGTGTGTAAGTGTGCCTGTGTATGTGCGTGGGTGTGTAAGTGTGCCTGTGTATGTGCGTGTGTGTAAGTGTGCCTGTGTATGTGCGTGGGTGTGTAAGTGTGCCTGTGTATGTGCGTGGGTGTGTAAGTGTGCCTGTGTATGTGCGCGTGTGTAATTGTGCCTGTGTATGTGCGTGTGTGTAAGTGTGCCTGTGTATGTGCGCGCGTGTGTGTAAGTGTGCCTGTGTATGTGCGTGGGTGTGTAAGTGTGCCTGTGTATGTGCGTGTGTGTAAGTGTGCCTGTGTATGTGCGTGGGTGTGTAAGTGTGTCTGTGTATGTGCGTGGGTGTGTAGGTGTGCCTGTGTATGTGCGCGTGTGTAATTGTGCCTGTGTATGTGCGTGTGTGTAAGTGTGCCTGTGTATGTGCGCGCGTGTGTGTAAGTGTGCCTGTGTATGTGCGCGCGTGTGTGTAAGTGTGCCTGTGTATGTGCGTGGGTGTGTAAGTGTGCCTGTGTATGTGCGCGCGTGTGTGTAAGTGTGCCTGTGTATGTGCGTGGGTGTGTAAGTGTGCCTGTGTATGTGCGTGTGTGTAAGTGTGCCTGTGTATGTGCGTGGGTGTGTAAGTTTGCCTGTGTATGTGCGTGGGTGTGTAAGTGTGCCTGTGTATGTGCGCGTGTGTAATTGTGCCTGTGTATGTGCGTGTGTGTAAGTGTGCCTGTGTATGTGCGCGCGTGTGTGTAAGTGTGCCTGTGTATGTGCGTGGGTGTGTAAGTGTGCCTGTGTATGTGCGCGCGTGTGTGTAAGTGTGCCTGTGTATGTGCGTGGGTGTGTAAGTGTGCCTGTGTATGTGCGTGGGTGTGTAAGTGTGCCTGTGTATGTGCGCGTGTGTAATTGTGCCTGTGTATGTGCGTGTGTGTGTGTAAGTGTGCCTGTGTATGTGCGTGGGTGTGTAAGTGTGCCTGTGTATGTGCGTGTGTGTGTAAGTGTGCCTGTGTATGTGCGTGTGTGTGTAAGTGTGCCTGTGTATGTGCGTGTGTGTAAGTGTGCCTGTGTATGTGCGTGTGTGTGTAAGTGTGCCTGTGTATGTGCGTGTGGGTATGTAATTGTGCCTGTGTATGTGCGTGTGTGTGTAAGTGTGCCTGTGTATGTGCGTGTGTGTAAGTGTGCCTGTGTATGTGCGCGTGTGTAATTGTGCCTGTGTATGTGCGCGCGTGTGTGTAAGTGTGCCTGTGTATGTGCGTGGGTGTGTAAGTGTGCCTGTGTATGTGCGTGTGTGTAAGTGTGCCTGTGAATGTGCGTGGGTGTGTAAGTGTGCCTGTGTATGTGCGTGGGTGTGTAAGTGTGCCTGTGTATGTGCGTGGGTGTGTAAGTGTGCCTGTGTATGTGCGTGGGTGTGTAAGTGTGCCTGTGTATGTGCGTGGGTGTGTAAGTGTGCCTGTGAGTGTGCGTGTGTGTAAGTGTGCCTGTGTATGTGCGTGTGTGTGTAAGTGTGCCTGTGTATGTGCGTGTGGGTATGTAATTGTGCCTGTGTATGTGCGTGTGTGTGTAAGTGTGCCTGTGTATGTGCGTGTGTGTAAGTGTGCCTGTGTATGTGCGTGTGTTTAAGTGTGCCTGTGTATGTGCGCGTGTGTAATTGTGCCTGTGTATGTGCGCGCGTGTGTGTAAGTGTGCCTGTGTATGTGCGTGGGTGTGTAAGTGTGCCTGTGTATGTGCGTGTGTGTAAGTGTGCCTGTGAATGTGCGTGTGTGTAAGTGTGCCTGTGTATGTGCGTGGGTGTGTAAGTGTGCCTGTGAATGTGCGTGTGTGTAAGTGTGCCTGTGTATGTGCGTGGGTGTGTAAGTGTGCCTGTGTATGTGCGTGGGTGTGTAAGTGTGCCTGTGTATGTGCGTGGGTGTGTAAGTGTGCCTGTGTATGTGTGAGTAAGTGTGCCTGTGTATGTGCGTGTGTGTAAGTGTGCCAGTGTATGTGAGTGGGTGTGTAAGTGTGCCTGTGTATGTGCGTGTGTGTAATTGTGCCTGTGTATGTGCGCGCGTGTGTGTAAGTGTGCCTGTGTATGTGCGTGTGGGTGTGTAAGTGTGCCTGTGTATGTGCGTGTGTGTGTAAGTGTGCCTGTGTATGTGCGTGTGTGTGTGTAAGTGTGCCTGTGTATGTGCATGTGTGTAATTGTGCCTGTGTATGTGCGCGCGTGTGTGTAAGTGTGCCTGTGTATGTGCGTGTGTGTGTAAGTGTGCCTCTGTATGTGCGTGTGGGTGTAAGTGTGCCTGTGTATGTGTGTGTGTGTAAGTGTGCCTGTGTATGTGCGTGTGGGTGTGTAATTGTGCCTGTGTATGTGCTCGCGTGTGTGTAAGTGTGCCTGTGTATGTGCGTGTGTGTGTAGGTGTGCCTGTGTATGTGCGTGTGTGTGTAAGTGTGCCTGTGTATGTGCGTGTGGGTGTGTAAGTGTGCCTGTGTATGTGCGCGTGTGTGTTAGTGTGCCCGTGTATGTGCGTGCGTGTGTGTAAGTGTGCCTGTGTATGGACGCGCGCGTGCGTGTGTGTGTAAGTGTGCCTGTGTATGGACGCGCGCGTGCGTGTGTGTGTAAGTGTGCCCGTGTATGTGCGCGTGTGTGTTAGTGTGCCCGTGTATGTGCGTGCAGGTGTGTAAGTGTGCCTGTGTATGGACGCGTGCGTGCGTGTGTGTGTAAGTGTGCCTGTGTATGTGCGCGTGTGTGTTAGTGTGCCCGTGTATGTGCGTGCAGGTGTGTAAGTGTGCCTGTGTATGGACGCGTGTGTGTAAGTGTGCCTGTGTATGTGCGCGTGTGTGTAAGTGTGCCTGTGTATGTGCGCGTGTGTGTTAGTGTGCCTGTGTATGTGCGTGCGTGTGTGTAAGTGTGCCTGTGTATGTGGGCGTGTGTGTAAGTGTGCCTGTGTATGTGCGCGTGTGTGTTAGTGTGCCTGTGTATGTGCGTGCGTGTGTGTAAGTGTGCCTGTGTATGTGCGTGCAGGTGTGTAAGTGTGCCTGTGTATGGACGCGCGCGTGCGTGTGTGTGTAAGTGTGCCTGTGTATGTGCGCGTGTGTGTAAGTGTGCCTGTGTATGTGCGTCCATACACAGGCACACTTACACACACACACGCACATACACAGGCACACTTACACAAACGCGCGCACATACACAGGCACACTTACACACACACGCACGCACGCGTCCATACACAGGCACACTTACACACCCACACGCACGCACGCGTCCATACACAGGCGCACTTGCACACACACACGCACATACACAGGCACACTTACACAAACGCGCGCACATACACAGGCACACTTACACACACACGCACGCACGCGTCCATACACAGGCACACTTACACACACACGCCCGCACGCGTCCATACACAGGCACACTTACACAAACGCGCGCACATACACAGGCACACTTACACACACACGCACGCGCGCGTCCATACACAGGCACACTTACACACACGCACGCACATACACGGGCACACTAACACACACGCGCACATACACAGGCACACTTACACACCCACAAGCACATACACAGGCACACTAACACAATGTATATATATTTTCATGGCAAATAAAATGTGTATCTTGGTTTTCCTGGGAGTGTTCTCAGAAGTCCTCTTTGTTTTAACCGTAAGAGATAGACAAAATATTACTGGACAAAAGCTACAGATCTTGTTAAATACACAAGTTATGTCAATTATATTTTTTTCCTGCCGAACCATTTCAGAGATGTTTCTTGTCCTTTTTTTGACATTTCCAATACTTGAACTTTTCTTATTTTGGAAGTCGTTATTTATTTTTTATCTTATGTCCATTCAAAAATAACGGAATTTCAAAGCCATCACTTACTGACCAACCTAAAAAAAATAACTATCGCTTAAGGCCTACTGCATCCCCATATTCCCTTTGCACCTACAAGAAAATTAGCAATAAGGTACTTTCTACAAATGTTTATTTCTATTAACATGAAGTAGATAGAGGAATAAGTGTTTGTAAGACCAGTTTATACTAGAGTAGAGAAAGTCATGTGAGTGCAAAATATCAGATTTTTAAATATGTGATTCATATAGCCTACTGCGTCACTTTTGTCTACAACGAAATATGCAACGAAACAATTTCTAGAAATACTTATCCCGATTAACCAGAAGTAGATGGAAGAACAAGCTTTTGTAGGAGTAGTTTGTAGAAGAATGGGTAGAGACACTGTGAATGTAGCACAACAGCCTTTTTTAATTATGTGTGTTTCCATGAGATAGTAAAATTGCAAGGTAGATAGATAAAAGTACCAAATTAAACTTGTTAATGCAATTTGTATAGTACCTTTAGAAGCCATTGAGTAAGTTCAGATTGTTCATTTACTATTGCCCAGCTAGCACTATTGCAATAATCAAAAGCAAGAGTAACTTTAAACAAAATAACAAGCTAATGACCCCATAATTCGCTGGGTTGTTCACATTTACTTTGTTTTTAAATATTGGAACCATTACTGCTATTCTCCAGTTGCTAACCAATAAAAAATATGTTCCATTCCAAGACCCATGCTTTCCAAAATTCCCCTGGTGTTCAACGACCACCACTCTCGTTATTCCTTTTTAGACTATTAATTTGTTCTAGCTCTTATTTGTTTCTATCAGGCGAACCACGTGCTCAATGTACCTGATGCTACCAGTGACTGTATATTTTCAGTACTCCATTGTCCTGGGCCTTCAAAATAACTACACTGCACTCTTCCTCATACAGTCGCTCTTGCTTATTAATGGAATACTCTGTTTTCACTCTTTTCATTCTCTTTTACTCACTTTAGCCAGGAAATTGTCCACGTTTTGCCAGTTCCTCTGGTCAACCATTGGTTTCCAACATGTCAATCTCTAAGAATTTTTGTTTGAGTTTAATTTTTCGCCGGTTCTCCCACTGTGCGCATTTCGCCAAAATGATTTAATTGTATTTTAATTGTTAAACTTAGAGCAGATTTAATTTTACAATCCGATTTATTATTATTATTATTATTATTATTATTATTATTATTATTATTATTATTATTATTATTATTATTATTATTATTATTATTATTATTATTATTATTATTATTATTATTATTATTATTATTATTATTATTATTATTATTATTATTATTATTATTATTATTATTATTATTATTATTATTATTATTATTATTGTTGTTGTTGTTGTTGTTGTTGTTGTTGTTGTTGTTGTTGTTGTTGTTGTTGTTGTTATTATTATTATTATTATTATTATTATTATTATTATTATTATTATTATTATTATTATTATTATTATTATTATTATTATTATTATTATTATTATTATTATTATTATTATTATTATTATTATTATTATTATTATTATTATTATTATTATTATTATTATTATTATTATTATTATTATTATTATTATTATTATTATTATTAATTATTATTAATTATTATTATTATTATTATTATTATTATTATTATTATTATTATTATTATTATTATTATTATTATTATTATTATTATTATTATTATTATTATTATTATTATTATTATTATTATTATTATTATTATTATTATTATTATTATTATTATTATTATTATTATTATTATTATTATTATTATTATTATTTTGTTTTTGGCCGGTCTATTAGTCTTCTTTTGACTCATTTCCGTATACTTTTGTTTCAATTCATTGCCATACTGACCCCATGCCCATTCTCCTCAAATCTACTTCCAGTTTAGCTATCCAAAGCTTCGCAAACAGGTTCTCTCACCAGTATTTAAATCTGGAGCCTTAGTGTGCATCAGTATCAACCAGTACTTCACTATTATTTCACAGTGCACTGTGTCTTCAGAACATCCATCTCCCTCACCACCCCAGAATTCTAAGTGCCAATAACTCTTTTCCAAAACGCTATCTGGGTTTTATTTACGAGGTGCAGTCCAAAAGTAACGCATAAAAACTCTTAATATTATTTATTCACTCAAACTCATCCGTAACACACATGTTCTTTTTCCATATGGTCTCGTTTTTACTTTCTCTACTGGTAAGTAGGGGAAGTATTGTATTCCACCCAAAAATTCGATGTCGAGATTTCACCGGAAATATATGTTTTGAGACCCCCTGAATCAAAAAAAAGTATTTTTAGAAAAAGGTCTGTGTGTGTCTGTGTGTCAGTCTGTCAGTCTGTGGACAGCAGAACTCAAAACCGAAAAGTCGGTTAAAAACCCAAGTTGGTATTTAAGTTTAATGTCTTTCAAGGATGCGACACGAACATTTTGAAGAAAATAGACCCACTCTAAACTACCCTTTACATGGAAAATTTTTCGAAAATTTTGATTTTCTTGAAAATGGCTCTAACGATTTTGATTAAAATGCCGTATGTTTGAGATATTTTTATGACAAATGAAATTTATATCTTGAATTTTCTGCCTATAGCCCCTGTAGTTGTATTTACTCTGGACGACTTTTGCATAACTGGTAAACCGTTAGAGATAGACCAAATTATACTATACAAAAATCTAGATCTTGCTAAAATACACAATTTATGTCTCAATAAATTTTCTTGTAGGGTGAACCATTTCGAAGATATTCCTTGTTATGTGTGTGAGTTTCTGAAAGCTTAAAACTTTCGTGAAATGGATCATCGTTGTTCATTTTTTATATGTTAAGTGAAGAATGGTTAGTACAAAAGTAGAGAAAGTCATGTGAGTGCAACACACCAGATTTTTTATTTAAACACAATTGCCAATGCTCAACCCATTTTTCCAAACATTATTGTAGGAGTCTTTGGGTATGTTTTAGACACTAGTATATTGCAGGTCCTAGGCTTGATCTCAAAGAGAATTGTCTGCCTCGGATAATGCGTTTCAGGGTGTCAAACTACCAGAAATCGCTCGCAGCAAGATCAGGTGAGTAGGGAGGATGTTTAAGTGTTTCAATTCCATTTTGAAGTTGGAATTCGGTGACAATCCGAGTCTTGAAGCATTGTTTTGGTGGAGGATGAACTTTCTCAACATTTCAGAGCGATTTTCTACAATTAGACAACAGCTGGTTCTTCAAAATGTCTCTGTAACATTCTCTGGTGATAGACATGCCCTTAGGAAAAGGATATTACACAATATCACCCTTATAGCACCAGAATATTGAATAAGTGTCTTCTTTGCAGAGGGGCAAGATGAGCAAGGTCTGCTCGAGTGCAGCAAATCAGTGTTGGTCACTCTTCCTGTTTTGAACTTTATCATCCACCTGTTCACATTACTACAATCCAGTGCATCATTCACACACACAGAGACAAGTTCACGGTGAATAATCATATAGTTTTCACCTTTTACACAAAAAAATGTGATGATACAATGCTGTTCTCCTCGCGAAAATTCCATTATAAGCAGTATACAAATAGCCTTTTAAGGAAACTGCCCGTGTCCCTTCATGCAGTCACTCTTGGAATCGAACTGATGGTTTGCTCATTGCCCAAGGTCGTTTTCTTCTTCCCCCACTATCTTTTCTGCTGCAGCAACAATTGTACAGTCACAACAAAAATGTATGCGTTACTTATGGACTGCATGCTTTGCTCTTTCTCATCCCCAAATTTGACTTTCGTATAACAAAATTGGCCTTATCACAGAGTTATATATGCTTTCTAATATATCTACCGGCACACGAACTGTACGCGTGCACGCGTAAGGATCTAGAAAAAAAATGAGTGGCAGATTTGTAAATATGGCTCATATAGGTCAGAAATCGATTTTTGATGTAAACAGTTGAATATTGTTTCCCTATATCCTGCATATAAGAAAGCCTTTAATGCATAATTTGAAATCATTTCTATGCAGTGATTAGCGTAAATGAATACCAAGACGACATTTATTACGTATTTCTGAAATGGCATTAGTGAAGTATGTGCATCTTGATTAAAAGGATGCGGCAATTAATGCACTTTATCGCATACAAATTCATTACAGTGAATTGCATAACTCACAAGAAGGAAAATAAAACCCATTCCCACACATCGCAGCGGTGGTTTTCCCTGAGTAAGGTTGCCTACTTTTGAACTTCTTTACCTGATATAAACCTCCCAAAATGGAAGTTAACTCGCATCTCAGAAGTAAGATAGAAGGTTACAGTTTTGCTGTAATTGAACATGAATACATAAACAGAGTATGAATACTCTAATTTGAGCAAGCTCTTTGTTCATAATGAGACACAGATGTGTTTGCAGGAGGGATTGCAGCACTTGAAACGGTAGTCGCCAATTTACGTTACTCATGATGACATCCTTACCTTTATAATCGAAATGTTGGTATTACGCTGGTATGGAAACTGGGTTGAAACGTTGGAATAAGGGAGCAATAACAGCATGGGTACTTCCCCACAAGAATAGCAGAAATGGAGCTCTTTTTTGTACTGTTATTCTTTTCCGACTGCTTCTGTCACAACCCGTATGGTCGATTTAATATTTGCATTGTACTTTCCCTGCGCTCTTGCTTCAAGGTGCTCGCGCATTCAAGTGGCAGGGTTCAAATGTTTACAGTAAATAACCTTGCAAAAGATCAGTGCATGATGATCTTGCAATATTAAGACATGCTCAATGTTCTAGGAACTCGCTGGATAATACGATAAAACTTCAAACTCCAAACTCACTTGATTTTGAAATTATTAACATATGTGGAAAAATATATTTATTCATTTTTAATTATTTACTTTTGCTTAAACTTCTCAACTATATCGTGACTGTTACTGTAAGTTTGTTGGTTCACCTAAGTCATACAGATAGTCTTAGTTGTATAGTCGCCTTCCTGAGCAACCATTTTGTTGAAATGTGGACTCCCAATCGGGGAACTGCTGGCTGTTCTTTCGTGGAAACGTAGTCATTGTGAAGGTGTACATATGACATCTGATTAGGATTCCTGTTGATAGAGGGTCTAGTTTTGTAGTCACCTTCCTGTACTTATTACTTTCTCGCCTGGTAAGTAGGGGAAGTATTGTATTCCACCCAAAAATTCGAGGTCGAGATTTCACCGAAAATGTATGTTTTGAGACCCCCTGAATCCAAAATAAAAGCATTTTTTTAGAAAAAGGTCCGTGTGTGTGTGTGTCTGTGTGTCTGTGGACAGCATAACTCAAAAACGAAAAGTCGGTTAAAAACCAAAGTTGGTATTTAAGTTTAATGTCTTTCAAGGATGCGACACGAACATCTTGAAGAAAATAGCCCCACCCTAAACTACCCTTTACATGGAAAATGTTTAGAAAAGTTTGATTTTCTTGAAAATGGCTCCAACGATTTTGATTAAAATGCCATATGTTTGAGATATTTTTATGACAAATGAAATGTATATCTTGAATTTTCTGGCTATAGCCCCTGTAGTCGCATTTACTCTGGACGACTTTTGCATAACTGGTAAACCGTTAGAGAGTAGGGTGAGTAATTTCGGAGATATTTCTTGTTATGTGTGTGAGTTTCTGAAAGCTTAAAACTTTCGTGAAATGGATCATCGTTGTTCATTTTTTATATGTTAAGTGTGCAAAGACAACAGAATCTCAAAGCTTTAAAAGATTTGACTATCGCACAAAGCCTACTGTATTCTAACATTCCCCTTGCACCTACAAGGAAATAAGCAATAAGATAATTTGTACAAATGTTTATTCTTATTTCTGTTTCTTATCCTCTGTAGGTGAAATTCTATAATGAATATCCAATCCGGTATTTATCTTGCAACTCAGGGAAGGCATGAATAAAGTTCTATGATATTGGCGGCTACACGGGAACTCCCTAATGGTAGCCACAGACGCTTGCTGAAGAACACTATTGTTCGTGCATCGTAATATACTTATCATTAAATTCCCTGACCATTCTTTTCCAGAGGTTTGATAGTTAACTGTGTTGTTTATTGTGGGAAAGAGCAGCTCACGATATAAATTGTATCTGTAAAAGATATCGGTGTAAGGAAACAAATTTTGTGTTAAAAAGCGCAAAAGTTGTACAATGCTTAGTGACAAATTAATAGGTACGAATACACAAAAATTCAAGACAAGCCCATCGCTCAAATTGCGTAAGCTTTCTCTGCCCGTGTTATAAAATATAGAATGAATATCCGGGCTTGTGGGCCATGGTCTAGTGGAAATTCTTCTTGCATACGTTTCGTTCGAAACACCATCAGTGGTGTGACCGCAGTACTCTGCTACTGTTGGCGAACTGATCGGAGCCGTTTGATTTCACAGGTTTTATATGCTTAGTATGACGGTTGGTCTGGTCTTTGTTTATTGTCTTGACTGTTGCGTGGGCTGGTTTAAAGTGGGGGTTACCATTGTTGCTGATTGTTGACGAAGGGCTGGTATTCACTGTAGCTGAAGCTGGCGTATGATTTTGAATTTGTCTCCGGTTAGGTTGTTTGTGTGCTTTGTATAATGTTGGGTGCCACACTTTATTTAAGCGCTTTGTTTCTTCCTTCCTATTGAAGTTATCATTGCGTTTGAAAATCTCTATGGCTTCACGACTTAAGCGGGCATAATATTGCACTATGGAAGACCGGACAGCTGTGTCTGAATACTGTATAATGTATTCCCCCGGCGCTAGTAATGCATCTTCTGCGACGCAGACTTTTCTATTTGTCCCAAACGGCAACATCTCTTGTGTTCTGTAATGCGTGTGTTTACCCTGTTTACCGTTCGTTGTGTGGCCCTATATAGACAGAGCCACATGAGCAAGGAATTCTGTAAACACCCGTAGAAGAGAGTAGTTCTTTTGGATATTTTGCTGAATGCAGCATGTTCTGTATTTGTTGTGTGGGTTTGTAGATGGCGTGGATGTCGTGTTTTTTAAGACTTTCCCAATGCGATCAGTAATACCTTTGATATATGGCAGATATGCTTTATTCTTCTCTTTAGGGTTAAATTGTTTACGTGTAGAACGAGGCTTCCTTCTGGGTTGTAAGACACTTTAACTTACTGTAACCGTTGGCCTTCAAAGCACTATTAATGTGAGAAAGTTCCAGGGGAAGTAGTTGTGGTTGGCAGATGCGGTTAGCACGATCTACCAGTGCTTTAATGACTGCTCTCTTCTGGCCCGGATGGTGGTTGGAGAGTTTGTGTAGGTACCGGTCTGTGTGTGTTGGTTTGCGATAGACTGTGCGAGAGAGCGTACCATCGGACTTCCTGGCTGTGAGTACTTCCAAAAATGGTACTTGTCCGTTGTTCTCCATTTCCATTGTGAACTGTATGTGTGCGTCAAAAAGAAAAGAAAAAAGAAAAAACAAAAAACAAAAAGAAAAAAAAATCGCTCTTAATGATTTATACTGCCGGGCGATAGGCGATGGCATGCCGAAATGAATGAGTGCCATATTCGAAATGAGAATACAAATATCCTCAACCTTCATTAACGCCTCGTATATTTCCGGCGATGTACGATCCGCTATAAGCTATTTTCTGTGGTTTAATGCAGTATCAACATTTCACTGTAAAAGAAAAAAATCCAAATAGCGCTAATACCACGAATTACGCTTCTCTTTTGGCTTAGAAGTTCCATTGCGCATGCACTGTAGCGGGAAGATGGCTATGTTTGTTGTAGTTATGTGATTATATTACTGTATTAGAAAACGAACTACAAAGGATATAGCATTATTTGCACAATGTATATGTTTTAATTACACTTTAACACCTTACTTCAACAAATATAAATATATTACATTTGTAGGTTAAGATCATTACGTACTGGGCTCTAATGACCTAGCTGTCGACGGGCCCTTAAACCCTAATCACTCACTCACTCGCTACGTACTACAAAGCTCTAGCATAACTTGCACAGTGTATATTTTTAATTACACTTTAACACCTTACTTCAACAAATATTAATATATTACATTTGTAGGCTAAGCTAAAAATTAGAGGACGCACGTCTATACATCATGAATACTCACCTCAATGCTGCACCTTTCAAATTTGCACAATGTATATTTGTTAAGTACACTTTTAATTGCTTGTTCTCAACGAGCGGGCACATTTAATGTAATATTAACGCTCAGCTCCACCTACAATCCAGGCCCAAATACCAGAAATTCTTAAATGCCATTGCAGCGCTGTTGACGGATCCATATTTTTTTAAATTAACGTCCTCCAACGTAGTATCATATTGGACATTGAATGAATGAAACGGGTGAAAATATGATGCTCAAATGAGCCCGAGGTACATGGAGCTTTAAGTTTGCCGACATTCGTCTTCTCAGGATAGGGGAAAACCTCAGAAAAAAAACCTTACTAGAATAACTTACCCTAAATGAAATTCGAACTCGCGACCTCTTGAACGTGAAGCAGACACGCTAACGATCATGCTACTGAGCCGGGCATTGACGCGTCGAATTGTGAACCTAAACCATCCAAAGATGATATTATGCTGGGTGAGTGAGTGAATGGGTGGCTGGGTGAGTGAGTGAATGAGTGAGTGAATGGGTGGGTGGGTGGGTGAATGAGTGAGTGAGTGAGTGAGTGAGTGAATGGGTGGGTGGGTGGGTGAGTGAGTGAGTGAATGGGTGGGTGAGTGAGTGAGTATGTGAGTGAATGAGTGAGTGAATGGGTGGGTGGGTGAGTGAGTGAATGAGTGAGTGAGTGAATGGGTGGGTGGGTGAATGAGTGAGTGAGTGAATGGGTGGGTGGGTGCGTGGGTGGGTGGCTGAGTGAGTGAGTGAGTGAGTGGGTGAGTGAGTGAATGGGTGGGTGGGTGAGTGAGTGAGTGAGTGAGTGAGTGTGTGAGTGAGTGAATGAGTGAGTGAGTGAGTGAGTGGGTGAGTGAGTGAATGAGTGAGTGAATGGGTGGGTGGGTGGGTGAGTGAGTGAGTGAATGAGTGAGTGAGTGGGTGAGTGAGTGAATGGGTGGGTGAGTGAGTGAGTGAGTGAATGGGTGGGTGATAGAGCGAGTGAGTGAATGGGTGGGTGAGTGAGTGAGTGAATGGGTGGGTGGGTGAGTGAGTGAGTTAATGGGTGGGTGGGTGGGTGGGTGGGTGGCTGGCTGAGTGAGTGAGTGAGTGAATGAGTGAGTGAGTGGGTGGGTGAGTGAGTGAGTTAGTTAGTTGGTGAATGAATGGGTGAGTGAGTGAATGGGTGGGTGGGTCAGTGAGTAAATGAGTGAGTGAGTGTGTGAGTGAGTGAGTGAGTGAATGAGTGAGTGAGTGAATGAGTGAGTGAGTGAATGAGTGAGTGAGCGAGTGAGTGAGTGAATGGGTGGGTGGATGGGTGAGTGGGTGAGTGAGTGAGTGAATGAGTGAGTGAGTGAGTGTGTGAGTGAGTGAGTGTGTGGGTTTCAACGGCCTATCGACAATGAGGTCATTTGAGCCCATAGTTAAACAAAAAGGTTAAAACACATTCACGTATTTAAAACCAGAATTAAAGGAGATGGGTGAAATACTAAACAATTAAAACAGTAAAATGTGAAGTATAAAAGGCTTAAAATACCATAATACTTCTAAAATCTAAAACCACCAATAACTAAAAAGAAAAACAAGTCTGAGTTTCTAAAAGTCAATACATAAAAACAGGTAAAAAATACCTATCTTAAGAGGCTAAAAACACATTTCAGACCTGTTTTTGAAGCCAATATCAGCAACAAACCGCAGAGCCTTGGCCACAGACACCGGGTCGTCACCTACAATAGAGGGTAGTCTCCACCCCAGACCAATAGACTGGCACTCACGAGTGTATTGTGGACAATATTTGCAGGGGAGGACTGAAAGCCGGTGCGAAGAGCCCACCCGGCGAAGGATGTTAAGGTCAGCTGCATTTGACGTTAGATGCGCTCAAGGTTATAGGAGCGGTAGTATATAGGAAAGTCAACACACAGCGACATCGGTATTCCGCTATTAACAACACTAGTGATGCCGTTAATGGCAACTCTGAAAAGTTTGACACTGAGAATCGACCCCTGAGGTACACAATTCTCCTAGATCCTCTCCTGTGAGACCGTGGTCCCAATGCGTAAACGAAAGCGGCGTAGTTTTAAAAAGTTAAAAAGAAAGATCGCTAAATGACCGCATAAACAGTAGGCATGCAGAGTACGGAGAATCGCTTAGCGCCATGTGGTGTCGTAGGTCTTCTCCAGATCGCAGAAGATACGCACGACTTTCTGCTTCAGCAGAAAGGCATTTTGAATATAAGCTCAGTAGGTTATGCGATCCTAGCCACCGCACTAAGCAAGTGTTAATCACGAGTTCGAAGGTCTTGCGAACGACACTTGTGAGGAAAATAGGGCGGTAGCTAGGTTTCCGGTCTTTCACGGGTCGAGGGATAGGGATGACAATACCCTCTCGCCAGGAAGACGAGAAGACTTGCTGCAGCCAGATGTGGTTATAGATGCTCAGCAGCAAGGAGAGAGTCATAGGAGGAAGACGAAGCAGCATCTGTTGGTGGATGTCATCAGGACCAGGTGAAGAGTCCTTTGCGAGGGCAAAGAATGCACCAGTTCCGCTTTTGTAAAGGGTACATTTTGCGGCTCACTACGGTCGCTCTTAAAATCGAGGAGCTATCCACTCTGCAGATTCCATGATAGGGACAAAGGCTCTATCGCAGCTATGCGTTTGGCTAATAGCAGCGAAAGAATCGGTAAGGTTGTCGGCGACGTTATGCTCGCTGGTGTAATGGGAGCCCTATACGGCAAGACCGGGAATAATTATCCTGCGACACTTGCCGAACTTCGACGGGGAAGGGAAGAGACATAGTTTTCACACGACTTGCGTTTGGCGTCACGGAGTGTAAGTCGTGCCCTAACACGAGCACCGTTAAAGCTACAAAGTTCGCCTCCCTAGGATATAACGTAAAAACACGCAGAGCACGTTTGCGTGCTGTAATGGCCAAACGGCATTCCTCGGACCATCAAGGTACAGGAACGTGACTTGGTGTAGGTGAACCGCGAGGAATGCTGGATTCCGCTGCGAGAAGGATAGAGGAAGTAAAATACTCCACCATACCAACAATGGTGGTAAAAGCATCACCGGTGAGGTGGATGAGGTAATGAAATTTCCCCCAGTTAGCCTTGGAAATAATCCAGTGAGGATAGCGTGTTGGCACAGAATGGTGGCCGGATAGGTGAATGTTAATGGGGTAATCATCACTGCCAAATAAGTCGGAAAGTACCGACCAATCAAGTAGAGGTACAAGTGACGGGCTACTAAAAGAAACCTCAAACGCGGACTGTGTACCATGGGCAGGTGGTAAGAAAGTAGTCATGCCAGTGTTTAATAGGACTAAGCCGGACAAATCGCAAACGTCTGCTACAAGGAATCCACGACCATCGTCACTGTCGGAGCCCCAGTGAGAGTGCTTGGTATTCCGATTGCCGAGAAAGATGAATGGTCATGGAATCTGTGCCAAGAGAGCCCGAAGATCGTTCGCGTGTACGACACTGACCGTTGGCAGATATAGATTGCAAATAGATAAGCATAGGTCCTACAACCGGACTCGTACCGCTACAGCTTGCAGCGGCGTGTTAAGGGTTATGCTGGTGGCGGAGATCTTATGCGCCACCAGCGTAGCAACACCACCACATGCGCGCCTATCAGTTGCAGAGTCGTAGCGGAATGTTCAAAAACCACGAAGATGGATAGAGTGATTAGGCTGCAAGTGGGTTTCCTGTAGACAGACGATTGATGGAGGAAGTTGAAAGACCAAGTGATGTATGTCCGGAGCACGTGCCCGGAACCCATTAATATTCCATGGATTATTTCCATGGTAAAGCAGAGATTAGTGAGTTGTCTTCATCTTTTTTCCTCCATCTTTAGCTTAAATTCCTTCGGTCGTGGGGTGTGAATTTCACCATCCTCTGGCTACTCCTTCGATGTTCGGTAGTCTGAAGAGCACCAGCGGTTCGCGAAACGGGAGCGGGACTTCATAGAGCATGTGTGGTTACTGGCGATATCAGTGGGCCTAGAACAATGTCTGTCGACAGGCTGGCTACGGCTTGTTGTCTTGTGAGCTGGTGTCTGTACGGCTGTACATGTAGTAGCCGGTGCAGGTGTTGCACGAGACAGTGGAATGGTACTCTCTGGTAGAACTGTCTGTGAGGAAGCATCATCAGCAACATGCTGAATCGCTACGGTGTTTACAGGAGCGCGTCGGGCAGCTAAGGCATCACATGTGGTGGTAGAGGGTTTCAGGTGCTCAAAGCGACGACGCGCTTCTGGAAACGTAAGTTGTTCTTTCACACGTAGCTCCTATATACATTTTTCATCCACAAACTTCGGACACTGACGCGAGCTAGATGGATGACTCGCTTCGCAGTTAACACAATGAGGGTCACGGGTACACACCGTGATCTCATATACTGACAAGCCACAACACTCTCATACAGCAGGATGGGTGCATGATATCTTCGTATGGCCGAACTTCTGGCACTGGAAGCACCGCATAAGATTCGGCACAGCCTAACGTACTGCGGTACGCTCGTATCCGCAGTAGATGTACTGTGGCAATTGTGTTCCTTTAAACCAGGGGTGTCAAACAGCACTCACCAGGCGTGAAAAATCTTCCCCCATTTTCCCTCCCTCCGTGATGATCAAATCGGAAAACGGGAAAAACAAAGCGAGAACCGGTTCTACTAGTGCGTGCTACTGCAGTGAAGGAGGGGTAGACCCCTCTCTTCACACCCTCGGAGTGACGTTTGACATGCCTGCTTTAAACGTAAGGAAAACCGTGAGCAAAGCCAACTGTTCCATCCTGCTTTCGCGTGAGACGGTACGCCTGACACACTCGCTGATCTGACAGACACGTTACAACTTCGTCATTGGTCAGATCGCCTAGGCTGAAGGTTGTTACAACTCCTCTGCAGGTGTTTAAGGATTTATGTGAGGCTACCCGAATGGGATAGGAGCCATTGGCTCAGCGACTCACGTGGAGTACACTTCGCGTCTGATGCTACTTGAGCAACGAGTACCTGTACTTCTCGCCAGGGGGCAACAGGAGAGCGACTGCAGCGACGTGGTGGAGCAAATAGGAACTACCTAGCCAGGCGCAGGACCTTCTAGATTAACGGACCTGAGCCTGGCATCCCAGTTGTACAAAAATGGCGTCGGCTGGAGGGAGTGAGTTCTGAGGTGTTTCCACACGCTGTTTTTCGTATTATTTTCTATGTCTTCGAGTTATTGTTTCTTATAATAATTCCTATGTAAGTTTGTCTTCATATTAGCAAAGCGAGTGTTTCAAAAGTTTTATTTGGGCAGTATAGGAACAGGAATAAATGTAATAACGTTTTGACTGTGCCGTGTGCTATCCACGTGTTCATGTTTATTGTGTTCCATCTAGGACTATGGCTACATTAGCCGTATAGTGTGGTTAATTTATCTGTTTGCAAGTACAATTTGTGTCACGATTACAGTGGTGAGAGGTTGTTGAAGAAAAACTGTTCCAGTAGTGTATATTAATGTTGCCATACTACAACCTAACCTCAAACACGACAATGCACCGTAACTGTTGCATTCCCGGATGCAAATTAAAAATCAGAAACTTTCAGTTAAAACAAAAGGTAAATTACAACATAAAGCTTCTAAATTCAGTATTTAATTACAATAAATTGCAGCGTTATGTGTATTAGTTGCCGGTGTGTATATAACATGGTGAATAGTGTGAATAGTGAAAGACAATAATTTCAAGTGAATTCAATTAGTGGCATCTGCAACACCAACAGTTTGTTTCATGTAAGTAGTATGCTGCTCATATTTGTACATTATCTTTTGTCTTTGTAATATAAATGTGTAGCTGTAGTTTAGAAGAAATGTGTTATGTTGCTGCATGTAAAACTGTAGACTATAGCAAAGCTTGGTAAATATTTACAAAATCGTCCGCTCGAGAAAACGAATGAAACATAGTGCAATGGATGCCGTTTTTATTGCTGATTACGATCTTGTAAGTTTTATTGTGCGCTCAAGCTTCGTGTTTTATTTATGAGAAAATTTCGTACGGTCGATGAAGTGGTTTTATTTCGCTTATGCGGCGGATATTTAGCTAATAAATGTGCATAAACGAGTGTAATATATGCTACAATGATTGATTAATGCATTTACGTTGAAATGATTGCATAAACACTACCCAAATTGTAAATATTTCGATAACACAGGACCCTGTCACCCCACTCATATGCAAAACTAACCTAACCTAAGCTAACACAATGTTGCTTTACAATACTGATTTAAGATTGCGTATTTCATGTATTTCATTTACAGTGCTGTTTTACGGTTATTATTTTTAATATTTCATCTGCTTTTGTGGATTCCCCCTGTAAAATAAAGTGTCCTGAAGTGCTGAGTAATATGTTGTTGAAACCTGAGTAATCAAGTTCTCAGTAATAGTAAAAGCAAAATTTCACCCTAAAGGTTTTGAATTCAGTAGGTAGCTTTAGGTCATTCTAAATAGCAGCATTTGTATATCAGCCATCCAGTATAGTATGTTTTGTGTAGGTATATAACATTATGCACATAGTACAAATGTGAAAAACAGTGTAAACAATGATTAATAATTCTGAGTCAACTCACTGTCAACACTTCTGTTTTATTTAAGTAACATGCTGCTTGCAGTTTTGTCTATCTTCTTTGTAATTTGAGTGTGTAATGCAGTTACATAATGGCATGTAAACCTGTAGATTGCATGAATGATATTTGAGGTTATATATTTCATTGCCCATGGTTTATCGTTTAATATTAAATGTCATTCTTTTTTGTTTACTTGAGTTTATGTTTAAGACAGTGTTTTTGTGTTTAACACAGCCCATATTCACAAAATAGGCGTGTTATTACACCACATTTTTATTTTACTGCGTTGAAATCGTAGCCTGTAGACGAGTTGTTTACAAGTAGTTCCCACCACATAGGCCGCCATCTTGAATCACAGTGTCAGGTCCGGTATTTAGGAGGTCCTGCCAGGCGACAGCACAGTTCCGCGTACACGCTGCAAGAGGTTTGACAGCAAACCGTAGCGTGTCGCATCAATCCTCGATACCGCTTTTTCTTCAAAATCGATCCTGCTCTCGAAGGGGTCCGTGCTGGTGCATAGAGTGAGCCAGGTAACTATACTCCTCCTCTCCCATCATCTTGATTCCCGACAGAGACAAACTGACTGACGGACCACGAGACTACGGGCTTGCAAGGCTGCAGCCAAAGGTAAGGACCTCTGGTCCAATACCTCAAGCCGTAATCCCCTCCGAAGGAATGTCACCTTGACGTGGCGGAGGGGCTCAGTACCCGAACCAGACGGACTACTATCTGTCATTTTGACTACTGGTAGGCAAGAGGTGAGGGGAAGCTAAGAACATTCCAAACGGGTACATGAGGCTCGGTAGTCTTGGTTGACGACTCATCTAGGAGAAGAGGACTCCGAAATCAAACTCCCCCAGGGGGATCTACTACCGTAGGTCCGGGTTTGGCGTACCCGGGGCCCCGAGCCTTACTCTCTATTGGGTTCCTCCAAGTGGTGAGAGGGCACATGCTAAACGCCCAATAAACTTTGGTCCACTTTTGTGTTTGACCTACCACCTGTTACATACCTGTACACAGTCTGATGGATAACCTACGCGCGGGTTGTAGGAGGATGGAGTGACTGGGTAATCGCGTAAGTCTCAGCCCCTGGTTATCATGTAGGATCTGTGTGCGTATCCGCTGATAAAGGTCAGTCCCGGGGAGGGGCCATTGCATGAGCTGATGCACTCCTGAAGGCGATTGGGTCCCTCTGTCTATACATTGGGAGGTGAGACCTTAGGGTGAGTAAGGTCCAGGCCAGGACTCTCATCTAAGCCGGGGTGGCGCCCAGGATGTGAGCATGCCATCGGAGACATTTGCAATGGTGGATGACATAATCGCAATGAGTACTTTCAAAACTCAAAAAAACAAACATTGTAAGGTAAGTGAAAAGGAAGTAGCAGAGTTGAGTGGTCCTCGCTATTTAGTTATTACAAGAAATGAGGAAGGTAAAACATTTAGGTCGGTGAATCCAATCGCTATACACAAGGGTCTCGATAAGATAGCTGGCCCCGTGAAGAACTGCACAAGATCTCGGTACGGCACGCTGTTGGTTGAATCCATTTCAGCAGGACAGGCAGCTACTATATTAAAAGCCAACATGCTAGGTAGCTATCCGGTGTGTGCAGAGATGCACAAAACGTTGAACTCCTCTCGCGGTGTTGTCAACACACGCGCATTGGACGATATGTCCAATGATGAAATTAAGGAGAACCTCGCAGATCAAGGTGTAATATCTGTTTATCGGGTTCAGAGAAAAGATGGAGGTGAATATCTGCCTACCCGTACCCTTTTCCTTACCTTTAATCGGGTAGATCTCCCGCAAAGGATAAAGGCTAGGTACGAGGACATTGAATTAAGGCCTTATATTCCGAGCCCGCTTAGATGTCACAAATGCCAGCGCTTTGGTCATACAAGTGACACGCGTAGTGGTAGAGCTACCTGCGTAAACTGTGGAGGCATCACCCATGACGATGACTGTACCTCAGCTCCCAGTTGTATTAACTGCAGGGGAGAACATCCAGCAAACTCCCAAGAATGTCCCCGCTATATGGAGGAAAGAGCTATCCAAGAGATCCGGGTTAGAGAGAAGGTGTCCTTCTCAGAAGCCCGAAAGCTCTTACGTTTGCTCCAGCCCATATTCCCGAACTCCGGTACCTATAGCTCGGTTGCAGCTAAACCAGTACCATGTCGGGAAATCGCAACTCAAACTAGCTATATAAACGGGGCAACAATTTCAGACAAAATTCTTGTAGCTAGGTCACATCCAAAGCGTTTGACATCACCTAAGTCCGCCAGAGCATCTACAAGCACCGCAGTTCAATCCAGCAGACCAGGAAGGTCACCAACAAAGAAGCCGACCTCGACTAGTAGACCGATTGTATACGATGCTTCACCGATCAAGTTTAAGACCCAGTATCAAAGATCCGATTTCCTCAAGGAGAGTAAGGTTTCTCCCAAGCCATCAAAGGGAAAGAAAAAGCCATCTCCTAGGAGATCCTCTTCAGAGGAATCCTCTGGTATGGCTACAGACCGGCGAATGTCATCTTCGCCGGTCTCCGTGTCAAATCGGTTCGAAGCTCTCGAACCGAAATTCTCTATGGGAACACGGACGTCCTCGGCAGAGGACATGGAACTAGAATCTGCCCACACTGGGAGACCCCCAGTGGAAAAGAGGCGCGAAAAAGCGTCTGACAAAACTATAAGCCCAAGAGAGAAGAAAAGGGCAAAATTAATTCGACAACCGCCTACTCCAAAGTAATGAGTTACTCTGGAATTACCTATCCCATACATAATGCAATATGGCTGTACTACAATGGAACATACGTGCTATAAGAAGTCAACGTTCAGAACTTGAGCTTTTGCTCAAAGCATACGAACCTCTGGTTGCATGCTTGCGAGAGACTAAGCTGCGTCCCCAAGATGCTTTCCATCTAAGGCGATACACCCCAGTACGGTGTGACGTCACACCAGAAGAAGGTGCTCCGGCACATGGCGGCGCTCTGATGCTTGTCAGAGATGACGTATATATGCAAATTCCACCATTGCACTCTGATATACAATCAGTTGCTGTACGGTTTAAACTGCCAAACATGCATTTCACCATCTGTAATCTATATCTGCCTCCGTCCCATGACTTCTCGCACATTGGTTTAGAAGATCTAGTTTCCCAGTTGCCAACACCGTTTCTGTTGGTGGGAGACTTCAATGCGCACCACCCACTTTGGGGCTCCAGTCGCGCTTGTGCGAGGGGTACGCTCATTGCCGATTTCTTGGACAGTTACAACCTAGCTCTCCTCAACACCGGAGAGCCTACATTCATTTCTGACTCTTACAATAGTTTCTCACACCTTGATCTTGCTGTTTGTTCACCTCAATTGGCAGTCTCCTTACAATGGAATGTCATCTCTGACTTACACTCTAGTGACCACTTCCCATGTCATATTAGTCTCTTGACGCAACATACATGTTCCCCACGTATGCCCAGATGGCGCTTGGACCATACCAACTGGAACCTTTACACCCAGCTGGCTGTCTTTACGTACAACGAGCACGACTCAGTGAATGATTTGACGCAGCATCTCACCGAGACAATTCTCTCTGCTGCTGAACAGTCAATTCCGCGGTCGACTTCACACCCCCATCGGTTTCCCGTCCCCTGGTGGACGGAAGAATGTCGGAATGCCATACGTGCTCGAAGGCGTGCTCTTAGGCTTTTCCAACGTCACCCTACGTTGGATAACCTAATCGAATACAAGAAAATGCCCGCCAGGTCCAGACATGTCATCAAGGATAGTAAAAAGTCATCATAGAGCAAATTTGTTGCTTCATTTAACCGACACACACCTTCCTCGGTTGTGTGGGATAGATTAAGGCGTGTTGCAGCTAAAACGACCCAACTACCAATAGCGGGTCTAAAAACAGCCACAGGAGCTGTTGTTGATTCATTTAAAGTGGCGAATACATTTGGCAGTGCTTTCGCTCAAGTGTCTAGCTCGGAATACTACTCCCCTGAGTTCCTTCCATTTAAAACTCAGGTGGAATCTCAAGGCTTCTAGTTTCGTTCTAGAAGAAGATTACAATCGCCTTTTCACCATGGCGGAGCTAGAATATTCCCTGAAATCTTTGCGATTATCAGCACCAGGACCGGACGGTATTCATGTACAAATGTTACAACAGCTCTCTCCTGAAGGTAAGGCATTCCTGCTCGAGGTCTATAATCGTGTTTGGGTTGACAGTATACTCCCAGAAAATTGGCGGGAGGCCACCGTTATTCCCATCTTGAAGGCTGGAAAGGACCGTCATCTTCCCTCCAGCTATCGTCCTATTTCCCTCACCAGTTGCGTTTGCAAGGTGATGGAACGTATGATCAATGGACGATTGGTAAGGTGGTTAGAAAGTCTAATCTACTGACTAACATCCAGTGTGGTTTTCGACGACGCCGTTCAACTGTTGACCATATTGTGTCAATATCGACACAGATAATGGACGGCTTTATGAAGAACTGTCAAACCGTGGGCATATTTTTCGATCTTGAGAAGGCTTATGATACGTGCTGGCGAGCAGGGATTCTACGTTCCCTGTATGCCTGGAATATACGTGGACGCCTACCACTTTTCATTCAGGAGTTTATGAAGGACCGCTTTTTCCGAGTAACGGTCGGCTCGGTTTTTTCTAATTCTTTTGTTCAGGAGGAGGGAGTACCTCAGGGTTTGGTGCTAAGTGTCACGCTCTTTGCTGTAGCAATTAACTCCATCTGGAAATGTGTTCCACCTGGAGTTTCGTCATGCCTATTCGTAGACGACTTCACTGTCTATTGCACTCAGCGCACGGCGTTCTTACAACGGCGCCTGCAGCAATGTTTGGACAACCTTACAGAATGGAGCGTTAAAAATGGCTTCCATTTCTGAACTGAGAGGTCAATCTGCGTTAATTTCTGGCGCCGTAGGAGACGATTACCACCTTCGCTCCGTTTCGGTCCAGATTTACTTCCCTTCGCAGAAGAGACGCACTTCCTGGGTTTGATCTTGGACAGGAAGCTTAGTTGGTCGTCGCATATTGCACAGTTAAGAGCACGATGTGACAGTTCCCTAAATATCATGCGAGTACTGAATGGCAAATCGTGGGGAGCGGATCGGACAGTTTTGATGTGAATGTATCGCGCACTCATCCGATCCAAGCTAGATTATGGGTGTATCGTTTATTCGTCAGCACGACCATCTGTGCTGAGAAGATTAGACGTGGTCCATAATAGGGGCATCCGTATTGCAACTGGAGCTTTTCCAACAAGCCCAGTGGTGAGCCTTTATGCCGAGTCCGCAGAACCTCCGCTGCAATATCGGCGTGAGATTCTCATGGCAAATTATGGTTGTGCGCTTAGATGTATGCCTAAGCACCCAACGTTCGTTTCCGTTTCCACCACCACGCTAAGAGAACGATATAGGAATAGCTCCCTTAGTCCTAAGCCTGCGGGTTTCCGTTTCCAAGACCTTCTAATTAAGCTTGAAGTGGAGCTACCTAGGATGTTCGCCAAGGGCGAGAGGCTTGGCTTGGCTATCTGGCACGCCCCATGTAGATCTTGGGATGACCGTACACCAGAAGTCCACGATGCCTATTTCAAGTATCCGCACATGTTTCTTAGAATTTTTGTCAGGCTACACTGATCGTCGATATATTTACACCGATGGGTCAAAGAGCACCAACGGTGTTGGATGTGCATATGTTTATGGAACCGAACCATTTACATTCGGTTTTCCAAATACCACTTCCATTTTTACTGCAGATCTTTATGCAATTTATCGAGCCGTTTTGTATGTTCGCCGTCGTAAATTAGGTGACTGCCTGATTTTGAGCGATTCGCTTAGTGCACTGCAGAGCCTTTGTCAGTTGTACAACCCCCACCCTATTGTACAAGGTATCCAGGACGCCCTCCATGTTTTACACGCTTCTGGCGTTGACGTGGTGTGTGCATGGATTCCTGGTCACGTAGGTTTGCCGGGGAATGAAATGGCAGATTTGGCAGCAAAGACGGCAACTACAGAACCCAGTGTTACCATCTCACATGTTACTTCGAAAGACTTTAGGCTTGAAGTGCGGAGAGCGGTGCTGTCGTCCTGGCACGACGAGTGGTCAGTTCTCCGCGGTAATAAGCTTAGAGAAGTGAAAGAACTTCCGATAAACTGGGTAACTTCCTGTCGCACATCTCGTCGCGAGGATGTTAGGCTGGCTCGATTAAGAATAGGGCACTGCAATTTTTCGCATGGTTACCTATTTAAAAGGGACCCTGCGCCTCTATGTCCGCTGTGTGACAACCTTTTGTCGGTTCGGCACGTGCTGCTGGAGTGTTGCTCTCTAGCGTACCTTCGGGATTCTCTGCAGCTGCTTGTCAGACTTGCAGAGGTCCTAGCGGACGACAAAACAGCGGTTGATAGAGTTTTTAAGTTTTTAGCGGATTGTAATATCAATTTGAGGATTTAAAATTTTAGATATTTGTTTATGCCTTTTGACATATTTGTTACATTGTTTTATATAAGGCTATTACCGCTGTTTTTACGTTTATGTGTATTTTTTCCTTGATACTAGTATTTTATTTTTGATTCAAGTTTATATCTGGCTATTGCCATGAATTTTAGAAAGGCGCTAATGACCCAGAAGTTGAGCGCCCTTAAACCCACAAATCAATAAATCTCAAGCCGTAATGGCTTGCCCAGGCACCTCCTCCTCTAAGGAGGGGGTCCGGTCCTCTGCAAGCAGCCGAAGGGCAACCGTGCCGTCCGACATTGGTGCACGACCAACATCATCATCATCATCATCATCATCATCATCATCATCATCATCATCATCATCTACCTCTGTTCCCGAGGCGGTACCACCTGCGCGTAAAAAGCGCAAGTGCTCTGTCCCGCGACAGGTCATTGATAGGGAGTCACCACCACTGGTTTCCTATCATCCCCTCTCTTCCTCTGACTCAGAGGCAGATATGGACACCGACATCAAGGGCTTCACTGTGGTGAAGGGACGCCGGAACAGGCGTAACTCCACGGGCTCTCAGGAGCAACAACCACAGGGTACAAACCAACCCCCAACCAAGGGGGGGGGATAGCGCCAATAGTAGCGGATGCTTTTACGGAGCATACAAAAACCATGCGGCTCCTAGCCTCGCGCCTGAAAGGGCGCTTTGAGGCAATTAGGAAGCCACGAAAAGTAAATATCAAGACCTCCTCACTTGAGGATTTTGAAGCAGCCAAGGCTGTACTACGGGAATTAAATATCCCGTTCTACAGTTATTCGCCCACACGTCCTCACGTGGAAAGGCGAATAATCAAAGGCCTTGCCTCTGGCTGCTCTACCGAGGATGTCAGGCTGGCACTCCTCGAAGAACATAACATTACTGCATCAGTGGCCCAGTTGAAAAAGACTATTGTCTCCGACAACGGGTCTGAAAAGTTGCCCATGCCACTGTTCCTGGTCGTGGTGGACAAAGTGCGCGACCAACAAGTCCAGCCAATCGACACTGTGCGCCATCTGATCTACACTGCCGTAAAGGTTGAACACTGTTACGGCATGGAGGGTCCCGCGTAGTGTCGTAATTGCCTGGGATTTCATCATTCCAGCATGGCATGTGAGCGTCCGCTTGCATGTCTGCGGTGTGGTGGAACCCACAGAGTGCAGGACTGCCCTAAGTCGGATACGGACAGGATATGTGTGAACTGCAAAAGCGCGCACTGCAGTGTCTATAAAGTATGCGCGACGCGCCTAAAAATCATAGACAGCCGTCGCAAGGGACGCTCGGAAGCGGCAGAGGTCCGCCCCGGCGTCTCCTTCTCTCACGCCCTTAATAGGGCAGAAAAGACACTGGCCCAGGCCAAGGCCCAGGCAGTAGCACCTGCCGCTGCCACGACTGAAGTTGCGGCACCACCTCCAGGACATACAAAGGAGTCTGTTGTGCTCCTCCTAAACCTAAGCGGCGAAGGAAAAACAAGAGCAAGCGTCAAGCCGCGGAGAGAGTGATAACAGCCCCTCAAAAGCCACCCAAGGCGCCGGCAGAGCAGTCCACTGAGGCAGCTCTGGCACCAAGGGATACTGCTGTTACAGCCGGTCCACAGGTGGTACCTGTGGTACCCGCTGTACCCATGACCACCCCGGCATTAGGGGCAACGCTCTCGCAGGCGGACCTGGAGAAATTTCAGGACCTAACCCTGTGGTTTAATAACACCATAAACTGAATCTTGCCCGCACTTCGGAAATTTAAGCTGCAGTACGAAAGCCCTAACCTGAGCCCCATGCAGAAGCATGCCCTACTGGTCCAAACCTTGGCCCAGCTGTTCCCTAACTCAGCCAAGTAATGGCCTCCAGACTTGTCCAGAGACCATTCAGGGCTGCGTTCTGGAACGCGAATGGCATAAGGGGCCATTACCCAAGCCTCACTGAGTTTCTGCAGTCATATGGAATTGACATTCTAATGGTCTGCGAAACCCACTTGGATGCTGCAGCCAACTTCTCGCTGTCGAGTTACGTCACCCATCGGTCTGATCGGGTCGGCCGAGCGGGGGGCGGTACAGCCATTTTCATCAAGAATCACATCACTCACACATCCTTTCCTATCCCACCACTTCAACACGTCGAAGCCTGTGCCATTAGGCTTGCCATTGGCGGGGTGGACACGGTGTTGGTAGTGGCATACGACCCTCCTGATAACCGCTTCTATGAAGCTGATATCAATACCCTCCTGAACCTGCATCCTGCGGTATGCATCGCAGGCGACCTCAACGCGAAGCATGCACATTGGCATAGCCGCGTTAGCAATGCCAAGGGGCGAGGGCTCTACCGCCTGATCAGCGGTAGCCCAAGCGTACTTGTGCATGGACCGAGAGGACCTACATTCCATCCGGCCCGAGGGAGGCCAGATGTGCTCGACATCATGCTCACCAAGAACATTCCTTTCCATCTAGACCTCTCAGCGGTCAGTGAACTGGACTCCGACCATGACCCTGTCTTGGTGGATTCCAACATTGACCTGCCAGCTCTGGTCACTCCAGACTGGACTTACGAAGTCGACTGGGATGCAGCCATCCTTGAACTTAACCAGTCTGTGGACCCGCGGCCGGGTGTCGATTCTGTCGATGCATTGGAGGCGGCAGCCTCGGCATTCTCCCAACATATCCGGGATGTGGTACGCGCCCACACGCACCGCATTCCATCCGACATACCCAACCCTCGAACCATCCCCATCGAACTCAGACAGTTGATCAAAGCCAAAGCAACTGTCCGAAGGCTCAGGCAGCGTTTCCGCCATCCCAGTGTACAGGCAGTCTACCAGCGGTTCAAGTCCCTGGCACGACGCCTGTTGCGTTTACACCGCAAGACAGCCTGAGAAAACACGATGGCAAATGTAGCTCTCACTGAGAAGCAACCATGGCGGATAATCAGGTCCCTTAGAACGGACAAAAGCTCACATCAGCATCCTCTACATGGCACTCGCGGGAGACTCACTTTTGAGCCCCAGAGAAAGCCACGGTTTTCGCAGACCATCTAGAATCCCAATTCGAACCCCGAGAAGATGTCCAGGACGAAGACTTTACTGAACTCGTGGAGGTGATGGTAGATTACCTCTATGAGGCACCTCCGCCGCCACGCGCAGAGATCCAAATCCCCTTAGTCACCCCAAGACAGGTGGCTTCTGAAATCAGAAGGTTAAAACCTGGCAAATCCCCTGGGCATGATGGCGTCACGGCGCCCATGCTCCAGCACCTTCCCCGAAAGGCCGTAGTCCACCTGACGAGGATTTATAATGCATGTCTGCAGCTTCGTCACTTTCCAACTTATTGGAAGGAGGCGAGGGTGGTCTGCATTTTGAAGCCCGGCAAGGACCCGGTTTTCCCTTCAAATTACCGTTCCATAATCCTGTTACCCATCGTTTCAAAAATTTTTGAACGACTATTCCTATCCCACCTCACTCCTCTCTTCGAGGAAAGGCAACTCATACCGGTTCATCAGTTCGGTTTTCGTCATGGACATTCCACTACACTACAGCTACTATGGCTGATTGAGAAGGTTGCCCTGGGTTTCCAGGAAAACTTCAAAACTTTCGCACTGCTTTTGGATGTAGAAAAAGTCTTTGCAACCACATGGCACCAGGGGTTGCTGTATAAACTCAGAGAGGCAGAAATCCCTCCCCCCTACCTCACCCTGATTGGTAGCTTCCTTCGGGATCGCTCTTTTCGGGTGCGGGTGGACGGGAAGTTGTCCACAGTCAGACCCATACCGGCTGGAGTTCCGGAAGGTAGTGTGCTATCGCCGTTGCTCTTTGCTGCCTACATGTCTGACCTACCCGTGGAACCGCATACTGTTACGTGTCAGTATGCAGACGACGTCCTCATACTGGCACAGAACAAAAATGTTCGGTACTGCTTCCCTCCACTACAGCGACAGCTCGATGCTATCGGCAGGTGGAGTGAACAGTGGAGAATGGGCACTAGCCCGCAGAAGAGCCAGGCTCTACTATTGGGCAAAGTTCGAAACTGGCTGCCGGGTGTATCCCTGGCAATGCGGCGTGGAAGAATCCCATGGGTTAACTCTGCCAAATACCTGGGGGTACTACTTGACCGTGGTCTAACCTTCACTCCACATGTCAGAGCAAAGGTCGGTCAGGGACATGGCGCCCTGAGACAGCTATATCCCATACTCCACTCAACCATGCCTACACACCTGAAACTACGCTTGTACCGTGCGATCGTCCCGACCCTGATTCTGTACGGTTGCGAGGTCTGGGTTACGGTGGCTCGTTCCACCATCCGCAGGCTGCAGGCCGTACAGAACAGGGCACTTAGAATGATCTACGATACCGACCGTAGGTTTCCATCACACATCCTTCACACTCATTCCAGCATCCCATACATTGTGGACGTCGTGCGGGAGAGGACTCGCACAATGTATGGTAAACTCACACCTCACCCAAACCAGTCGGTCAACACCCTGGGGCAATACGACCATCGCCTCCCTAGGCGGAGACAGAGCTACCGCTTACCCAAGGACGCCCTTGGCTGGTAAGTACCGCTATGCCTTCACCAACCGCCAAATGCAGCTACACTTGGCATCACCACACCTGTCACCTATTCCTCTCGGTTTCCTGTCACTAGCACTGCATTGCTCGACGGTTCCACAAGCGGCCGATGAAGTAAACAGTAGGGCAATGGTCGCTTGGATGGCTACTGGCTAGACATCCAAGATCTGACAGATCCCGCCGCCAGTGACAATATAGGAACCCAGCCTGCACCATCAGACATACAAAAACACCAAAGCTTGTAAAACCTTGACAACCTATACCACCTCACGGGTAAATCCGTAATTAAACGGATAGGTACCGTGGCCACCTTACCATCCGCCTGGGTTAACCCAGGTGTCTCGTACTCACTCCTGGATTCCCGGGATAGGTGCCCAACAAGCTCGTCTTGAGCAACTTCTGAGATTCGTCTGCCTTATGGACCTCTGTCAGTAGCATTCCGTCTCTCAACGGGCCACAAATTCGGTAGACTTTTTTTTAATGTAAAACGGGCTTATATCTTTCATCGTTTTCCGTTCACATGCCAAGGCCACCGCCAGGAAACTGTCGTAACGTGAGGCTGCCCGTTTTTAGTGAGTCACCCAACTCAGCACTTCATAATTTGTTGTTTAGAAGGAAGGGTGGTGCTTTGGGAAATCGGGGTTTTCCTTGGGCCGTTCTTGCATATATATCAGGGTGTGGGACGTCCTGGATCTGTTGTGTTTGGTTTTCAGGAAAACACACGACTGCGTAATTCAATAAAATTTATTTATTCTCCCAAAACTATTTCAGTTCACTCGTTACCATAATGGTTTAAGTGTGTGCAAGAATGAGCATTCTGAAGCACGCCGAAAAATGTCAAATTCTGGACTGCATCCTCACACTCCCTTCAGTCAGCTTCAAGTGAGTTCTGTCTGTCTTTTTCTAGCGTTATACTAGCTTACCTGGAAAATCCACCCGTTTGTTCAGATGTCATTCACCGCGGACCGGAAAGGGTATCGTTAGCTGAGACTGTGTGCAAATGGCCTGGCATGAAATATTTCTACCAACATGGTTTTACCGAACTTTGTCCTACACGTATTCAATCAATGATTTTATCAGTTTTGTTCATTGGGCGGACAGCTTCAAATGTCCTCACGAGAATTTTGTCATGGGATTTTTGAAAGTCGATTCAAAATTTTCATGATATCCCATCGTGGTGTCAGTGGCATGCTACGATAATCTATGCCTAATTAATCTAATTTCCTTGCTCGTTATATCTTGTTTCTTTTTATTTTTTTACTTTTATTTATTTATTTTTTTTGCTCCTAGTGTGACTATGTGTGCCTGTGGTGAGCGAGTGAACCTTATTACTGTATCAGCTACAATACATAGAAATATTTCACAAACATAAACTATAACATATGGACACAGTTGATTACATTTGCAATACATGCAAATATTCTCATTACTGCCAACTATGTTAGGTGGGAAAATTATATTACACCGGAATATACAATTTTTTACGTTCACAGATACAATACATACAAATATCTTCACTACTGCATACTATGACAGGTGGGCTAGTTCAGTTACTATTAAATATACAATAATTTTATATAACCACGTTCAATTCGGAATTACTCCCCTTTGATATTCCTTTCCGTATAGTTTTCTGTCTATTTTATTAATCGTATATCACTCAGCTTAATCTGGAGATTCACATTTGTTTTGACTATGTTTATGTCCAGGTCCACTTTTTACTTTCTCTACTGGTAAGAAGGGGAAGTATTGTATTCCACCCAAGAATTTGATGTCGAGATTTCACCCGAGATATATGTTTTGTGGCCCCGTGAATCAAAAAAAAATTTTAGAAAAAGGTCCGTGTGTGTCTGTGTGTCAGTCTGTCAGTCTGTCAGTCTGTGTGTCAGCCTGTTGACAGCATAACTCAAAAACCAGAAGTCGGTTAAAAACCAAAGTTGCTATTTAAGTTTAGTGTCTTTCAAGGACGCGACACGAAGATTTTGAAGAAAATAGCCGCACCCTAAACTACCCTTTACATGGAAAATTTTTCGAAAATTTTGATTTTCTTGAAAATGACTATAACGATTTTGATTAGAATGTCATATGTTTGAGATATTTTTATGAAAAATGAAATGTATATCTTGAATTTTTCCGACTATAGCCCATGTAGTCGAATTTACTCTGGACGACTTTTGCATAACTGGTAAACCGTTAGAGATAGACCAGATCATACTCTACAAAAACGTAGATCTTGATAAAATACACAATTTATGTCTCAATAAATTTTCTTGTAGGGTGAACCATTTCGGAGATATTCCTTGTTATGTGTGTGAGTTTCGGAAAACTTAGAACTTTCGTGAAATGGATCATCCTTGTTCATTTTTTATATGTTAATTGTGCAAAGACAACGGAATCTCAAAGCTCTAAAACATTTGACTATCGCACAAAGCCTACTGTATTCTAACATTCCCCTTGCACCTACAAGGAAATAAGCAATAAGATAAGTTGTACAAATGTTTATCTTAACTAACACAAAGAAGATATAGGAATAAGAGTTTGTAAGAACGGTTAGTACAAGAGTAGAGGAAGTCATGTGAGTGCAACACATCAGATTTTTTTTTACTTACACATATTGACACAAATTTATCTGTTATACTTTGCATACAAGAATTTCATATTTGGAATATACATATGTGGTTAACACAACAAAATTAGTATCAAATTTTTTTAACGTCCACATTGACATGTATGTACATAAAACATTACTGCAATTGTTACAAATTGTATTCCACCATTCATCCTCAGCTTACTTTACACGTTTATTTTCCTAAGAATCATACATAATACAACAGTTTTCATATATACTCTGGCGTAGTTACTTTCTGCGCCGGTGCTCCTTGCGCCAATTTGCTCGGTCGTAACAATTACGTATTTTTTAAGCTACTTAATATTATTCATTCATTTGCTCATTGACCTTCAGTGATTGCGTTTTAATGATGTAATTAGCATTTTTCCGTCATTCGTGCTTGATCGCGTAACACCTGCCATCAAATTACGTTTCAAACAATTCTAGGCTTATTTCTAATATTATTGCAATGCATAACAGTTACAAACGCTTTACTTAGCTTTCTGACGTTACTTTAAACGAGCGTATAGACATATACATAAACATTTCGCAGTCTTATATTAATTTAATTAGGAGTATGTTGATTGTTTTAGGTATTAGAGGAAATGTTGGTATAGATATTAGATGTGATGAATTATAATTTTGAGTATGTTTATTTTGTGTATGTTGAAATTTTTCTTTTAATTTTATTGTATTTTATATTTTTGTTTTGTAGTATTTAGATTTTTATAACTTGCAGAATATTGTTGTTGTAAATATTTTTGAAAGTTAAATAAACGTATAGGGATCTGCAATGTAAGCCCTGGTTTAAGTAATTAGGTGCCAGGGTTTATTATTGCAGGTTTTTATTTATTTATTTACTTATTTATTTATTTATTTATTTATTTATTTATTTATTTATTTATTTATTTATTTATTTATTTATTTATTTATTTATTTACTTACTTACTTACTTACTTACTTACTTACTTACTTACTTACTTACTTACTTACTTACTTACTTACTTACTTACTTACTTACTTACTTACTTACTTACTTACTTACTTACTTACTTACTTACTTACTTACTTACTTACTTACTTACTTACTTACTTACTTACTTACTTACTTACTTACTTACTTACTTACTTACTTACTTACTTACTTACTTACTTACTTACTTACTTACTTACTTACTTACTTACTTACTTACTTACTTACTTACTTACTTACTTACTTACTTACTTACTTACTTACTTACTTACTTACTTACTTACTTACTTACTTACTTACTTACTTACTTACTTACTTACTTACTTACTTACTTACTTACTTACTTACTTACTTACTTACTTACTTACTTACTTACTTACTTACTTACTTACTTACTTACTTACTTACTTACTTACTTACTTACTTACTTACTTACTTACTTACTTACTTACTTACTTACTTACTTACTTACTTACTTACTTACTTACTTACTTACTTACTTACTTACTTACTTACTTACTTACTTACTTACTTACTTACTTACTTACTTACTTACTTACTTACTTACTTACTTACTTACTTACTTACTTACTTACTTACTTACTTACTTACTTACTTACTTACTTACTTACTTACTTACTTACTTACTTACTTACTTACTTACTTACTTACTTACTTACTTACTTACTTACTTACTTACTTACTTACTTACTTACTTACTTACTTACTTACTTACTTACTTACTTACTTACTTACTTACTTACTTACTTACTTACTTACTTACTTACTTACTTACTTACTTACTTACTTACTTACTTACTTACTTACTTACTTACTTACTTACTTACTTACTTACTTACTTACTTACTTACTTACTTACTTACTTACTTACTTACTTACTTACTTACTTACTTACTTACTTACTTACTTACTTACTTACTTACTTACTTACTTACTTACTTACTTACTTACTTACTTACTTACTTACTTACTTACTTACTTACTTACTTACTTACTTACTTACTTACTTACTTACTTACTTACTTACTTACTTACTTACTTACTTACTTACTTACTTACTTACTTACTTACTTACTTACTTACTTACTTACTTACTTACTTACTTACTTACTTACTTACTTACTTACTTACTTACTTACTTACTTACTTACTTACTTACTTACTTACTTACTTACTTACTTACTTACTTACTTACTTACTTACTTACTTACTTACTTACTTACTTACTTACTTACTTACTTACTTACTTACTTACTTACTTACTTACTTACTTACTTACTTACTTACTTACTTACTTACTTACTTACTTACTTACTTACTTACTTACTTACTTACTTACTTACTTACTTACTTACTTACTTACTTACTTACTTACTTACTTACTTACTTACTTACTTACTTACTTACTTACTTACTTACTTACTTACTTACTTACTTACTTACTTACTTACTTACTTACTTACTTACTTACTTACTTACTTACTTACTTACTTACTTACTTACTTACTTACTTACTTACTTACTTACTTACTTACTTACTTACTTACTTACTTACTTACTTACTTACTTACTTACTTACTTACTTACTTACTTACTTACTTACTTACTTACTTACTTACTTACTTACTTACTTACTTACTTACTTACTTACTTACTTACTTACTTACTTACTTACTTACTTACTTACTTACTTACTTACTTACTTACTTACTTACTTACTTACTTACTTACTTACTTACTTACTTACTTACTTACTTACTTACTTACTTACTTACTTACTTACTTACTTACTTACTTACTTACTTACTTACTTACTTACTTACTTACTTACTTACTTACTTACTTACTTACTTACTTACTTACTTACTTACTTACTTACTTACTTACTTACTTACTTACTTACTTACTTACTTACTTACTTACTTACTTACTTACTTACTTACTTACTTACTTACTTACTTACTTACTTACTTACTTACTTACTTACTTACTTACTTACTTACTTACTTACTTACTTACTTACTTACTTACTTACTTACTTACTTACTTACTTACTTACTTACTTACTTACTTACTTACTTACTTACTTACTTACTTACTTACTTACTTACTTACTTACTTACTTACTTACTTACTTACTTACTTACTTACTTACTTACTTACTTACTTACTTACTTACTTACTTACTTACTTACTTACTTACTTACTTACTTACTTACTTACTTACTTACTTACTTACTTACTTACTTACTTACTTACTTACTTACTTACTTACTTACTTACTTACTTACTTACTTACTTACTTACTTACTTACTTACTTACTTACTTACTTACTTACTTACTTACTTACTTACTTACTTACTTACTTACTTACTTACTTACTTACTTACTTACTTACTTACTTACTTACTTACTTACTTACTTACTTACTTACTTACTTACTTACTTACTTACTTACTTACTTACTTACTTACTTACTTACTTACTTACTTACTTACTTACTTACTTACTTACTTACTTACTTACTTACTTACTTACTTACTTACTTACTTACTTACTTACTTACTTACTTACTTACTTACTTACTTACTTACTTACTTACTTACTTACTTACTTACTTACTTACTTACTTACTTACTTACTTACTTACTTACTTACTTACTTACTTACTTACTTACTTACTTACTTACTTACTTACTTACTTACTTACTTACTTACTTACTTACTTACTTACTTACTTACTTACTTACTTACTTACTTACTTACTTACTTACTTACTTACTTACTTACTTACTTACTTACTTACTTACTTACTTACTTACTTACTTACTTACTTACTTACTTACTTACTTACTTACTTACTTACTTACTTACTTACTTACTTACTTACTTACTTACTTACTTACTTACTTACTTACTTACTTACTTACTTACTTACTTACTTACTTACTTACTTACTTACTTACTTACTTACTTACTTACTTACTTACTTACTTACTTACTTACTTACTTACTTACTTACTTACTTACTTACTTACTTACTTACTTACTTACTTACTTACTTACTTACTTACTTACTTACTTACTTACTTACTTACTTACTTACTTACTTACTTACTTACTTACTTACTTACTTACTTACTTACTTACTTACTTACTTACTTACTTACTTACTTACTTACTTACTTACTTACTTACTTACTTACTTACTTACTTACTTACTTACTTACTTACTTACTTACTTACTTACTTACTTACTTACTTACTTACTTACTTACTTACTTACTTACTTACTTACTTACTTATTTATTTATTTATTTATTTATTTATTTATTTATTTATTTGTTTGTTTGTTTGTTTATTTATTTAGTCTTAATGTCCTGCAGGATGTACGTTCGGTCCCCTATTTTCTCCACTTACTTGACCAGGTCCTTCCATAGCAAATTCAACTTTTGGTAGTCTTTTCGCTAGTGATGACTTTTCGAAGTTTGTCACTAGCACTCTGTCGTCTAACTGCGGATTCCAGCTATCAAACACCTTTTATTTTTTAGTTGTTATAGTCCCTCCTTAAGCAATTGGATCAACGATAATTTGTCCGCCAGATGGCGTTAGTGTTGCATGGTGCTAGTGTCGCTTTTGATGGCGGGAAATTTGAAAATTTCAAGATGGCGGCAAATTTAAAAATTTGACATTTTTCCCTTCATAGTGGTACATTTCAAATTTTCAAATTTTCGCGCCATTTAATGTTTGTCGTTAAATTTGGGAATTTGAAAAAAAAATTTGTGAACGTTGTTAATTTCAAAATTTCAAACTTCCCGCCATCAACGGCGCGCCGCGCGCCACTAACGCCATGGGATTATCGTTAATCCGATTGCTTAAGGAGGGACTGTTGATTAGATTATTTATTTTTATTGAGAAGATGCATTGAAAAAAAAAGTTTAAATTATTGTTGTACGAAAAGGAGTACCAACCTGTTTAGTGGTTGTAGAAAGTTGGTTGCAAACGAGGTGGTCCGTTTGGGTTGGATGGGTAATGATGAAAAATGATTTATCCGTTGAGGAGCAAGTGCAAGTTGACACCTTGAGGACAAGTGGGAGTGACGAAGCCGGAATTTGCAGCAGGAGGAGCCGTGGTATGTCTTGCAGGGTTGGCAGGTCGTCCACGAGAGCTTGGTACCAACTTAAGGTAAAATGAGACGTCTATGTAGATGAAAGAGTAATCCGGTGTAAGAGCTGTGTTTGCGATCACAGACACACCCGCTGGGGTGGGGGATGGGGTTTTCTGGCACAGGAAAAAACCGTTGAGAATTTACCACCAACCGTTCCTATTTGAGATGATTTAGCCGTTGAGGAACAAGAGCAAGTTGACACCTGGAACATAAGTTTGAGTGACGAAGCCGGAATTTGCCGCAGGAGTAGTTGTAGGTCTTGCACAGGGTTGGCATGTCGTTCTTCTACCAGAGCTCGGTCTCAGCTGAAGGCAAGATCAGACGTCTATGTAGATGAAAAAGGTATCAGGTGTAAGCGCTGAGTTTGCGATCACGCCCACATCCGTTGGTGAGGAGGGGGTGGGGGAAGCGGAGGGGGGGGGGGAGATTGCGATAAACCACATCCGCAGGATGGGGTTTTCTGGCACAGGAAAATACTGTTGAGATGTTCCCATCAACCGTTGCTGTTTTTTTGAATAAAATAATATGATTAGTGGGCCTTGAGCGTGTGGATGTTGAATGAGTACTCTGTCTTGACGGACGCTAAGCATCCAATCGCCGAGAATGTGATCTGTCATAACATATGTCGGTGAATGGTCCAAGTGCGCTGATAAGCATCTGCCGAGGTACAACCGCTCTAGGTTTTTTATCATTTGCTGCATTTTGGCTGCCGGGATGTATTGTTGCTCGTAGAAAACCAAAAAAAGGCACGTGATTTGCGGAAGGGAGAAGTGATGTGGTCTTGACAGGTATTGGGAAGCAAAGAAGGGAAGGATCTTGGAGGAATGGGGAAGCGTGATATGCGGAAGTCACGTGGTGTGATCTGAATGGATAAAATAAGACGAGTTGGGATTTGGTCGTTAGGATTCCAAAATGACGATGATTGGTGGAAATAATGTGCGTTGCCATTGGATGAAAAATGAGGAAGCAACCTTTGCCTTATAAAAAAGGGGGAGAGAAAAAGGAATTTCCGGAATGATAGCGTTGCTGATGGTGAAAAAGCATAGTTTAAAAAAAAAAACGAAAAAAAAGTCGGTTAACGGACTTGGATTTAAATCTTTCAAGAACGAGATAGGAAAATGCTGAAAAAAAACCCAACATGGAATATGTTTCCAAATTTTGTATTTTCTGAAAAAATGACTTCAGAATTTTGCTTAAAATATCAATTATATTGATACGTATAAGTTGAGTCTTGTTTTTTCCTCGTTTGCTTGGTTTTTTTCCTTCGTCTTTTTTTGTTTTTGTTTTTTTTTTTGTTTTGAACATAGGCTCATATTTCTAACGTATTTAACAGACATGCTTTAATGTTAAACCAACAGTTAAAATCCGATAAAATGCGCAGACTATGGTTGAACACGTCACACTATCAAATTAAGATAACAAGATAATTCAAGAGCTGATTAGCAAGCTTTTTTAAATGTTTGGCATACCTTTTAAAGAAGGCGTTAATATGAGTCTCTCACATAGATAGAAAATGGACGTTCTGAGTACTCGTTTGAAACTTTTGAGCTTCAGAGGTTGGCACCATTGTATTGAGAGCTAATTATATTATGACGTAATACGGTTTCAATGTGTCATGCTAGCAAAATTACCAACATGAATGTAGTATTAATATACTTTCTTGGTGTCGTTTTATCGCAAATGTGTAACACTGTACCTTAAATGCTACTGATAGAGCTAATTTAAATCAGAACTAAGTTTCATTTACAATCAATTTAACTTACAAAATTCAATTTAAGAGGAAGGAGTATGTATACGTATGGCAGCACTGTTAGCAGTCAAACCGTTCCGAGAAACGTTATTGCTGGGGCTTTCCATCTCCACCCGGGCGCCGCCCGGATTGTCATTCCTCTACGCACCCCTCCACCTATAGTCAACCAATCTCCGCACCTCCCCTTACCGCTGGCAGTACCTACAAGATGCGAACATTCCCGGAGGGATGACCTACAGTTCGAAACTGTTTCCGTAATCAAAACATCGGCGCTCTGCCGCGTATTAGCGGTGTCAAAACATTTTCCACGAAACAAAATTTGTAAGTAGAAACAGGAAGTTATGAATATATTTTGGCATAACGTCTGATGTCAAGAGTATTTGTAGTAATGGTTTTGACATAATGCTACCTTTTCTTTCTTATTTTTATTTATTGGGAGGGCGGACGCCAACCTAAGAGTCCTCCATTACCAGCCGCCACTGGTTCTTTCGCATGGATTCCTTTGCGAATGGTAATTGCTTATGCGATGCACTTTTATTCCTGCTTCGTGGAGTTTGTCAATGAACTTTCGCCCTCTATGCACTGTAGCGTTGTCAACTAAGAGTGCTGCGATCTGGCCATATCTCGGTATATAATCAGAGACTATTTTATCCGCGCTTGTAAGTTTCTTTAGCGGGTATAGCGTCACAAACTTTGACATTACGTCAACCAGTACAACTATATACTGTAACCCGGTTCTCGCTGTTGGTAAAGGACTGTGTGCATCAGCCGCTAGTAACTGTAATGGTGCCTCTCTTAATATCGCTTTGGGTGACCGATCAAACCGGAAATACAAGGACTTAGCTTTTTGGCACAGCTCACACGCAGCTATGAACGCTCGCACTTACCGACCTAGCTTAGGAATGCATAAGTATTCCGCTATGACCATGTTTGTTCTCTCCACACCTGCACGAATGAGAGCCACTTGATAGGTTTCGATGACTAGTTTCTCCAAGGATGACCGAACATAGGCCTTCTACGATAGGGCGTACGGGCCATCCAGTTTCTAAAGGACGGCGTCCAATTTTCCGTACTTGCCTTGTCCGAAACGATAGAATCTTCCCGTATTTTGGTTAGACTCTCATCTTCCTGTTGGTACCTTTGCAGCTGTCTCAACTGATTTTCCACTCTGTTATTTAAGCCTAAATCTAGTTTTAGTACGCTTATTTCTCTTTGTGTGTTCACTATTCTTTCAGGGAGATCCCCATATGCCTTGATTCTTGACAGTATGTCACTAAAAGTGTTGCCACTTCCTGGGATGTGACGTATATCCACGTTGTGCGCCATTATCTCGTGAATATATCAGGGCAGTTTACTACTTGTCATCTTGCAATTCTTTATAAATGACAACCTCACGTGGTCGGTATATACGATGATTTGCTTCTTACAGACGTAGTGCTTGAACTTTTGGAGAGCGAAAAATATTGCTCCTATCTCTTGCTCCGTAACACTGACCATGCGTTCCGCTCGGTTCAATGACCTCGACGCCGTAGCTATGATGCACAGTTCATCATTTTGGAATCTCTGAGCCAGTACGCATCCGTAAGCTACCATTGATGCATCCGTGTATATTAAAAACGGTATTTCCATCTTGGGGCGTGTTAGTAATATGGAATTAGTAGACAATTCCTAATCGCTGGAATGCTTTTTCCTGTGCCTTAGACCAACGCCATTTTGTGGTTTTAATTAATAGTGTCCTGAGCGCTGCTGTCTCTTTCGCGTAATTCAATAAAAAACGACTTTGGTACCCTATCATACCCAAAAATTTCTTCGCTTGTTTCACGTTTTTGGGACGCGGAATCCCAAATACTGCATCTTTGTCTAGCGACACAATGTCACCCGAAATTACATAACCCAGAAACTTTACGGACGTTGCAGATAATTTACATTTATCCCAATTTAAGGTCATATCGTGTTTAGGTAGTCTTCCCAACACAATTTCGAGGTGATCAAGATGTTCATCTATTTCTATATCGTGAATCAAGAAATCGTCCACATACTGTGAGACGTATCTCTCCGATTTGGTACCAAATATGGTATGCGTTGCTCCTAAGAATCCACTACCCGAAACACTCATTCCAAAAGGGCAGCGACGAAAGTTAGATACTCGGGATTTATGGATGGAACCGGTGTACTTCCTTACCTTCGGATCCAGTTCAATTTGAAGATAGCCGTTCCTTAAATCTAGCGACGTAACCCATTGCTGCCTACCTATACCGGCGGAAATTTGCTCTATGTATTCTGTACGAACTTGGTCCGAAGCTATATATTGGTTCAGTTTGCGCGCATCAATTCTTACTCTAACTGTGCTATCTTTCTTTCTGACTATACAGAATATACGGCGTGTTAGATTCTTCGAAAATCCGTTCTTCGAGCATTTCATTGACTTTTTCGTCAACCGCCTGCTTCAGATCCAAGGGTATCATTTTACATTGATGTCCGTATATCGGCATGTCAGTTACCTCGAAAGAATATTGGAATGAGTTGTATAAGCCTGTCTTACGGGTGAAGATGCCTCTACGTGCCATTATGATCTTAAACATTCTTTCTCGCTTTTTGCTCAACCTGTCTACCTGAGTGATACATTCCTCAGATACATTCCCTTGAGCGAAGCGTTTTTCCGCATTCCTAAGTTCTTTTCCCTTTGTCGAATATTCTGTCTCTCTCCCTCCGAAACCGAAACCAGTTTCGCGGCTGGCGACTATATTCACGCTGTCGAGACCGCTAATGCTCATTCCATTTGGGTCGCTTTCTTCACCTGTACACTGTATTTGTTGCCCCATTATTCTAAGAACCCTCACGTAATGTTCCATATTTATTATTTCGACAAAGAATTCCTCCTCATGCAAAACGCGTTCCTCTTCGGTTGTGTTTATATTGTCAGTAGAGCAGTGGCGGCTATTCAAGTGAAGCAGGTGAAGAGGTTTTCACCTGAATATAGCAGCGTTCTATTTTTGTTCATGTTGGCATGATTACTGCCATTCTAACAGTTTAGTCACAAATTTCAACTGCTAGGAGCCGTAGCGGAGTCAGTGACCAACCCTTCTTTTGTTTGTAACTTACAGCCTGGCAACCGGCAGGGAAAATTGGTGGGAACGCACCCTCTGATCGGTTACAAGGACAAGTGCAGCAGTCAAGAGTTACGGAAGAAACTGCTGCACTAAACAGCTTGGTTGCCATGGCAACATGACGTCACGAAACGATGAACTACGGGGAAATAACATGGGCATGCATATGTTTCAGGCAAACAAGAAATATTTTCACTTGGGCAGAGGCGCAGAACACGCTTAGAAGATAGTAGTCGATTACCTCGAGGAAGAGCTGGTGGTAAACTTAAAACGTGGTGTTTTACACAACTGTGAACGGTAGGTATAATTTACAAGTTTGCTAGACTCCAGTGCTTTTATTATTTAAATTACGGAATATAAGTGTTTTATTATGAATCCAATGAACGACATAGTTTGCAATTTGCTAGAAACCCCATTTTCCAGGTGGAAAGATTAAGACAAGAAGGATGTTTTAAACTTTTGGCGGTCCACTGATATCATTGATATAGCCCTTAAAAGAGAGAATAAGAAAATGGGGAAGACTAATAACATTAAATTCAAAAGCTCTTGCCTCGATAACTATTTTTGGTTATGAAGTAAGCGTAGTTTGCAATCGTTATTCTGTTGACGTTGTTTACTTTTTAGCAACAAAAGTAACGAGTGGGACTAAGAGAGATTCACAGATTTCATTAATAAAACTCGTTCCCTCCACAAGCACAATGATCTGCCGGGACATTTAAAATGTAAATTACAACTAAACGCTTTAGTTGTAATTTGCACTTTAAAAAATAGAAACACAACAGCTGACGTTCTTCAAGAAAACAGCAGACTTTTTCATGTGCGTTTCAATGGAAACGTGACATTAAATAGGCTTTTCCTGCAGTTGATCATTAAAGCAACATTGTATTTAGGTAAACAAGAGCTTGCATTCTCAGGTCAGGATGAGAGTGTGCTTTCGCTAAGTCGGGGATATTTCAAGGAGCTTGTGTACTGAAAGTCCATTAGAAATCCAAAACCACTATAATAAAATTAAAAGTATATTCAGCGGTGATTCTAAATCTATACAAAATGAGGTGATTGGATGTATTTCGGAATACCTAGAGACCTGAAATTAATATCTCAGATTTTTTACTTTCACTACTGGTAAGTAGAGGAACTATTCCACCCAAAAATTCGATGCCGAGATTTCATCGGAAATATATGTTTTGAGACCCCTTGAATCCAAAAAAAAAAAAAGTATTTTTGGAAAAAGGTCCGTGTGTGTGTGCGCCAGTCTGTGTGTCTGTCAGTGTGTGGACAGCATAACTAAAACACGAAAATTCGGTTAAAAACCAAAGCTGGTATTTAAGTTTAGTGTCTTTCAAGGACCCGACACGAAGATTTTGAAGAAAATAGCTCCACCCTAAACTACCCTTTACATGGAAAAATTTTCGAAAATTTTAATTTTATTGAAAATGACTAACGATTTTGGTTAAACTGTCATATGTTTGAGAGATTTTTATGACAAATGAAGTGTATATTTTGAATTTTCTGGCTATAGCCTATGTAGTCCTGTTTAGTCTGGATGAGTTTTGAATAACTCGTAAACCGTAAGAGATAGACACAATCTTAATGTACAAGAAATGTAGATCCTGCTAAAATACACAATTTATGTCTCAATAATTTTTTTAGAGTGAACCATTTCGGAGATATTCCTTGTTTTGTGTGTCAGTTTCGGAAAACTTAGAACTTTCGTGCAATGGAACATCGTTGTTCATTTTTTATATATTAAGCGTGCAAATAGAACGGGATCTCAAAGCTTTCAAAACATTTGACTATCGCTCAAAGCCTACTGTATTCCCATATTCCCCTTGTACCTACAAGGAAATAAGCAATAAGATAATTTGTACAAATGTTTATCTCAACTAACAGGAAGACGATGTAGGAATAAGAGTTTTTAAGAATGGTTAGTACAAGAGTAGAGAAAGTCATGTGAGTGCAACACATCAGATTTTTTTCTGTTGAAGTTGACGACACTACAGATATTTGTCAACAGTCTCAGTGCTCTATCATTGTAAGATACGTGAATACAGAGAGCACATTGGTTGAACGATTTTTCAGATTTTATGATGTGAGTGTTGACAGGTCCGCAGAAACATTGTTCCTTTTGCTGTATGGTGTTCTTAAAGAATTTAATGATGAACGTAAATTAGTTGCACAATGTTACGATGGAGCGAATGTTATGCCAGGACATTTGAATGGACTTCAAAAAAGAATCAAGAACAATGCTCCTGAGGCAGTTTTTGTACATTGTTTGGCTCACCGTTTAAATTTGATTTTAAAACAAAGCTGTATATATTTGCATCCGCCATGTTTATTTCTCTCGCTTACTACGCGAACTGTCGTTTGTATTGGACCAAAATGAATCATAGTGTGACAGACACTGTTTCTTTTGTGTACAGCTCCATTGGATACAAAAAGTTTGGTAAAAAATGTTGGACTGTGGTACACCGACTTTGCATTGTATTTTCAGCATGCCTAAGTGAACTTCTTCACCTATTTTGTAAGGCACGAGCCGCCACTGCAATAGAGATGACTGAGGTGAAAGGTACTGCACTTTGTTTCTCCAGATATCTTAAACATAACGCATGCTTTCCTATAATAGATCACAACATAGAGAGCATTTAATGAATCGCTACCAATAATGATGTCGGCGACGAGGCTTTTTATCAAGAAACATACAAACTCAATTGCACGTCCATTTATATTTGCCGTTATCAAACTTTGCTGCGAAATATTTTGTTTTGAATTTCCTATTCCGCCACTACTACACGCGTTCTTAACAATATCTGTGGTTTCAATTTCATCTGCTGCAGCTGATTGAGTACATTTTCGCTGCAAACCGTTACTGATGCACCTGTATCTAGAATTAATTGAAAGTTTGTTCCTGAAATGTTTGCGGTTATGCTGGGAGTTTCCCTGATTTCCTGCATTACATTTACCTTTTCAAAACCTTCAACTTGACTTGGCTCTGCGCTCAAGCTCATTGTTCCTTTTTCATAGTTTCTTATGGTAGGGTGATCTGCTTTCGTACCATCACTGATTTCTGGAAAGTCCTCGACGGGATGTAAGACTTTACAGGTCTTTTCATTTCGGATGACATGTGGAGACGTCATGCACCCTCACCTATTTTCTGCGCTTTGTGAAGATTGCGCCCTCTGGTTTTTATTCGTTATCGGGTTCTCTTTGTTTGGAGTCGGGGAGCGTGTCGGTTCCTGCGTACGTGGAGTTGGGCTGTTATTAATATATCGGCATGTCCGATCACCGTAAAATCTATTGTTGCCTCAGGTTCTATTCCCGGCATCAGGCCTATTCCATTCGTTTCGGTAGTTCCTCTGCTGGCTTCCTGAATTGCTTCGTCCAGAGGATGGCATGAAATGGACTGGATAATCCTAGTATGACCTTGGGTTATATCGGTCATTCCTGTGACCATACGTTACCTCGGCATTTCTGTCATACGGCCTGTTACTTCTCGGCCTCTCTAACTGATCCGCGTTGCTATGCCTGTCTGGAGGTCCCTGTGCCCTCATCCCAACATTTCGATGTGGCGGTTGGTTGTGACAGTTTGCCCTCTCCCAGGAGCTTTGTTCAGCAAACTGTGGTCCGTGACCCTGCAAAGCTGCAAGCAATTCTATAGCTTCACTGAGAGTTCGCGGTCTCGCTAATACTAGGTGGTGACGGATTACGTCAGGATAGTGCCTTACCATTAACAATATAAATTCCGGTTCGGGCATTGGTGGCTCTAGCAATTTACTCAATTGACCTAATCGCAGAAAGTAATCGGTCATTGACTCTCGGCTTCTATGATAGTATGTTCCATCGTTTATTTGGCTTCTTACATTATGTTGTGCGGCTCCACTCCAATATTTTTGTAAAAATGTGGTCCTAAAATGCTCATAGTGGGCCAATTCCCCGATCTTTAACCTGAACCAACTCAGAGCCGAACCTGTCAGGCTTCTCTGTATAACAATCATCCGATAATTATCGGAATTTATCTCAAACCGAAATATGCCTCAATGTCGTTTAAGAACTGTTTTGCATTGTCACGTTCACTGTCAAATTTTGGCACTGGAAGTAGGTACATTTAAAAACGGCATTGTCATTGTTATCGGTTGTCGTGGCTCGGCTATACTGGGCAGATTGTAGCTCGCATTTGAGGATCACGAGGGACCATACAGCTGGTCTCTCGTCCTACCCTCAACACTTAATCCACTACCTGAGGCTACGGGTAGCGGAGAAGCGTGGTCCTGTACATTGTCTATATTAAAGTGTTCCTTCCCCTCCTGCACACCTATGACTGCAATTTCCCTTATCCTAGGGTGCAAAGTTTCACCTAGGACGGCAACTACTTGTGTCATTTCGCCTCTCAATTTGTTAATTTCGCTCATTTGCAAATCTTGAGCGTCATTTGCTATTTTTCGGCATTTAAACCGGTTTCGAATAACTTTTGTTTGTCCCGTAATGCAACACAAGCAGTTCTCGTCTTAGTTTGCACTTTCTCTAAATACCTTTACATTTTCATTTACAGTATTTCTGATGCTGCCAATCCCTTCGTTACGCTCTAGTCTGATTTGAATGACCCCTGCAGACCCATTTCTTCCTGCAGAGTACGTTGCACTAACTTGAACTCATTCATTACACTAGTAGGTTCTTTTTCCAATTTATTGCTTAGTTCTTCCTGCTCTTCTGTGAGCTTACACTCCTGATTCTCGAGCTGTTGACTTAACCTCTCCTCCTGTAAGGATAATCTGCTAGCTGTGTTGCTTGTGATATGATTTGCTGTTCTAACTGTGTTGCTTGTGATGTGATTTTCTGTTCTGTGTTGCTTGTGATGACATTTTGGTTTCTAGGTTTGTCATTTTCCCCAACAGTTGCTGCATGAGACATTCCATAGTTCTCGATTCTGAATTTTGTAAAGGGCTAGACTGCTCTCTCTGCCTAACCTCAACTTCTGCTGATTCTTCACCACTTTGTATCTACCTCGAGCCGCTAATCCTTTCTATGCTTTCGTTATCAGCCATTTTGTCTTCTACACCTACTATTTTTCTATTTCTGAGCAACATTCACTTGTTCTCCTCTACATAAATACTATTTTTAATCCCTATATTGGCAGCAGCTGTGTACTCGTGCATCTACAACCTTCTTAAAACTACTAAAAATATAGATACACGTATAAGCATTGACATATAAATGATAACATTTACACTTACTCCTTCTGGAAGTTCATTTTTGCGTTGCGTTGTACCTGCATGATAAGCACTTTTTTGGCACGTTCACTGGAGGTCCTGTTAAGTTCCTGTTACTTCTCTCGACCTCGGCCTCCTGCTGCTGTTAATCTTGCGATGGCCTGTGCGTAGTTTCGTCGTCCTCCGTTGTCTATGCTCTGCGTCCAGGACTTCCGCGAAAAAAAAGCCCCACGTTGGGCTACTTTACGTCTTTCAGAAATCCATAGTTTTACTCCTTAACCAATGTGAACTAAAATTCGGATACTTGTGCATCAGCACACAGCAAAATCATTGATTTTATCAAAAAATGTTTCAAAGCCTTACCCTAGCATAAAAGTAAGCTTCTAATGCGAAGTGAGACAAAAAGAATAGGTATTAGTGATAACTTTAAAACCTTTACCAAGGGAGCTAACATAGACGTATACAAATAAAATGAAAAGAAAGTAAAAGAGGAACATGAAGACCGAAACTAGCTACTGTACTGAGCGAACGAGATCAGCGGTAACATGTGAGGATTGGGAGGTCCGGGGTTCGACTCCCGTCGATTTGCCACGCTCACCTTGGGTCGTACACCGTGGCAAAAAAAAAAAAAAAAAAAAAAAAAAAAAAAAAAAAAAAAAAAAAAAAAAAGGCATGTCTGGAACGCCAAAGTCGTCTAGTCCTACTCAGCACAGCGCCTTCTTTACACCATCCGCGATACAATTGTGTAGCGGCAGCAACAAGTTAACACAGGTTCCATACCTTAATATTACTAACCCATATGATCAATAATCATAACCAGAAACATAGCCTTAGCTTTTAACTCCAACATATATGGACGACACAAATCAGGATACAGTTTGGATTGTACGGCATTATTAAACCTGCCACCTTCCACGTGTGTTCACTGTAGCGCTGTGGCAAAACGTAGCCTACTTGTGTGGTGAGGGTCGCAGGCTCACCTCTTGCATGTAGAACATTCTTTTCCCTTCTCTTAAGGATGCTGAAACAACGCATAGCGGCTACTTATTTTAAATATACTTATTTCATGCACGACATTCGTTAAAGTTAATAATATGATAGTTATTATGATGCTTCTTTAACAGTTTATACTACCAAACAGCAACATGCTGCACACAAAACCACGTAGTGCTCAAAATGGTGCGCAAACGCATCAGACAGGCACAGTTCTCTCTCAATGAGTCGTACCTTTCTTGACAATGGCAGTACGTCCACACGAAAACACAAGCATAAGGAAGTCGCTTCTTGCAGGAATCAAGTAGGAGGCTATTCTGCCCACGAAGCTGCAGCTCGTGTTGTAGTCCCTGTGTCTATAGCACAGAAGTGGGTGAGATTATCCGGGGGAGGTGTTGAACTCCGACGTCTTGGTTCGTGAAGTGGACTCGTATCAACTCCAGAAAAGGATGCAGCTTTAATTGTAGAAGCAGAGAGGAACCCTTTCCAAACTTCTTCTGAAATAAAGGCAAATTCGGGTTTCTCTGGATCAGTTCGAACATCTCTGTGATGTGTAAACGACGCACGCTTTCTTGTGCGAACGGCAGCTACAAAACATCTGACAGACGATGCACCTTTAATTGTAGAGGCAGAGAGGAACCCTTTCCAAACTGCTTCTGAAGTGAGGGCAAATTCGGATTTCCTGGATCAGCTCGAACAGCTCTGCGATGAGTAAATGACGGGGGACTTTTGTGCGAACGGTAGCTAAAAACATCAGACAGACGATCACAGATTGCTTGGCCTTGAGCTTGCAGAGGAAAATGCCAACCGCAACTGGAATAATGTGATATTCTCAGACTAGGTGACATTTTCTTCCGCACGTAAGGGAAAGGTGATTATCTATCGTCCAAAGGTGTCCCGATACGATGCAAAATACGAGGCTTCACAATTTCATCATGGTCGCGTATGTGTATCGTGCTGAGGATGGGTATCAAGGGACGGTCTAGGTGTGCTGTGGCAGCTTGACAATATGCTGAACAGTGCGCATACACAGTAATACTTGAGAACATTTTGGTTCCTTCTGCTCCAATTTCCCTGTAGCTGGCTGAAGGACAAAATATGGCCTCAGGCCAAAAATTCAAAAGGCCTGGGATATTATAGCTTCTCTTCCACATTACTGCAGGCATTTAATTTTGTCTATGCCCTGAAGGTTTACATATAGTTTTATTTATTTAACACGAGTGTTAGTAGTGTAATTCTGTTTTTGTGTGCATAGATAAGCCCATAACTTCAAAGTTACATTGATGTTATATTAAGCAATATTATGTTCTATATATCCAGTCACAAAGTTAACAAAACAAAGAAATGAAAAGCGACGTGGGGCTGGAAGCTAGAAACTTATGAATGGACGCTATGCCTTCTTAACCTCTCGGCCACCGTAACGTTTTTCTATATTTTGTTTTCAGTAATCAGAAGTTAACCATTGCTCTATCAGCTGCAGACCATTATATAGTTCTTACGAAGATACACGAAGCTCTGTGATGGACACATAGAATCTGGAAGTGATTTTTTTTGGGGGTGGGGGTGGGGTGGGGGGTCTACGGGTGCGCATGGTTTTGCTTGTTCATTAGGCCAATGCTGGGTTAGTTTCTCATCTACCGCGATTTCTTTTCCATGATTTCCTTTTGATTTCGATTCCTTCTCATGTTTTAAATGTGCTTTTAGTTTCGTGGCGGTACCAAACAGATGGTGCAGATACTTACTCAGAGGAAGGAGTACACCGGGGACGCCAGAGAGCTTATTGGTTCACGAGTCCTTCATCGCCTTCCCTGAAGTGGTTATGACAGTTGTGCGGAGTTACACTTGTACGGAGATGAAATTTGTTGACATATATATGGATCATTCCCGGAAATGGTCAAGCATGAACAACTTATAAAGTTACAGTTGTACGGAGAGTAATATGGTGCTGGCCAGTACAGTTCCGGCCTAATGCATTTGTTAGAATTTCGACGCGAGAACTATAAGGGTAGGAATAAATGGTTGGCAGGCAATGGTTGGATGTGGCAAATCCTCTCTGCTCCACTCCTCACCACCACCCAAACTCTTCACCTCGAAACTCATATCCCGTTCATCCCGGAGGCAATAGACAAAAGAGCAATGGCGGCATGGACGCGCATTAGGAACCACGAAAATGACGTGATCGCTAACATCGGCAAAGGCGAGCCGAAGCACCGCAAGCATACTAGGATAAAAATGTTCTAGAAGCGGCTCGGCTCGCCGACTAATGCGCGCCCACGCAACCTCGTCCCTAAGCCACATACATGTTCCGGCAGAGGCCCTCGCCTCGGAAAATATTCAGGAGCTGCCACCGCGGGACACTGTATATAGTGTCAAAACTGTAAATAGTGTAGTGCGCTGGGACGTATATTTCTGGTGTGCCCAGTGAAGATGTGTGTGCATGTGTGTACGAGTGTGTGTGTGGGTGAATGCGTGCGTGTATGTGTCTGTATATAATTTGTAAATATGTACATATGTATATATAACCCAAAGACGAAACAGACAAAAGACAAAAGAAAACTATTCTTCGTGACCTACAGATGGTCACCGTATGGGTTTTTGTATATAGCGAAAACTGTAAATATGAACAAAGTCAACTGTAAATCAATGTAAATATAGCCTGTAAGCCGGGCCCAATGTACCGGCACCAGGCCAATACTTTTACAATAAATAACTTGAAACTTGAAAACTTGGATGTGGCACTCGCTAAGTTCATTGGCTGATGTCGGAGTCTCGGCAGTATGTGTGTCTTAATTTTGGAGATATGGAATTGAGCGAAACCACCGAAGGAAAACCTTTAATTATTTACAACGAGCATCAGTATGCAGTAGATTATACCAACAAAGACGAGGTAACTTTAGGCGTTGTATGAAGTTCATAAAGAATAAATGAAATGGAAGTCTAACAACTAAAGACAACAATTTTAGGAGAAGGAAGCCATGTTTGTACTCCAGATGAAGCAGCAAATGAAGTGCGAAAACATTTTATGAACGGAAAAAGAAAAAAAAAGTGCAAGAGAATCAGAGACTACAATTTCAAACATTTCCGCTGGAGATGTAGGCCAGTTCTTCAGTATAGTTTACGACTTAGTTACGACGTTACCATAACATAGGGTCAAAGGATCGCTGCATCGCATTAGGCGAAAAATATGGGAGCTATAAAGGATTCGATCGATTCGGTGGGAATAATTTTTCAACAAAATCAGTTACTTACGAACGACGATAGTAATTTTTTACTCGAAGATGACAACAGGCACCTAATGTCAGAATATTGGTGTTTGCCGGCAAAAATGGAAGATCATCTTTATCAAGCTGTTCATTCTTTATCGACGGAACCTTCAAGAGTTTTAGCGAGAGTTCAGACAGTTATTGGTCATTCATGCCGATTTTGGATGTTCTTGGAAGGAAACGAACACAATTCCAACGTCCATGTCTTGCTATCGAACATAAAACTAGAAACATGTGTTTTTTCAAAGCCATAAAAACCAACGTGCCTGGACGGAACCCTAAAACTCTCATGACAGGCTTAGAAATCGCTATTGTCCGGTCAGCTAGAAGTTTGTTTATTGAAACAGAGATGTTGGGTTGCAATTTTCACTTTAATCAATGTTTGCGGAAGAAATGCGATATTGTGTCCTTGTGTGTGACTACGAAGAAATGCGCTGTCACATAATAATGTGTTTAGCTCTGACACATCTTTTCCTGGACATGTTGGACGATGGTTGGCTCTGTATTCAGGAGAGCTCACCTGAACACCAAAAGCTTCAGGAGTTCTACGGCTATTTTGTAGACCAGTGGCTCGATAATGAGCAAATGTCCAGAGATGTGGAACTGCACTAATAACGTCCAAGGGGTGTGGATTAAAGAATCAGCTGTTTAACTTCAAGAGTTCATCCTATGTACACGCAAATGAAAATTCCGGCCACCAGTTTGACTGATTAGTTTTAAATGTGGACGGGAAAAGAAGGAAGGAGCCCACCCTGAAGACCGACGAGACTGTTTCAAAGGCATTACAAAGATTCCAACTTGATGGCAACTTAAAAATCATTTCTGGCCTGTGTGGCTTCGTCACAGAAATTACAGTAAAAAAAAGGCTACTGCAGAACGACATTAAACCATTGACAAATATATCGTACAAATACTGTAAACAGTAAGTTTAATAATTATTTATTTATGCCAAAAAGCTTACTCTCAAGTAAGTTTAATAGTTTGAGAGCTAGAATTTGAACTGAAAAATTCAATGGCACACCTGGCATTTGAACCACAGACCCTCCGCCTACTAGTCGGGTGTACTAACAATTAAGCTACTGTAACAACCTGTCAGAACGACATTGAAATCTCCAAACATTTCGTATTTCTCCCTTTAAACCACAAAGGGAGTCTCACATCCCAATTACCCCTATGGTGACTTAGAATCGTAAAATATTTACTAAATATGTCAAGTTTTCACCCTAAATTGAGGGAGGTGCAGTGCTAGCCGGGTGTACCACACCTGTGGCCATTGAGAATATGGTAATTGGTTTTCAAAATACATGTCACATTGTGATGGTAATTGGTCTAGAACTCTAGAGGATATATTGATCATTCTATTGACAATTTGGTCTAAAGCGAACTGCTGCTAAAGCAGTGCTGCTGCCGCTGTTGCTGCCGCTGCCGCCGCCACCGCCACCGCAACCACCACCGCCACCACCTCCACAACTACCACTATTACTTTTATTATTATTATTATTATTATTATTATTATTATTATTATTATTATTATTATTATTATTATTATTATTATTATTATTATTATTATTATTATTATTATTATTATTATTATTATTATTATTATTATTATTATTATTATTATTATTATTATTGCTGCTGCTGCCGCTGCCGCCGCCACCGCCACCGCCACCGCCACCGCCACCACCACCACCACCACTACTAGCCTTCTCCGTTGGCCGTCGTCATTGAAAATTTTGAACTGTTTGTTGAAAAGAACTCTGGATTCAAACTTTTCCTCTGATTTTCAAAGAATAACTCTCGTCGACACGCTAATATATATGCTGACGTAGAAAAACGCCGAGTAATTTTAAGGCGTGATTCAGGGGTTATGACTCAGTATTTTTATATCGGTAATGCACGTCCGTTAACATCTTGCTGCCGAGTTAGAGGGCATTAACGTTTTTGCAACTCGGGTTAGATGAAACTACGCCGCTAAGCATTTTTACTGCAAGGGATTAGGAGATTTTTGAAATAGCAGTAGTCGCGTATCTTTAATTTTAAACATTACAACAATATAAAACCCTCTTGTGAATTTTAATTTAATTATATGACACTAAATCTATGTGCTCTGAAGTAGGTCAAACCTTTTAAACCATCTACTATACATGTTATTATCATTAACAGATGCGAATACTGCCATTGTTGATCAAATTTTCTCCACCATTAAAAGGTTTCAAATATTGATAAAACAAGGGCAAAACAAGAATTGAACAAGTACATAAGTGTTTATAAAATATGTTCTACCTGTCACTTCGGAGCATAGTTGATAGTGTAGTAGTGATCATCACCAAAATTATGCACAGGAACCACATTAACTGGCTTATTCCTCAAGTAGCATTTTACAGAAATTCTGACAATGTTGTAAAAACTCTAGGTAAATGTGGTCCATTAAACGTGGAGGTACTAAATAGGGCCCTACGGTGTCATTCACAATGCCAGTTGAAATATTCACTGAAAACTGATGTTGGCAATTTGTAACTTCAATAGCTGTAGGGCAGGCATGGGGAAGAGGGGCGATAAGGATGCGTCCGAACATTTACCCTCTCCACTTACCCACGACCAAATGCAAGCCATCTGTCTTTTCCGGTTCTGTTTATTTAGGTATACACACGTCTTTACAAACAAGGTAAGTTTCTAGGCGTGCAGTGGTGGAAATGAATAGAAACTTTTTGTAATAGTTATGTGATGAAGCAATAATGATAATTTGCTTCAGGTTATGGTGCCGGTTTGAAGCAAATACGTTATGCTCCAGGTAGTTGTCGTCAATTTGAAGCAACAACTGTTCCCTCGCTGAGGTAAGTTGGCAACTCACTGTTCTGCTGCAGACTTAATGTTCTGAGCGCCAGTGTATTTTCAGTACACAATATCTCCTTTCGTTGTTTCCCGGGCCTAGCTCAAGCAATCTTACTCTTTAACTTCTTGAATTGTCGAGAAATTGCCGACCGAGTACTAAAGGTATAACGATCATACTGCTGGTTAAATTCGTAGACTGGAGAATGTGGAAATTTACAATTTTGCATATGGTGGATAAATACTTTCGACCGCGCTGCAATAAAACGCAGTTCTCACGTAGCGTGCCTGGTCGCTGAGCGTCCCGTCGTTGAGTGTGTGGCTAACTGATTACCTTCCAAATTAAATTAATTAAATTAAAAATTGGAATTTGAGTTTATGGTAGAAACCATACCCGGGCTTTTTAGGGTTTAACCCTCTTCAGCCTAGTAAAAAAAAAAAAAAAAAATTTTTGACTTGTTTCGTGCGCAGAGATATTTCGCCGTGTGCGTAAGGCTGTCGTATAGAAATACAACTTCTGTGACATGCCAACGTAAAGCATCCCTAAGTAATATGATACCATCCCTCGTCCATGTTTACTTTGTAATTATTTTTAACTGGAAAACATAAATAACCTAACGCTCTTATATGAGTCAGCCTAGAAAGTGTGTGGACCTTGTTTTATTTTTTGTGCTGCGTAAGCAATTATCCCAACGGGGGAGTTAACGGCCTCTAAAGCTATAAGACACCCCGTTGGAAATTATTTGATGTTACTTATGTCCTGAACGTCGTCTGTGTAACGCTGGCAGACCTGTTGCCAGTATTCAACGAGGACTTTACCAATTTCTTCGAGTTTTACTAATAAACTTCCTCTCACCTTTGAATTGTGCCTTATTAATTGCTGAGCTGCCTTGTTCTCGAGTTAAGGCTCGGGGCTTACCTACAATCCCAAAATCTATAGTCGTGTGTGCAAAACACCGTTACACGACATCTGGTGGCAGCGGCGGGATTACAAGGCGATTACAAGGCCATTACAAGGCGATTACAAGGCGAAGCAATCAAGAAGACGGCACTTCTTCGACTTCGACTGAACTTCTTCCTGATTCAGGGTGTCTTCTGAAGAGCTGAATCAGACCTTCATCTTCATCTTCTAGAACTTCGCAGATCTTTCATCGAGGTGGAAGACCTGCAGTACTTCAGGAGGGACGGCGCCCACGAACCTCCGAACGTCTTTGCTTCCTCTAGCCGGAGGCCGGCGCAGCCCGTCCGCCTTCTGGTGTCGAGCTCGTCAACAAGCCTGGGCTCTGGTTGTCAGCTGGGGTCCTCGAGGGGACACAGATCTACTCAGCAAGCCTGCAGCTATCCTTCTTCGCGGTGACAACTACACCTGGACAGTCCCGAGGGACGGCGAGACTCCCTTCATTCTTTCCAAGTAAGTCCTCACCATCGTTAAATCTGGCATTGTGTAAATCGTAGACAATCAGGCTAAGTAACCCTTGCCATGTCTTTCGCAAGTAGAAGTAGAGTAGAATTTCCTACAGAACCGGACGATGAGGTGGAAGAAACGAATAGTTTCGTGTCAGTAGCTACTGCAGTTAAATTATTGGAAACAAAATTTGACGGAAATCCAAAAGATTTGCAGGAATTTATAGACAATGTGGAAAATGCTTATAGCATTTTGTCTCCAGCAGATCATCCTACATTTTTGAAATTTGTTTTAGCTAGAATTACAGGAGATGCTAAGGTAACTTTAAACTTCAAGGAAATGCCCGCTGCGGGGGCTACCTGGGAAAATGTTAAAGAAAAAATTAGAAACGCACTATGCAGTTCACCGAACGTTAGATTATTATGCTAATAAGTTGTTTACTAACAAGCAGACACACATTGAAAATGTAACTCAGTAGAGAAGCAAGAGTAGAAAAGATTTAATACGATCCACTTAAAAAATAATGAATAATTGGAATTATGATAGGAAAATGGGAGGCAGAGATATAATAGTGCATTTAAGTAGAGCATGTTTTGTACAAGGTTTGGCAGATGGGCAAGTTAAAACTATAGTTAGGGTGAAATGCGATCAAATGTCGATGAAACAATTAATAGAATTAGCAGTAGAAGAGGAAAGTGCACAAAGGTCTTGCAAAAAATTTAAGGGTTATTACGGAGAAAGAAGGGCAATGGCAAGTAACAGTTCCCACCAGTTCCAGGGTGCTCGCATGGGCGTGAAGAGCAGGCCTGAGAACGTGAGGCGCGGACCATCAGGGGTTCACGCGATAGCACCTATAGTGTGTTTTAGGTGCGGTAAACCGGGGCATGTTGATAAAGAATGCAGAGGGAAGGCCTACTGCAAGGCATGCCGTAAAGTTGGACATGAGACGAGGGAATGTCTCGCACAGGGGAAACAGGCAGTAGGGCTACCTGTGAAACCTGTGGTAAGTCCAAATTAAAGTAAAGGTTGCAACCCAGGTGTGAAAGAGAACCTGACAAACAAAATAGGTATGAAAGAGGACCTAGCAAACAAAATAGGTATGAAAGAGGACCTAACAAACAAAATAGGTATGAAAGAGGACCTAGCAAACAAAATAGGTATGAAAGAGGACCTAACAAATAAAATAGGTATGAAAGAGGACCTAGCAAACAAAATAGGTATGAAAGAGGACCTAACAAACAAAATAGGTATGAAAGAGGACCTAGCAAGCAAAATAGGTATGAATGAGGACCTAGCAAGCAAAATAGGTGTGAAAGAGAACCTAGCAAATAAGTTTAATGTTACTAATGGGGTACAGGAAAATCCTTACGTATTTTTTGTATTAAGTAATGATTTAAAGAAGGGTTATGGAGAAGCACTGATTGACACAGGGTCAGCAGTCTCTCTGGTAAGACAAGAAGCATTGCGGTCAAAGAAAATAAAGAAAGAGGAAATTAGTTTTCAAACAATAACTGGGGAAAGGTTCAAGGTTTTTGGATGCGCAGAAATAAGTTTCAGCAACGTAATGTTTGGGCCGAATCATAAATTTTATGTAGTTTCGCATCTACCTGAAAAATTAGACCTGCTACTAGGAAGGGATTGGTTAGAGCAGGCCTGGGGGAATGGTACACATTGAGCGGGACTGCGCTCACGACCTTGAGCGTGTGTGTTGGGTGAGGATACACCAGTTCAGTGACGTACCTTTCACAATGAGTGCAGGACGTGTTACGCCAACATTTAATCCCGAATGGGAAGGACAGTATTTCGCCGTCTTCGAAGGTGAAAAATCACATTGTTTGGTTTGTGGTGCAACAGTATCATATCCTTCACATTATAACATTAGGAGGCATTTCACAAATGCGCATGCGCAAGAATATGGTGAAGAGAAGCTGACAGGTGTGGCTCGTGAAAAAATGCTGGATCGTCTTAAAGAACATTTACAAGCCAAAAGTGACAGTACTAGCAAGACGATAGTTGACCGGCAAAACATAGTTCATGCCAGTTTTAAAATTGCAAACGAAATTGCCAAATCCTCTAAACCCCTCTCTGAAGGAGACTTTATAAAGGAGTGTTTGATAACTGCTGCTGAAGAAATTTGCCCTGATTTAGTGAATTCCTTTAAATCTCTCAGTTTATCTCGTCGAACAGTCACCGAGCGAATTGCAGAAATTGCTTGCAATTTGGAGAAACAGCTGAAAACGAAAATCGGACAGTTGGTGTACTATTCATTCGCACTAGACGGGTGTAGTGACAGGAAAGACACGGCTCAGTTAGCTGTTTTCTTAAGAGGAGTTTATGAAAATTTCAATATCAGTGAAGAATTTCTAGATCTTGCATCGTTAAAAGACCGGACCACAGGTGAGAATGTGCTTAACGCTGTGCTAAAGACAATGGAACACTTTAATCTTCCATTGGAAAAACTAGTTTGTGTTGCAACCGATGGAGCGCCATCCATGATGGGTCATACGTCGGGATTTGTAGGAAGACTTCAAGGTGTTCTTGCAGCAAAAGGAATAAACCCAGACGGTGTACTACATGTACATTGCTTTGTTCATCGCGAGGCATTGTGTGCGAAATCAGTGACGATGGATACAGTGATGACAGTTGTTGTGCGAATTGTGAATACCATTAGGTCGAATTCACTTCGTCATAGACAGTTTCAAGAATTTTTAAAAGATATAAATTCTGAGTTTTTAGATCTGCCATATCGTTCTCAAATTAGATGGCTAAGTAGAGGCAACGTGCTTAAGAGAGTTTTCGCGTTACGAAGCGAAATAGACATTTTTTTAAAAGATCAGAAAATAGACTTTGGAGAACTTAGCACCAAAGACTGGATTTGTGATTTAGCATTTTTGAGTGATCTAACGTTACACTTAAATACATTGAACACCACCCTACAAGGAAAAGACAATTTAATCATTACGATGATTGATGAACTAAAGGCTTTCATGGACAAATTGCGACTCTGGATGTATCAAATACAGCTCACAGGTTTGTATCATTTTCCAAATTTGAAATGCGTATTTACTAAAGCATCTTCTGAACTACTAAATAAATACAAGACAATTCTGGAAGATTTACTGGAAGAATTTAAAATTCGATTTAATGATCTGAAGACCATGGACACAGAATGGAGGTTGTTTAACAACCCATTTGCATTCGATGTTAAAGATGTACCACACTCTTTGCAGATGGAATTAACCGACCTCCAGAACAACACACCTCTGCGGACTTTAGGACTGTTGTTTTGTACACTACCCAAAGTGAAGTTTCCAAATTTATGTCTCTTTGGCAGTCGCATTGTAGCTATGTTTGGTACAACATATTGTTGTGAGCAGTTTTTCAGTAAGCTGAACAATGTCAAAACTATTTCACGCAGCAGTTTAAATGATGAAAATTTAGTGCACATATTGCGATTGTAATGTTCAAATTTGCAGCCAGAATATGACGAAATAATGAAGCACAAAAGATTGCACGTTGCAACAGTGACTCAGTAAGTCGCGCTCCAGGTTTACGTGATTTACGAAGTGTTTTAGTTTATTGCATATTAATATACTTCAAAGTCTTGCAAGTCTAAATAGCATTGTAAAATCTGAAAATATATTACTACAACATATATGTAAATATTGTATAGTGTTTAATTTTGTGTTTGTAATAAATTACAATTAAGCAACACGTGTACGCCACTGACTGGATCATGTGCCTTTATTGCACGCAAGTATGGGACGGTAGAAGCCTGTTTTTTCTCACGCGAACACACGACGCGCCCAGGCCTGGGTTAGAGGCACACAAAGGTGAATTAAGGGTCCCGTGGAAGCATGCGGCAATAAAAATAAAACCGATGAGTGAAGTTTTAGTAGAGTTTAATACATCAGAGCAAGGTGTAAGGTACTGTAAGAAACAGGAAGTAGGTGATAATTTAGTTTGTGCTGAAAGCATTGTAAACTGTAAGGGAGGAAAGTTTTGCTGTTTAATAGTTAATTTAAATGAAGATGAGAGAATAGTGGCAGTAACTCCGCAATTGACAAAGTCTGATATAAAAGGGAAAGAAATTAGAATAAGGAAGGAAGGGAGAAGCGAACTACTGCTTTCTAAGTTAAGGGTTGCACATGTAAAAGAGGGGTTAGAAGAGTTGAAAGAAATTTGTTTGGAATATAACGATATATTTAGGTTACCAGGGGATAGGCTTACAGAGACTAAGGCAATAACACATCACATTCCAACACCATCTTTACCACCTGGTAGATATATCACATTAAAGAATTACAGAATACCAGAACAGTAGGGAGGTTGGGGGGAAGCTGGCGCAGTTTTTTATGGGCAAGATGGCCGCCATGCGTGATCTAAGGATTACTAGGTAAGGTGGTAGGGGAAGCAGGACGTTGTAGGTGTTTGAAGCAATCTCTAGGGATAACTTTTATGGCCTATAGCACTGTATGTATGTTTATGAGCGTTCATGGTAGTTGAGTATGTCGTTCACTATATCGGTGTAAACCTCCTAACGCAAGAGCTTTCCATCTTGATTGTATATGATACCCCCCCCCAACATAATGACACCGCCACGCTAACCTAACCTAACCTAACCTAACCTAACCTAACCTAACCTAACCTAGCCTAACCTAACCTAACCTAATCTATCCTAACCTAAGCCCCGTACTTCTACTCGTCTAACCTATCTTAACCTAACCTAAGCTCCATACTTCTACATGGCTAACCTAACCTAACCCAGCTCTCACTATTTACTCCGGTCTTTGATAATTTAACCTAAGCCTCATACTTCTACTCATCTAACCTATCCTAATCTAACCTGGCCTAGCCTAACCTAAGGTAGATCCTCGTATTATTATTTATTCTATTCTACTAACATGATACGTTTCTAGACATTCATTCTATCCTCTTATCATCTATCCTATTCCCTCCTCTGCTTATCTATTCTATCCTGTCATACGCTACCCTGATCTCCATCTAGGAATTTCATAAACATTTTGATACTATTTTGAGTCCTCTGATAGATCTTTTTAAACACTTTTAGCATATTCTTGATGCTTTTACAACATATTTAACAACTTTTCAGACAATTTTCAGAGTTATTCAGTAATTTTCATACATTTTTAAGACGTTCCACCCCATTTTGCTACAATTTTGCACCCTCTGTTAGATCTTTTAGACGCTTTTAGTATATTCATGCTGCTTTTACAACATATTTAACAACTTTTCAGACAATTTTCAGAGTTATTCAGTAATTTTCATACATTTTTAAGACGTTTCAACCCATTTTAATACTATTTTGAGTCCTCTGTTAGATCTTTTAGACGCTTTTAGTATATTCATGCTGCTTTTACAACATATTTAACAACTTTTCAGACAATTTTCAGAGTTATTCAGTAATTTTCATACATTTTTAAGACGTTTCACCCCATTTTGCTACAATTTTGCACCCTCTGTTAGATCTTTTTAAGCACTTTTAGTATATTCATGCTGCTTTTACAACATATTTAAGAACCTTTCAGACAATTTTCAGAGTTATTCAGCCATTTTCATACATTTTTAAGTCGTTTCACCCCATTTTTGCTACAATTTTACACCCTCTGATAGATCTTTTAGACGCTTTTAGTATATTCAGGGCGCTTTTACAACATATTTAAGAATTTTTCAGAGTTATTCAGTCATTTTCATACATTTTTAAGACATTTCACCCCATTTTACTGCTATTTGCACCCTCCTTTATAGAACTTTTAAACTTCCAGTAGAAGATGTCCTAACCATTGATGTTGAAGTTCTTATTACTGCTATTTTTGCCCTCTGTCACAGAATTTTATACAACTGTATGACTCTTTTGCTTGGTTCTGTATGTTCTGGGGGTAACATCTCCAACACGACATGCAGTTTTCTAAGTGTAACCCCACCTATTATGATCTAACCTGCTTATTAAGTGTTCTTTACAGCTTTATTCAACTTTGCTTTCCTAACCCTTTATAGATTTTTAAACTTATCACTAAAAGATGATCTATCCGCAGATGTTGAGGTACTTATAGCTCAATATTTTTAAGAGATATTCAGCAATACCTTTGATAGTATTTTAACACAATCTTCTGTTTATATAAAGTTAATGAGGGTATACTTACTTTAAGGTAGTAGGGTATACGCCTCTCCTCTTTTATCTGGGCTGGAGACCAGCACTAGAGTTAAAGTCTAGTGGCAGAGTTAACGCCTCCCTTTATAATTTCTATTTTTCTTCTTTCTTCGACAAGTTTCATGAGAAGCACGGAGAAGCCAGGTGAGTAATTTTTTTTATTTTTTCTTCTTTCTTCGTCAGACTTCATTTGAGGCGTGGAGGAGTCAGTTGATCAAACTTTCATTTTCTACAGGAGACGTAACGGAGAAAATAATCATCTTGAGATCTAAGTTGCATTCTCTTATGCATGGTTTGCAACGTTGTAATGTCCGTACGCATACGTTGATATTCCATCCTCTGCAATTACTCTCTTGTCATCATGAGGCGACAGAGCTATTTTATTAGATTCAACTGTAGAAACATTATGACGTTGGGATAGGATTAAATTCATCGGAGTTCTAACAATTTTCAAAGTTTTAAGGCACTCCATATAGCTATTGAAGCTGATGTATTGCTTAATGGCGCTATGTTTTATGCCTTTAATCTTTTGTATCACAGAGACATCAATTTCGAGAGCATACATTTTAGGTCTGAGACCAACGAAACGGCGAATGATTTTACCACTTGCTTCATCTTTAAACTTTCCCAAAACTTTCTTGTTTTGTGTAGAATAGCATATATGGTTAGCAGGGTAATCCGCTGTATCCAGATGTTCAAGCATGTGTAATTTATCCTGGTATATATCAGCTGTAGTCACTCGATGGATGAAGGAATCTGTATCCGTATACAACAGTTTAAGATTCTCAGCTCCATAATATGGAAGTAACACATCGTATTGATACGAATACATTAGCGTCTTGGAGATGTCTAGTACGCTCATACCAATGTATATAGGCTTGTTGAACACTATTTTACGAGAAGCCATATGAACAGCAGCAAGATTAGGACCGTATATAGTTCGATCGATAAATGTAGGCTTGGCTATCAGTTTTTCTAATGTTTTGCTGTTTGCCACAAGACGTATATCCATACGATTACGAATATTTTCCATAGTTTTTCCAAACATCGCATTATTGAAAAGTTTGTACAAATCCTTCTCGAAATCATTTCTAGCTTGTTGTCGCAGGCGATTATTAAATTCGACGTAAGGCTTTAACCAACAAGACTGACGGAATTTTAGTGCTCGATGAATCTTTATTAGTCGTAGACCATGACTAAGAGCCTGTTTCAAGGACATGTAATGAACCACATACTTCTTTCGGGATCCAAGATGGGCAATTAGTTTCTTTGAAGAGGATTCCCCCGGTTTCATACTCTCAGGCAGGAAGGGCAAATCATTATGAAGATCGTGGAGCTCGACAGGATATTCGACATCGACTTCTAAGATGTATCCAAGGGGGTCATCTTCCTTCAATAATTCCAGGTCTATGTCTTCAGGAGAAACCCATTTAAACCCTCCATAAGGAAGGGCCTTACACATTCCCCATCCATATTGGTTGTTTGCATCTTCGTATGTAATAAACTGGGAAGGTTTATGAGAGTCATACTGTTCCATATATATGTTGTTAGCCTCCGCATACCGGTGAGAAACCTGACATAACCCTCCTCTTATGCCAGATTCAACCATGAGTAGCTGATCGAAATCAAGAAGCAATTCCAACTCGATTCCAGTATACAGCAGCATAGCATCCCATGTAAGTCCTGGAGAGGTAAAATAATGGGCAGGATCGACTTTATGAGTTTTCAGAGTTTGGTCTCTAAATGTTTCAGACATCCGTAAGGAGAAGAACATCAGAAGTTAAGTAAATATCACTGTATTCACCTAAGTTTTCCACATTAAACTGCTTCCATACATTTCTAGCATGCTCATAGTCATCGTCGGTAATTTATTCTTCATTTAATTTATTGTAGAATGCTTCTCTTGGAGGCAGCTGAGTCTCGTTCAAAACATCCCATGAAGTAAGGTAATCGTAGGGGAACACTCCCTTACGAGTCATCAAGCCAATCTTCTCTTCTCCGAAGTACTTCGTTGTTTCAGGATGCGTTTCAAGGTTCTTTGCAAGCTTCTCCAAACTCGTACTGAGGAAGCGGAAAGTATCCACAAACCGGAGTTTAATATCCCCAACATACTTGGAGAATGATATATAACTTTCCTCTGAATTTGGTATAACCTCTACTCTTTCGCTAGTACACCCCAGTTCCTTAACAATGAAATGAGAGTCATACCCACTCAGGTTATGCATGAAGACAGGTATATAATTAGGTATTTTACAAGCCAGGTTACATTTATTATGTAAAGATGCTCTATACATCCCGGAAACATGATCGTGATCGCGAACCTTCCAATTATCTTCTGTAAATTCATGTTCACAAAGGTAGCATATTGTAGAATCATCGAATGATTCTTGTTCTTCAGCTGTAAGATTAAGAGGTTTAGCAGATTTGTATAAGTCACTAATTTTATTGGCCAGATCCATCAAGCATTCCATAAACTTCTGTGCAGCGTCAGGCCCTCGGTAAACATACGGTTCAGTAGGAAGAGTTGTTTCTAGTTGTTCAACACTGGACGACGGTTTCACATAAACGCAAAAGCTCATAGGAGAATGACTTTGATAGGGAGTTGTGTAGGAGGTTTCAGGATTAGGGGCACAGGTATAGTAAGGAGCGAGAATGCTCTCAAAATCGGCGTAGATGACATAAGGAAGTTTCAACATTCGTTCGACGTTTTTGAATCTGACGATAGAGTTTTCCTTTGTAGGCATAACGCATCTAGCAATACCATGTTGTCTACATATTTCTCGGTGCTCTTCTAATTTTTTCATTCCACTTCGTCCATGTCGGTCATCAAAATGACTAAAACATCTTTTACATACATAAATTCGTTCTTTATGCTTAGTTTTCTGCCCACGAATAAGCTTCTCAAAATCCTTTATATACACATAGTGATGTTTGTCAGCTGAATCACTCAACAGAAGAAGGTCGCGGTGATCAGTTAATTCTTCATCAACCACCTTTATGGGAAACACTTCACATTTATCATCAACTCCAAACACATTTATGGACATATTATTGAGTTTTTCAAATTTAGCGATTTCGCCCAAGCTCGTAGGAAACGAAACACATGAGAAATCATATTTTTCTTGGTAATCCTTGTACTTCCTTACACGCTGAGCATCCTTTCGAATGAACTTAGCAAGAACAGCGTACATAAAGCATTTCTCATCGCTGTAGTTCTGAGGGTTTATACAGGCTTTTCTAGCATCCAAAGATGATGGTAGAGGAATATAGGTGCTCCCTCGAAGAAGATTATACTTGTTAATACGCAGTCGAACACCATCAACAGCCAGTAGAGCCCAATTACTACCTTTCAGTTTACTTTCCTCCATTTCAACACGAAGCTTCTCGAATTTGTTTTCCAAGATGGCATCCAAGTCGCTATCTAAAAACACAGCCTGATTACGCGTTTTGAAGGCTTTGTTAGTAGTGTCTCCAACGGCATTCACAAATTTGCATTCAGCCATAATGTTAATTTTCAAACTTTTATGAGCCCGCAGTTCCTTCTGAACAGCATGAACTATGCGCTGCTTAGCCTGCTGCAGGTATGAATTTAAATCCTGACTTGCTGGGCATTGGATGAAATACGATTTCAGCCGATCCTGAAAAGCTGTTTCATATTCTACAACATCATCTTCATCAGGAGACATTAACAATAATTTATGCTTAGTAGGTTCGAATTTGACTTTCTTAGCATCTTTAGCCCTCTCACAGCGCCCTTCATGTACATCCCTTCGATTTTCAGTACCGTAAACATCACCACAATGTCTACACTCGAAAAACTCACCACATATCAGCTCATGCCTCTTTTTATGGTAGTCGCGTAGAAAACTCTTTTCACATTTGCTGCACCTATAATCTGGTATAGCACTCAGAACCGATTCCATTACTCCACCATTTCACATCTTTATAATATGTAGTGCAACACTTGTAAATTATATAAGTCAATAAATGCTTATAGCACTTTCCACTGACTCGCCTCGATAACTTATCAAAGCTATTGAACGGTAATCTCGCTAGGAGAAGCTGATATGCTCGACTCGAAGGTTAATTACTGAATAACTATGTAAGCTCAAGCAAACCCTACTTTTTCCACTAGCACGTACCTTATAAATGACTACGCGATTCAAGATTAAGTTTGTATTTTTAAAATATATATCATTAAACTACGTGAGTCAAGATTAACTTGTTTCATTTTTATTTGCCAGTTCAACGTTAACATGCATTTCCCCTCATTTTTAAAGTTTAAACAAGGTAAATTATATTTCAACCACTGTATTTATAGAAATAAATGTTTATAATTTTAATACTTTCATACCGAACACACACACAAACACACACACACACACACACACACACACTCACTCACACGCAAAATTAAGACGTGAAACGGCGGTTATGTATCTTTAAGTAACATTTCTTTTATCGATATCGGATGACAGTAATGGAACCATCTAAACAATATTTAAACGCTTAAAAAAACCAAATTTCTGCTATATTTCATCAAACCTTCCTATTTTTATGACTTTTTCTCGTCTTTTACGCACTTTGAAACGAATCCAACAGAAAAATTAAGACGCGAAACGGAGGTTATGTATCTTTACGTAACATTACTTTTATCAATATCAGATGACTCACGATAATTCAAGATCACGCTTGCAGCGCCTTATAGCGGCTTCAATCAGTACTAAAACGCACATTCCACAGATTTTATACTTTTATGTCGGTAAATTATATATTAGCAGCCAAATTTTCATTCTTTTTATGATTTTTCTCCGTTTTTACGTACTCTGAGACAAATCCAACATCGAATTAAGAAGCGAAACGGTTGTTATGTATCGTTTAAGTAACAAACACATTCCTCTCAACTGAACCCACCTTATAAACGACTACGCATTCAAGATTAAGTTTTGTATTTAAATGTATATAATCAGGAAACTACGTGAGTCAAGATTAACTTGCTTCGTTTTTATTTGATAGTTCAACGTTAACATGCATTTCCCCCACATTTTTTAAAGTTTAAACAAGGTAAATGTTTATAATTTTTAATACTTTCACGCAGACACTCACATACGCAGACACACACAGACACACACACAGACACACACCCATACACACAGACACACAAACACACACAGATACACAGACACAGACACACACATACACATACACATACACACACATAAAACACACATACACAAACACACACACACACAGACACACGCATGCGCAGACACACACATACACAGACGCACACATACGCAGACACGTACATACGCAGACACATACAGACACACACACAGACACACACACATACACACACATACACAGACGCACACATACGCAGACACGTACATACGCAGACACATACAGACACACACACAGAGACACACACACATACACACAGACACACACAGACACACACATAAAACACACACATACACACATACACACAGACACACACACTCACACACACATACACACACATACGCAAAATTAAGAAGCGAAACGGATGTATAATATCTTTTAAGTAACAAACACATTCCTCTCAACTGAACAATACAAGAAATAGCAGGTATAGACTTGTCCTCACATTAACGGAAAAACCCTAGCCTCACACAAAGGCGTCGATTTATAACATTAGAGGAGAAACTAGCCTCAAACACAGGCGTCGGCATTATAACCAAGCTGGTAAACCGTAAGAGCACACTCGAGAATGCTTTTAGACATCTAAGGACATATTTTCTCCATATTTTTACAGATACTTATAAATCACAGTACTTCTTCTTCTTCTTCTTCTTCTTCTTCTTCTTCTTCTTCTTCTTCTTCTTCTTCTTCTTCTCCTTCTTCTTCTTCATATATTCTCATTCTCCTTCATGCTAACAGGGAATATACGCGAACTGAAGGTTATTAGCTGAAATATAAAATAAAATCTCTTCTTCTGGTTCTTCTTGTTCTTTTTCTTATTCTTCTGCTTATATTCTCATTATCCTTCATGCTAACAGGGGATATACGCGTAATTTTGACGTTATTACCTTAAATATTAAATAAAATAACAGCATTCTCCGTCAATTATATCTAAACCGACTTTTTCCGTGTTATGCAAGATTTAAGCTTCTAGAATCAACACAAGCAATGTTTCTCTCAATAACAGCATTTTTATAATTGATTTTGTAAGTAATAACACCAATTTAAACTTTATTACAGATCTCTAAGACCCTAGTTTGCAAAGTATTTAAATGAACCCTTAGAGATTCGAACTAGACCCCACAGTACAAAAGCCACCATTTTTTTATCAATAATTCAAGAACAGATATTTAGCTGAAGTGTTTAACTTTTTATTTCATCACGCTAACTTTATTGATTCGCGAATAAATCGACTTTGAAGTAATTGCCCCGTCCCGGTAATCGAGCTATGAGTCGTAGGGATAAAGTTGTCTAGTATATCATTTTATATGCCAAGTTACCCTAATTTGTCTTTGCATTACTATTCCAAGTGTAAAAATAGCGATATAGAGCAAATTTCAATAATTCTCCACAAGATAGGGATCGAACCTACGATACGTTAACTCTAGCATGTTATAAAATAATCGTCCTTAACAAGTATTATCATATAAAGTTTATTTCAGTCTTCCAACACAAGCGGTTCTCGAAATAATTAAATTTACCAAATCAGGATTGGAACCCAAGACTCCAGGATACCAAGCATACCACAGAGGAAAGCCCATAACAATAACAATTTAATAAAATTTATTCGAAGATTTTATCACTAATAGTTTAGGAGTTATTCCAATAATAATTCATAATTCGCACGGGGATCGAACGCTAGACCACCGACAAACTCCAAAATTAGACCAAGGATGCGTCGTTTTATTACAAGATAATTACCGTTTACCACATTTCGATATCTCATTTAGTTACGAGAAATCAGACATGTGATTTATAAGTATCTGTAAAAATATGGAGAAAATATGTCCTTAGATGTCTAAAAGCATTCTCGAGTGTGCTCTTACGGTTTACCAGCTTGGTTATAATGCCAACGCCTGTGTTTGAGGCTAGTTTCTCCTCTAATGTTATAAATCGACGCCTTTGTGTGAGGCTAGGGTTTTTCCGTTAATGTGAGGACAAGTCTATACCTGCTATTTCTTGTATTGTTCAGTTGAGAGGAATGTGTTTGTTACTTAAAAGATATTATACATCCGTTTCGCTTCTTAATTTTGCGTATGTGTGTGTATGTGTGTGTGAGTGTGTGTGTCTGTGTGTATGTGTGTATGTGTGTGTTTTATGTGTGTGTCTGTGTGTGTCTGTGTGTATGTGTGTGTGTCTGTGTGTGTGTGTCTGTATGTGTCTGCGTATGTACGTGTCTGCGTATGTGTGCGTCTGTGTATGTGTGTGTATGTGTGTGTGTCTGTGTGTGTGTCTGTATGTGTCTGCGTATGTACGTGTCTGCGTATGTGTGCCTCTGTGTATGTGTGTGTCTGCGCATGCGTGTGTCTGTGTGTGTGTGTGTGTTTGTGTATGTGTGTTTTATGTGTGTGTATGTGTATGTGTATGTGTGTGTCTGTGTCTGTGTATCTGTGTGTGTTTGTGTGTCTGTGTGTATGGGTGTGTGTCTGTGTGTGTGTCTGTGTGTGTCTGCGTATGTGAGTGTCTGCGTGAAAGTATTAAAAATTATAAACATTTACCTTGTTTAAACTTTAAAAAATGTGGGGGAAATGCATGTTAACGTTGAACTATCAAATAAAAACGAAGCAAGTTAATCTTGACTCACGTAGTTTCCTGATTATATACATTTAAATACAAAACTTAATCTTGAATGCGTAGTCGTTTATAAGGTGGGTTCAGTTGAGAGGAATGTGTTTGTTACTTAAACGATACATAACAACCGTTTCGCTTCTTAATTCGATGTTGGATTTGTCTCAGAGTACGTAAAAACGGAGAAAAATCATAAAAAGAATGAAAATTTGGCTGCTAATATATAATTTACCGACATAAAAGTATAAAATCTGTAGAATGTGCGTTTTAGTACTGATTGAAGCCGCTATAAGGCGCTGCAAGCGTGATCTTGAATTATCGTGAGTCATCTGATATTGATAAAAGTAATGTTACGTAAAGATACATAACCTCCGTTTCGCGTCTTAATTTTTCTGTTGGATTCGTTTCAAAGTGCGTAAAAGACGAGAAAAAGTCATAAAAATAGGAAGGTTTGATGAAATATAGCAGAAATTTGGTTTTTTTAAGCGTTTAAATATTGTTTAGATGGTTCCATTACTGTCATCCGATATCGATAAAAGAAATGTTACTTAAAGATACATAACCGCCGTTTCACGTCTTAATTTTGCGTGTGAGTGAGTGTGTGTGTGTGTGTGTGTGTGTGTGTGTTTGTGTGTGTGTTCGGTATGAAAGTATTAAAATTATAAACATTTATTTCTATAAATACAGTGGTTGAAATATAATTTACCTTGTTTAAACTTTAAAAATGAGGGGAAATGCATGTTAACGTTGAACTGGCAAATAAAAATGAAACAAGTTAATCTTGACTCACGTAGTTTAATGATATATATTTTAAAAATACAAACTTAATCTTGAATCGCGTAGTCATTTATAAGGTACGTGCTAGTGGAATAAGTAGGCTTTGCTTGAGCTTACATAGTTATTCAGTAATTAACCTTCGAGTCGAGCATATCAGCTTCTCCTAGCGAGATTACCGTTCAATAGCTTTGATAAGTTATCGAGGCGAGTCAGTGGAAAGTGCTATAAGCATTTATTGACTTATATAATTTACAAGTGTTGCACTACATATTATAAAGATGTGGAATGGTGGAGTAATGGAATCGGTTCTGAGTGCTATACCAGATTATAGGTGCAGCAAATGTGAAAAGAGTTTTCTACGCGACTACCATAAAAAGAGGCATAAGCTGATATGTGGTGAGTTTTTCGAGTGTAGACATTGTGGTGATGTTTACGGTACTGAAAATCGAAGGGATGTACATGAAGGGCGCTGTGAGAGGGCTAAAGATGCTAAGAAAGTCAAATTCGAACCTACTAAGCATAAATTATTGTTAATGTCTCCTGATGAAGATGATGTTGTAGAATATGAAACAGCTTTTCAGGATCGGCTGAAATCGTATTTCATCCAATGCCCAGCAAGTCAGGATTTAAATTCATACCTTCAGCAGGCTAAGCAGCGCATAGTTCATGCTGTTCAGAAGGAACTGCGGGCTCATAAAAGTTTGAAAATTAACATTATGGCTGAATGCAAATTTGTGAATGCCGTTGGAGACACTACTAACAAAGCCTTCAAAACGCGTAATCAGGCTGTGTTTTTAGATAGCGACTTGGATGCCATCTTGGAAAACAAATTCGAGAAGCTTCGTGTTGAAATGGAGGAAAGTAAACTGAAAGGTAGTAATTGGGCTCTACTGGCTGTTGATGGTGTTCGACTGCGTATTAACAAGTATAATCTTCTTCGAGGGAGCACCTATATTCCTCTACCATCATCTTTGGATGCTAGAAAAGCCTGTATAAACCCTCAGAACTACAGCGATGAGAAATGCTTTATGTACGCTGTTCTTGCTAAGTTCATTCGAAAGGATGCTCAGCGTGTAAGGAAGTACAAGGATTACCAAGAAAAATATGATTTCTCATGTGTTTCGTTTCCTACGAGCTTGGGCGAAATCGCTAAATTTGAAAAACTCAATAATATGTCCATAAATGTGTTTGGAGTTGATGATAAATGTGAAGTGTTTCCCATAAAGGTGGTTGATGAAGAATTAACTGATCACCGCGACCTTCTTCTGTTGAGTGATTCAGCTGACAAACATCACTATGTGTATATAAAGGATTTTGAGAAGCTTATTCGTGGGCAGAAAACTAAGCATAAAGAACGAATTTATGTATGTAAAAGATGTTTTAGTCATTTTGATGACCGACATGGACGAAGTGGAATGAAAAAATTAGAAGAGCACCGAGAAATATGTAGACAACATGGTATTGCTAGATGCGTTATGCCTACAAAGGAAAACTCTATCGTCAGATTCAAAAACGTCGAACGAATGTTGAAACTTCCTTATGTCATCTACGCCGATTTTGAGAGCATTCTCGCTCCTTACTATACCTGTGCCCCTAATCCTGAAACCTCCTACACAACTCCCTATCAAAGTCATTCTCCTATGAGCTTTTGCGTTTATGTGAAACCGTCGTCCAGTGTTGAACAACTAGAAACAACTCTTCCTACTGAACCGTATGTTTACCGAGGGCCTGACGCTGCACAGAAGTTTATGGAATGCTTGATGGATCTGGCCAATAAAATTAGTGACTTATACAAATCTGCTAAACCTCTTAATCTTACAGCTGAAGAACAAGAATCATTCGATGATTCTACAATATGCTACCTTTGTGAACATGAATTTACAGAAGATAATTGGAAGGTTCGCGATCACGATCATGTTTCCGGGATGTATAGAGCATCTTTACATAATAAATGTAACCTGGCTTGTAAAATACCTAATTATATACCTGTCTTCATGCATAACCTGAGTGGGTATGACTCTCATTTCATTGTTAAGGAACTGGGGTGTACTAGCGAAAGAGTAGAGGTTATACCAAATTCAGAGGAAAGTTATATATCATTCTCCAAGTATGTTGGGGATATTAAACTCCGGTTTGTGGATACTTTCCGCTTCCTCAGTACGAGTTTGGAGAAGCTTGCAAAGAACCTTGAAACGCATCCTGAAACAACGAAGTACTTCGGAGAAGAGAAGATTGGCTTGATGACTCGTAAGGGAGTGTTCCCCTACGATTACCTTACTTCATGGGATGTTTTGAACGAGACTCAGCTGCCTCCAAGAGAAGCATTCTACAATAAATTAAATGAAGAATAAATTACCGACGATGACTATGAGCATGCTAGAAATGTATGGAAGCAGTTTAATGTGGAAAACTTAGGTGAATACAGTGATATTTACTTAACTTCTGATGTTCTTCTCCTTACGGATGTCTGAAACATTTAGAGACCAAACTCTGAAAACTCATAAAGTCGATCCTGCCCATTATTTTACCTCTCCAGGACTTACATGGGATGCTATGCTGCTGTATACTGGAATCGAGTTGGAATTGCTTCTTGATTTCGATCAGCTACTCATGGTTGAATCTGGCATAAGAGGAGGGTTATGTCAGGTTTCTCACCGGTATGCGGAGGCTAACAACATATATATGGAACAGTATGACTCTCATAAACCTTCCCAGTTTATTACATACGAAGATGCAAACAACCAATATGGATGGGGAATGTGTAAGGCCCTTCCTTATGGAGGGTTTAAATGGGTTTCTCCTGAAGACATAGACCTGGAATTATTGAAGGAAGATGACCCCCTTGGATACATCTTAGAAGTCGATGTCGAATATCCTGTCGAGCTCCACGATCTTCATAATGATTTGCCCTTCCTGCCTGAGAGTATGAAACCGGGGGAATCCTCTTCAAAGAAACTAATTGCCCATCTTGGATCCCGAAAGAAGTATGTGGTTCATTACATGTCCTTGAAACAGGCTCTTAGTCATGGTCTACGACTAATAAAGATTCATCGAGCACTAAAATTCCGTCAGTCTTGTTGGTTAAAGCCTTACGTCGAATTTAATAATCGCCTGCGACAACAAGCTAGAAATGATTTCGAGAAGGATTTGTACAAACTTTTCAATAATGCGATGTTTGGAAAAACTATGGAAAATATTCGTAATCGTATGGATATACGTCTTGTGGCAAACAGCAAAACATTAGAAAAACTGATAGCCAAGCCTACATTTATCGATCGAACTATATACGGTCCTAATCTTGCTGCTGTTCATATGGCTTCTCGTAAAATAGTGTTCAACAAGCCTATATACATTGGTATGAGCGTACTAGACATCTCCAAGACGCTAATGTATTCGTATCAATACGATGTGTTACTTCCATATTATGGAGCTGAGAATCTTAAACTGTTGTATACGGATACAGATTCCTTCATCCATCGAGTGACTACAGCTGATATATACCAGGATAAATTACACATGCTTGAACATCTGGATACAGCGGATTACCCTGCTAACCATATATGCTATTCTACACAAAACAAGAAAGTTTTGGGAAAGTTTAAAGATGAAGCAAGTGGTAAAATCATTCGCCGTTTCGTTGGTCTCAGACCTAAAATGTATGCTCTCGAAATTGATGTCTCTGTGATACAAAAGATTAAAGGCATAAAACATAGCGCCATTAAGCAATACATCAGCTTCAATAGCTATATGGAGTGCCTTAAAACTTTGAAAATTGTTAGAACTCCGATGAATTTAATCCTATCCCAACGTCATAATGTTTCTACAGTTGAATCTAATAAAATAGCTCTGTCGCCTCATGATGACAAGAGAGTAATTGCAGAGGATGGAATATCAACGTATGCGTACGGACATTACAACGTTGCAAACCATGCATAAGAGAATGCAACTTAGATCTCAAGATGATTATTTTCTCCGTTACGTCTCCTGTAGAAAATGAAAGTTTGATCAACTGACTCCTCCACGCCTCAAATGAAGTCTGACGAAGAAAGAAGAAAAAATAAAAAAAATTACTCACCTGGCTTCTCCGTGCTTCTCATGAAACTTGTCGAAGAAAGAAGAAAAATAGAAATTATAAAGGGAGGCGTTAACTCTGCCACTAGACTTTAACTCTAGTGCTGGTCTCCAGCCCAGATAAAAGAGGAGAGGCGTATACCCTACTACCTTAAAGTAAGTATACCCTCATTAACTTTATATAAACAGAAGATTGTGTTAAAATACTATCAAAGGTATTGCTGAATATCTCTTAAAAATATTGAGCTATAAGTACCTCAACATCTGCGGATAGATCATCTTTTAGTGATAAGTTTAAAAATCTATAAAGGGTTAGGAAAGCAAAGTTGAATAAAGCTGTAAAGAACACTTAATAAGCAGGTTAGATCATAATAGGTGGGGTTACACTTAGAAAACTGCATGTCGTGTTGGAGATGTTACCCCCAGAACATACAGAACCAAGCAAAAGAGTCATACAGTTGTATAAAATTCTGTGACAGAGGGCAAAAATAGCAGTAATAAGAACTTCAACATCAATGGTTAGGACATCTTCTACTGGAAGTTTAAAAGTTCTATAAAGGAGGGTGCAAATAGCAGTAAAATGGGGTGAAATGTCTTAAAAATGTATGAAAATGACTGAATAACTCTGAAAAATTCTTAAATATGTTGTAAAAGCGCCCTGAATATACTAAAAGCGTCTAAAAGATCTATCAGAGGGTGTAAAATTGTAGCAAAAATGGGGTGAAACGACTTAAAAATGTATGAAAATGGCTGAATAACTCTGAAAATTGTCTGAAAGGTTCTTAAATATGTTGTAAAAGCAGCATGAATATACTAAAAGTGCTTAAAAAGATCTAACAGAGGGTGCAAAATTGTAGCAAAATGGGGTGAAACGTCTTAAAAATGTATGAAAATTACTGAATAACTCTGAAAATTGTCTGAAAAGTTGTTAAATATGTTGTAAAAGCAGCATGAATATACTAAAAGCGTCTAAAAGATCTAACAGAGGACTCAAAATAGTATTAAAATGGGTTGAAACGTCTTAAAAATGTATGAAAATTACTGAATAACTCTGAAAATTGTCTGAAAAGTTGTTAAATATGTTGTAAAAGCAGCATGAATATACTAAAAGCGTCTAAAAGATCTAACAGAGGGTGCAAAATTGTAGCAAAATGGGGTGGAACGTCTTAAAAATGTATGAAAATTACTGAATAACTCTGAAAATTGTCTGAAAAGTTGTTAAATATGTTGTAAAAGCATCAAGAATATGCTAAAAGTGTTTAAAAAGATCTATCAGAGGACTCAAAATAGTATCAAAATGTTTATGAAATTCCTAGATGGAGATCAGGGTAGCGTATGACAGGATAGAATAGATAAGCAGAGGAGGGAATAGGATAGATGATAAGAGGATAGAATGAATGTCTAGAAACGTATCATGTTAGTAGAATAGAATAAATAATAATACGAGGATCTACCTTAGGTTAGGCTAGGCCAGGTTAGATTAGGATAGGTTAGATGAGTAGAAGTATGAGGCTTAGGTTAAATTATCAAAGACCGGAGTAAATAGTGAGAGCTGGGTTAGGTTAGGTTAGCCATGTAGAAGTATGGAGCTTAGGTTAGGTTAAGATAGGTTAGACGAGTAGAAGTACGGGGCTTAGGTTAGGATAGATTAGGTTAGGTTAGGTTAGGCTAGGTTAGGTTAGGTTAGGTTAGGTTAGGTTAGGTTAGGTTAGGTTAGCGTGGCGGTGTCATTATGTTGGGGGGGGGGGGGTATCATATACAATCAAGATGGAAAGCTCTTGCGTTAGGAGGTTTACACCGATATAGTGAACGACATACTCAACTACCATGAACGCTCATAAACATACATACAGTGCTATAGGCCATAAAAGTTATCCCTAGAGATTGCTTCAAACACCTACAACGTCCTGCTTCCCCTACCACCTTACCTAGTAATCCTTAGATCACGCATGGCGGCCATCTTGCCCATAAAAAACTGCGCCAGCTTCCCCCCAACCTCCCTACTCAGAACAGCACCAACAGGAGGTAAATAAGCAAGTGCAAGATATGCTAGACCAGGACATTATAGTCCCGAGTTCGAGCCGATGGAATTTTCCAATTTTGGTAGTTCCAAAGAAAGTGGATGCTTCGGGTACTAGAAAATGGAGGATTTGTATTGCCTTTAGGAAATTAAACGAGGTGACAGTAGGTGATAGCTATCCTCTACCCAACATACAGGAAATTCTAGATAAATTGGGAAGGTCTCGTTACTTTTCGCCTTTAGATTGTGCAAGTGGTTATTGGCAAATACCCTTAGCACCAGAGGACCAAGCAAAAACTGGCTTCAGCACCAGTCAAGGTCACTTTCATTTTACTAGAATGCCCTTTGGATTAAAATCAGCCCCCGCTACTTTTCAAAGGTTAATGAACACCATATTGATGGAATTAATTGGAATTAGATGTTTGGTTTACTTAGATGATGTAATTATTTTTGGTGAAACTTTGGAGGATCATAATTCTCGGTTAAGACAAGTTTTTCGAAAGTTGCGAGAAAATCAAATGCAATTAGAACCAGATAAATGTGAATTTCTTAAAAGCGAATTGCAGTATTTAGGTCACGTAGTTACTGCAGAAGGTGTTTATCCTGATCCGAAGAAGGTTGAAGCTATAAGTAAATTTCCAAAACCTAAGACACCCAAAGATATAAAGTCATTCTTAGGCTTGGCAGGTTATTATAGAAAACTTATTCCAGCATTTAGCAAAATTGCTAAACCGCTTAATGATTTGTTAAAAAAAGGAACAGAATGGGAATGGTTGGAAAGGCAGGAACAAAGCTTTCAGGAATTAAAGGGTAAATTGTTGGAATGTCCAGTATTGCAATTTCCAGACTTTAATCAACCCTTTGTTTTGACAACTGATGCGAGCAATTATGCAATTGGGAGTATTCTAAGTCAAGGGAAAATTGGTAGCGATAGGCCTATAGCTTTCGCAAGTAGGATATTGAATGACGCGGAAATAAACTATAGCACAGTGGAGAAAGAGTTACTAGCTATAGTATGGTCTTGTAAGCATTTCCGTCCATACTTACTAGGAAGAAATTTCACAGTGGTAACAGATCATAAACCTCTTTTATGGATTTTCAATGTTAAGGATCCGAGTTCGAGACTTCTTAGATGGAGACTGTTATTGGAAGAATATGAATTTCAAATAGTGCATAAATCAGGTAGCAAAAATGTAAACGCAGATGCGCTTAGTAGGTATCCCCTTCCAGAAATTAATGCTGTTCTAAAAACAGAGGAAGAAATTTCTAAAGAAAGAAAGCAGAGATTACTGAAAGAGATGCACGTATGCCCTATAGGAGGGCATCAGGGTATTCAAAGAACATATGAAAGGTTAAAATTGTACACTTGTTGGCCTAATATGTTTAAGGATGTAGAGAATTACATAAAACTATGTTCGACTTGTCAACTAAACAAACAGACACTTCCAAACACTAAAGCTGAATTGCAAATAACAGACACACAATCACAACCTTGGAATAAGGTGTACTTGGATATTGTAGGTCCATTGTCAACTTCAGATTCAGGAAATAAATATTTATTAACATGTCAGGACAATTTGACTAAATATTTGATAGTAATTCCCATGATAGATCAGAGTGCAAACACTGTGGCGGACAAATTTGTGAATGAAATTATTCTTAGGTATGGGATTCCTGATGAGATTTTAACTGATCAAGGATCTCAGTTTATGAGTCAGGTATTTCAAGACTGTTGCAAATTAGTTAAGATTAAGAAGTTGCACACAAGTGTTTACCACCCAGAAACCAATGGAAGTTTGGAAAGATCACATAAGGTTATTGTAGAATATTTGCGTTGTTTTGGAAACAAGTTACAAACTGACTGGGATAAATGGGTTAATTTTGCAAGCTTCACATATAACACAACCCCTCATACTGCAACCAAGTATACACCTTATGAATTGTTATTTGGTAGAAGGGCAAATCTGCCAGGGATATTGCAAAGAGAGCCTCAGCCATTGTATAATTACGATGATTTAGTGAGAGAAATTAAACAGAAATTCCAAGTAGCATGGCAACAAGCAAGGTCTAATTTACAGGAGCGGAAAGAAAAACAGTGTAAAAATTTAATGAAACTATAAAGGCAAGGAAATATGCCAAAGGAGATTTGGTGTTAGTATATAATGAGCAAAGAAAGAAACTAGATCGTTTATGGAACGGACCTTATGAAGTGACCGAGGTAAAGGGCCCAAATGTTTCGTTGAAAAAGGTAGGAGTAACAGGTAAAAGGACAATCAAAACTCACGTTAATAGGACCAAACCTTATTTTGCAGGTGCGATGGAAGATGAGGGTTAGTTATTTGATCAAGGTGATCGTTTTATGGTGGTGGTGGGAACAGCTTCAGGGAGAAGCGTTAGGAACAGCTTCAAGGAGAAGCGTTAGGAACAGTGGTTGAAGAACAAGAGATAAAAGCTCAGGTAAAAGTAATTAGCAATCAGGCAGGCGTTTACTTCGACCATGTAGGAACATTGTATTCCTATCCAGCAGAGTTGAGTGTCTTAACATATGTAGATTTAGAACCTGTAAAACAGCTGTGGAGAAAGACAAAACAACAGATTACAGTTCTGATACAAACATGTGAAAAGGTAAAAAATGAAACATGGTATATGTATACCGATTGTAAACCTTGCATTCCGTATCTTCATTCAAAACGTAAAGTGATAGACAGGCTAAAAGATGTCTTAGGCGATTTGATAGGGTTGAATAAAAATGTTAGACGCAAGCGCAGCCCTCTAAATTTCATTGGTAGTGCATTAAATCTTCTTTTTGGAACAGCTACTAAAGATGAACTTCAAAAATATGCTAAACACATAAGGCATTTAGAATCAGATCATAGGGATTTTTTGCGAATAGCTTCGGAACAGATGCTTGTTTTAAAATCTACACTGATCACTATGAATTCCACTGTTAAAGAAGTAGCATTAAATGAAAATAAAATTAAGGAAGTAATAGAGAAGTTGTCATTAGAAACAACAAAACAAAATGCAGCTTTACGTTATGAACTGGAGACAAGTATGGTAATAAATGAATTAATACAACAGATTCAAAGAGGGATTGAAGAGTGTCAAAACACTTTCGATCTTCTCATTAACGTATATTTGAATTCACAAAAAGGAATTTTACAGCCTCAAATTATCACAGTGCAAAAGATAAGAGAGCTTTTAAAAAAGGAAAGCATGCCAGATCTAACGATGTTCCCTCCTTTCCCTTCTTCACAACTTTTGTCCTTGATCCAGCCAACAATTTATACTCAGGGATCAATGTTGGTTTATGTTACAAAAATACCATTGTTGCATGAGAAACAATATCAGTTGTATAAAATATTGCCATTTCCAGTGCTTATGCAATCAAATTTGACTGCAATTGGAAAAGTGTCATAATCCAAATAAGTTAACCTATGTGTGTTCAGAAGCGATGCCTATTCTGACTTATGTTCCAGGTCAGGATTGTATAGCCACATTACTACATCCAAACACCCAAGAATTACCTCAAAATTGTAATGTAAAGTACTTACCTTTAGCTCACACCCTTTGGATACCATTATATATGAGTAATGAATGGTTATATGTGGCACCGCAAGTTGAACTGTTTACAACTATTTGTAATGAGAAAAGTGAATCTCATAGACTTTTAGGAAGAGGACTAGTGTCCTTAGGTAAATTATGTAAAGGGTTAACAGCAAGAAGTGTGTTGTATCCACTGGCCCATTTTGAGACAAACAATACCAAGGATGACATTATTCCCTTCTCTCCTTTGGACACCGATTGTTGTATAACACTTCCTGATCAAGAAGAAATTCATAAAATTCCTTTAACCCTTCCTCTACATAACATAATGTCTTCAGTGACGGATTTGAAATTGGCCGGTTATAAAATAGACGAAGTGCAGAAATTAATTAAAGAACAGGAATCAAAGGAAGCCAATAGACCAAGGGATTGGTCAGATTTTGTATATTCTGGCTGGAGTTATGTATTATGTATGTGTATTATTTTTGTGATTTGGATATGTAGTTGTTGTTATTGTAAGTGTTGTAGAGATTGTAGCACCTGGTTATTTAAGCAATGTCCACCGAAGAAGTGTACTGACTCAGTAGGTGAACATATGAGAGCCTTAGTTAATGTCAATGTGAACAGCGGGACAAATGCAAGATCGCAGATACTGATTGATGGACAGGGTTATCAAAGGTTACCTGTAATAACTTCACAGCCTGAAAGGTCCGATCAGGATTTTGAAATGGGGTCTGCACCTGAGGAGGAGATTATACTACCGTCTCCAGTAGAATTTCGCAGGTCCTCCAGGCTAAAGGCAAAAGAAGATGTTGCCTCCAAGGGGTGGATGTTCTCAAAAGCTTGAGCTTGTCATAAGACAGCAACAACCTTTTTCTTAAGGGGGGAGGTGTCGTATAGAAATACAACTTCTGTGACATGCCAACGTAAAGCATCCCTAAGTAATATGATACCATCCCTCGTCCATGTTTACTTTGTAATTATTTTTAACTGGAAAACATAAATAACCTAACGCTCTTATATGAGTCAGCCTAGAAAGTGTGTGGACCTTGTTTTATTTTTTGTGCTGCGTAAGCAATTATCCCAACGGGGGAGTTAACGGCCTCTAAAGCTATAAGACACCCCGTTGGAAATTATTTGATGTTACTTATGTCCTGAACGTCGTCTGTGTAACGCTGGCAGACCTGTTGCCAGTATTCAACGAGGACTTTACCAATTTCTTCGAGTTTTACTAATAAACTTCCTCTCACCTTTGAATTGTGCCTTATTAATTGCTGAGCTGCCTTGTTCTCGAGTTAAGGCTCGGGGCTTACCTACAATCCCAAAATCTATAGTCGTGTGTGCAAAACACCGTTACACGACAAGGCAGATTGTCATGGGTTGTGTGTTTAACAAAGTTGTATTAGATTAGATTAATATGTGTAAATACGTTTTGTGTGTTTATTATTGTGCATATATATGTATATATATTTTTTTGTTTTTTGTTTTCTGTTGGTTTTTTGTTTTGTTTTTTGTATGTTTTTTGTGTGGTTTTTTTTATTTTTTTTTATTTATTTGTTTTTTGTTGGTTTTTTTTTTATTAATTTATATTATATTTACACATTTACAATTTTACAATAGTGTTGGTAAAGGCCCGGGTCCCACAACCTGCCGCCGTCTCTTCTTCTACCCGAAGACGTTTTCTCTTTGGTGCGTCGTGTTTTGTTTGTTCGTCGCTGCAGCTCAGCTCTGTAGTTTTTGTTGTTTGTGTTTTTTGTTTGCTTGTAGCGGGAGGGTGATTATATGTTTATTAATGCCTGTAAGTATTGTTCGACTTGTTGTTTCTGTTGTTCTTGATGTCTGTCATAGATGTAGATTAGGGTTAGCAGAGGTGGATTTTCCTGTTGTTCTGGTGGGAGTGTTCTCATAGTTTGGGCGGTGCGTATTAGTGTTCTTCTGTAGGGTCTTGTATGGGCGTTGTCTATATAGTTGAGCATCAGGTTCGCGATGTGTTTATCAATGGGGATTATTTTGGCGTATTCGTGTATCAGCGTGTTCTTGAAATTGGGGAATAGTTTGTTGGCAGTACGTAGGCATCTACGTTCAAATGCTTGGATTCTCGTCATGGTTGGTTTGGTTATAAGGGGCATTAGGGCGACTGCTCCATATGTCAGGCATGGACGTATGAGGCATTTATAGAGCTTTGTTAGTATTTGCGTGCTGAGTCCTGTTTGGTTTAGCCTGGCAAGGAACGTGAGGGTGGAATGTATGGCTCTTGTTTTGCTCAGTAGGGCCTTGTAGTGGGGTTTTACTGTCAGTTTAGTGTTTATTTGTACTCCGAGGTATTCCACGGATTTGGCGCACTTTATGTTGGTTTTGTTAAATTTGAGGGTGAGGTTATTGTGCAGGTATTTTATCTTCTTCCGGATGAGGATGGCTTGTGTTTTTACTGTGTTTATGGATATGCGCCATTTTTTGGTCCAGTCTATGTATGTTTTAAGTTGTAGTTCGAGTTTGTGTTTTGCCTGGTCTGTTCGGGGGCTTGTGCACCAGTACGCGGTATCATCAGCATACTGGGCAAGTTGGATGCTGGGGTGAATTGGCTGGAGTGTGTCTGCCGTGTATATAATGTAGAGGAGGCCAGATATGGCGCTCCCCTAGGGTGTGCCTGCTTGTAGCGTTATGGGTCTGGATAGGGTGTTTTCTATTTTAATGTTTGCCGTTCTGCCTGTTAGAAAGCTGGCGATCCATCTTGTAATTCTGGGGTGTATTTTAAAGTCGGTGAGTTTATACAGCAGACCATTGGTCCAGCATTTATCGAAAGCCGATTTCACGTCGAGAAATGCTGCGACCGTTGCGTAGCCTATATTGTAACTATTTTTGAATTGCGACATCACCCGAACCAGTTGGTCCTGGATGGTGATGTCGCTGCGGTAACCTGCTTGTGTCATTGGGAGGAGATGTTTATCGTTGCAGATTTTGGTCAGTCGCCTTACCATCACCCTCTCAAATATTTTGGAGAGGGCTGATGTCAGTGATATTGGCCTGTAGTTGCAGTGGTTTGTGTGGTCTTTGCCGGGTTTCTGGAATAGTAGGATGTGGGCAGTTTTCCAATTAGTGGGGTGATATCCGTACCGTAGCATGTTGTTATATATGTCTTTGAGTATTTGTATTGTTTCTATTGGCAGGTTTTTTATCATCTGGTAGGTGATGCTGTCTGGACCGGGAGCTGTGTTTTTGGTGTTTTTAATTGTTGCTAGTATGTCGTCTGTGGTTAAGGGTGCTTCAGCTTCATCATCGGGGTTTAAGTTTTCTATGTCTAGTTGGGGGGTGTATAACTGGTGTTGTAGCTGGACATGGTAGTTTATTCTTGTGTAATACTGTTTATTGAAATCTGGGCTTTGTGGTGTTTGGAATACTTCTTCATAGTATTCACGGAAAATTTCGAGTTTTTCGTTCTATCTGTGACAGTTTTTCCGTCTTTTTTGATGGGGTAGTTGGGTGCAGTCTTTCTCGGGTACTTTTAATCAGTTTCCAGAATTTTCCTGGGATTCGTTTATGTGATTGTGTTATGTCTTGTAGTTTTCTGTCCCAGTGTTGTCTGTTGTGTTGTTGTATTGCTTGTTTTACTTCTTCTTGCATTTTGTTTAATATTGTTTTGTCTGCTGGGTTATGTGTCTTTAAGTAGTTTCGATGGGCTTTTCTTTTCCTTTTAATTAGACATATTATTTCTTTGGGGAGTGGTCTGCTATATGGGTTTATGTGGACTGTCTTGGTGGGGATTGCTGTGGTGTGTGCTTCCATGATTATATTCGTCAATGTCTGCGCCTGCTGGTCTATGTCGTGTACTGTCATTGGTGTGGTGCGTACTGTGTTTCTGGTTAGTCTGGATGCTGTTTCTTTGAACAATTCCCAATCCGCGTTCTCGTAGTCCTTGACAGTTATGGTTTTGAATGTTTGTGTATTCCACGGACCGGTTTTCAAGGAAATAATAACCGGCATATGGTCCGTGTCGGGAGGTGCGTCTGTTGTGATGTCTTGTACTAGCGAATAGGTTTGTTTGGAGGTGAGTATCTTGTCCGGTGAGCTGTTTTTATGGGAGCCTTGTCCTATCCGTGTAGGGCCTGGTGTAAGGATAAGTTTGAGTTCTGTGTTTTTCAGTATCTTCATTAGTTCTTTCCCATGTCTGTTTGTGTGTTCATCAAGCAGTTCTTTGTGGTTTGCATTTAGATCGGCTGCTATGATGAGGTGTCTGTAATTGTCATGCAGGTAGTTTATTAAAGTGGTAGGGAAATCTTTGTCAGGGGGAACATAAACTGTAGCGATGTGTAGTTTGGTTCTGTTTATGGTGATCTGGATTAACAGGAACTCAAGTTCTTGAAAGGCTTGGGGTGTGGCTACTTGTGTCGGGCTTAATTCGCTCTTAACAAGCACCATTACCCCGCCTCCAGTCCCGTGCGGCCTGTCTTTTCTAAACACCGTGAGGGGTTGGAAAGTGAAGTTTCTTCGCTTGTTTAATTTGGTCTCGTTCACGGTTATTACGTCTGCACAGTGGTGTGTTAAAAGATCCTGTAGTTGCTGTCTTTTGCCGGTTATTCCATTTATGTTAATATGGAGTAATTTGATGTTGTGTTTTACTTGGGTGTGTGCTCTGATTCCCGCCATTTCTGTTTGTGTTTAATTCCCTTGCGCGGTGTTTGTTTAATCTATTGCTTTATGTCATGTATGAAGATGGCGAGTTGGTTTCCTAATTATTACCTTCCCTAGATGCAACAAACTTTTCACTTTTTTTCGGTAAAGTCATATTTCATATATAGCGCGTCATATCCAGTTGGTGAGTCTTGCATTGGCTGGAATTTTTAGCCGAGTGACGCTGCCTAGGTCACGTAGGCAATGTCGCTAATGACTTTTGCAAGCTGGGATGGGCAAAATCGATTAGGCTAACGACCTGGTTCAAAACATATACGCTAACAACTGCCCTTGCATTAATGACACCTTTCACCAAAACAGTTGACCAGCTCTTAATATATATTCTGAATATTTTTATCTAACAATTATTTCTCATTTTCTTTAACTGTTAATTTTGATTACTTTCTTATTATTTCGTCGTATCATTATTTCAGCTTCAGTGATTCTGTGATTATGATTACGTTACTTACATTTACTTTTTACATAGCAAACATGATGCTTTATTTTTACTAGGAACACAAAATACTTATGCTCCCAATGGGCTTTGAAGTATTTTTCTACGTTGTTATGCAACATGATTCCACCACTGACACAATTTGAGGGACTGAGCGCTTCTCTGAGGTGAAATAGAGAACAGCGTGGATGTAGCCTTGTAGCTAACTGTGTGTAGCCTAGTGGACGGGGTTAAAAGTACGATGTAGGGGAAATGATACAATGTGTCAGTTCTCCCAATCTGTACTCCACGGTTTTCCCGTGCCCAGATGTGACTATGTGTAAAAACTCTCTCTCCGTCCACAATATGGTTGTAGGAAATCTTGGTTGGTCAATGTTGTTATGGAGAAACCATTGGGCAAACTGTAGTCGGGGTGGAAAGTCAACGGGCCCCACTGCCTGAATTCGGGTGAGATAATAATGGGTATAGTTGCTATTCGTGCAGAATTCTAGGAGCCGAAGAATGACTTGTATGCATGCCATGCCCTATTGCTCTGGTGCTTGTGGGCAGAGAATTATGGACCTGATCAAGAACCTCCTCCTTTAGAGTCACTGTTCTTACATTTCTTTGGACTTCCGAGCGATGCACTTGGTTTTCGAAAGTTCCTGTTTTTCGTAGTCGTTGATCTATTGCAGTAAAGGTGTTGTGATGAGGCAAATATCTCCTTAGTTATACCTCAGCGTAAAGATCTGGTGCTGTTTTCGCATTTCCTCAAATAGCGCCATAAAAGTAATGCATCTCTGCCGGTCTGTGTAAGAAAAGGGGCACATTTTTATAATAGGCTGTAAAACTAAGAGTTCTTCCAGTAAACGGAACATTTTGGTATATGCTAATAGATGAGTTTGCTAACCGGAACCAAAAAGTCACATAGCCCTGCATAATATGCGATGGAATCCCTTACCATTTAAATAACAAAATACAGATTTTAGGTTAACGGTGATATAAACAAGGTCAAAAACGGAATTCAAGCCATATTCCAAAATGCAAAGAAAACAAAACATAAGCGATACTTAATTGCCGAAGGGGGAACAAGGATCTGTGCGACAGAGTTTCATCTAACCTGATGCGGCGTATGGGGGGGAGGGGGGAAGAAAAGGAAAAAAAACGTTAATGCCCTTTAGTTCAATAGCAAGACGTTTACGGACATACATTCCCGCTAAGAAAATATTCAAATATAAACCCCGAATCACGTCTTTAAATTATTTAGTGTTATTCTGACTCACTGTATATAAATTAGCTCTAAATGTTTATAAGAAGCTTCAGCCCCATGTCAGTACATTTACTGGCATGTAAAAGAACTCCTGCGGAACGAAATTCCGGCACACCTGATAAGATCCTTGCAATTGGCAGTGCAGTTAATGAACAAAATAGTTTTATTATTTGTAAACTTTTAGTTTCTGGCAAAATACTCGACTTTACATAATATAATTTCTTCGCTACATATTTGGCAAATAATCTATTTATGTACGTGCATATTTCTGAAATTTATATTACATGCGAGTAAAATCCTGATCCCAGTTGTTACAGCAAATAAAGTATACGATTACTGAAGTTTCTTTGTGTTTTTGTTTCAATTTAGAAGAAGGAGCTGGCATTTCGTTTGTCAGGGTCATTTGTTTAGCTGTTATATCATAGAGATAGGCAGGTGCCTCATTCTTTTCTTAACCTTTGTTTAACGTAATGCATTCTTTAAGACTGCAACTATCGTCGATTATTGTGTATTACTTGTTTACCCACGGACTATTAATGCCAGAAACTCTTTAACTTCCAATTTTCTAGATGTGGACTCACCGACGAAGTGCGGGTTGTCATTCTGTAATGTAAATGTAAACCCCGCGCGACAGCCCACGAAGGGCCAAGGGCTACCTCCCAGCCGCTGCGTCCCCCACCTCTGCCCACTACAGGCGTCATTGGTGAGGTGCAGTACTGGAGGGTGGGACGTGGTCAGCGCCCCGAGCCCTCCCGGCCAGTTATGCGGTTTTCTAGACCTGGGACCGCTACTTCTTCATCAAGTAGCTCCTCAATTGGTCCCCCCGGGACCTAACGAGGCTGAGTGCACCCCGTGCCAGACCTCCCAGAGGGGATAAAATCCCCCTGCTGGTACCGGGGATCGAACCCGGGTTCTCCGCGCCAGAGGCAAGCGCGCTACCAACTACGCTACGGAGGCGGTCGGGTTGTCATTCTATCTCTTCTAAAAGTAAATAAGGACATTATAATATTCTGTTGCAGTTATTTTTACTGCACTGTATTGTTGCACTATTTCTTAAATACTATGCTCATTTTAGTGATTTTTTTACATACAGGTATGTATGGAAAGGATACGTAATTCCGGTATAAAAAGAGCTAATAATACACATTTGCCAACTTCCGTGTTTTCTATGTCTTTTCTATGATATTTACACGGAAAGAAATTTCCAATTGAAAGACGTGAAGGCGCGGTGGCCGAACGCTTAGATCAGGCCTTTCTAACTGGCGTTGGGGCGCGCCAGTGCTGCACCCAGCAGCCCCAGTGCCTTCCCCACGTAGCGGCCACTGCGACTGCGTGCGCACGACAGACAATTCTTCATGGGAACATATATATTTTGTTGTGAATACCGAGGGAAAGTTCGATACTTAAGTTGTCAAGGAGATTATGGTATGGCACCTAAGCTTGACATTTTTATGACTCCATTTTCAGTGCGTCCTGAAAAAGAGCCATAAAATTTCCAAACAGAGGTGATAAAACTAAAGTGCGACGCAATCCTAGAAGACAGGTACTACCACTATAGCGGTGGTAGAATTAAATTATATTCACAAAGATGTTAATGAACAGAATTTCCCAAAATTCATGCACTTGCCTTAATGTCAACTTTCGGCACAACTTATGCATGTGAAAGCATGGTTTCAAATATGAATTTAAATAGGTTTAAAAGTAGTTTGTCTCCGTCTGATGCTACCCTAGAGGCGGTACTGTCAAGGGAAGTAGAGTAGAAAGAAGGTAGGTCACTCTCGCACAATTGCTACCATTGGTTGCAAACAACATACGTCACAAGGAGGATGAAGCGCGCGCGCAGTTCAGATAGAAATTGAAAGTGAACGCTTTAAACCCGTTTTAACATAGGTATACACTTTAAAGCATAGACTGACAGTTCCGTTGCATAAACGGTTAAGCAATAATTAAAGAAGTGTGGCAAAATGCAATGATATATGTATGGTATAAAAGATACCTTAACTGAAAACACATAGGAAACTTTCGTCAACACATTCTACTAATTACAAACCAATTTTACCACCGCCACCATAACTACAATCAAAATAAGAAGTAGATAACAAATTTTATTGTTTGATCTTGAAAGTAGACTTACATTTGGTCATGTAGTTGCAGAAGAAGTAGCTGACGCCCACTGCTGACATTTCCTCGTGTTTCTTTATGCCATGGTTACACCTTTAATTTATTATTTAAATGCAGCATTATCCTAATGAAGGTGCAGGTCCTGGCGTATAAGGAAGTGTAGAGCAAATCATGACAGTATGAGATTTCATCACTCCAGCACATTTTGAAACATTAAAGTCATGGAATTCCGCAAATGTAGCTTCCTTCACTTTTTGGCACCACTGTTTAGTCGGCCAAATAAATCCCCCCCCCCTTAGAAATAAATGTAATCCTATCCTGCGGCACTTGTTTTGGCAAATTGCAGTCATTGCATTTGCTTCCCAAAGTGCTGTGAAAACGCCGGCATTCGTATACAATATACCTAACCCGCAGGATATGTTATAGCGTCTATGTTAAAATCTTCAATTTCAGTATAGTGAATCACATAAAGATATCACTTAAAATATAGTTCTATGATTCGTCGAAATGATTGTATAGGCGTGACTTCAAGATGTGTTTTCCGGAAAATACGAAATTTTCTGTCTTAGAAATTAGTACGTTAACACGTACAACAAAATGCATCTCATAGGTAGGGCAATTCGGCACATTTTACTACACCAGTCCAGTTCGTGACATTTCAAATGCGCATTCACTGAGTCGCCTTTTAAGATGCAATGACCGTTTGGTAAAGGATAATGCACCACCTTAAATCCCAAACCGTACTGAAATTCAGATATAACATGAACAAATGACTGATGTCCCTTCCTATGCAGTGTTTCTTTCACATTCTGGAAATAGGGACAATATTTTCTTTCCCATTTTAAAGAGAGCAAACACTTGGCCCGTGCTGGAATAACATTGCAATTATACATTTTTATGATATTTCATTAATGAACGTAATTTGTAATACAATTACATTATTTTACAACCTCAAATAGGCATTTTCTGTAGTTTTGATCATGTGGTCACCCATTTAAACGCGCAGCATCTATAACTAAAATTAGTGTTAGCTGTCTAAGGCATGAAAATATGCTTATATGTTTTAATGATAAAAATCTGATATGCTACACACACATGACTTTCTTTGTTCACTCTTGTACAAAGTATTCTTACCAAGCTTATACTTCTACAGAGAGATCCAAATACATGGAAACCGCTGCGTGTTGTTTTTCCACTGCGCGAACGGAAACACGATAACAGCAGATGATATACACAAGATCACGAGCATGATTTGTTTTTCTCTGCTCTAGTCACAATCAGTATTAAGCTGACGCAATATCATGCAGGTGCATTATTACCAGTGTGCTTTATTATTTAGTCCTGTACTTCGTCACAAAGTGTATTATGACTCAGCATTTGTTTTCTACTGCACAGCCTGTATTTATTTATGATTCGTATGTGTTAACTCAGTCAGCTCGCCAAGTGAAAGTGCGATTTGCAGAAAGATTTCCACGTGTAAAAGTTCCAGGCCGTACAACAATCCATAGACTTTACAATAAATTTCAGGCCACAGGAAGTGTTCAGGATCAGAAATCTAAAAGATGGCGGGCGGTTCTTACCGAAGAAACATTAGACGACATCGGACATCGTTATGAGAATTCCCCCCAAGAATCGCTTAGGTATCTTTCACAACAGACAGGCATTTCTTATGGCTCTTTGCAAAGAGCTACTAAATTTATGAAGTTAAAAACCATATAAAATAACTGTGGCACATGCTCTTCAACCAGGTGATCCTGTAATTAGACGGACATTTGGTGAGTGGACTCTCAATAGTGTATACAATGGCGACATTGACCCACATATAATATTTTTCACGGACGATGCTTGGTTCCACCTTCATGGATATGTGTGTACACAAAATAATCGTTATTGGAGCTCTGATAAACCTAATATTGTTCATGAAATACCCCTTCATGATGAAAAAATTGGTGTATGGTGTGCCACTAGTGGAGAAAGAGTTATAGGCCCATTTTTTTCGAGTCAACAGTTGACGCCCGTACATACGTGAATACAACTTTACTCTCCTTTTATTAGAGAATTAACTGACAGTGAGCGTGATTTTGCCTTTTTTTTTAACAAGATTCTGCAGCAGCTCATACAGTCAATCTTTCGATGAGAAAAACTGAAAGTGTGTTTCAGGACAGAATTATTAGTAGAAATCTGTGGCCCCCTAGGTCCCCCGACCTAACCTCCTGCAATTTCTATCTCTGGGGTAACTTAAAGCATAAAGTGTACAAGACAAACCCACACACCCTGGATGAATTAAAACAACATATTCGTCAGGAAAATGCAAGCCATTCTCAACGTGAACTACGGCGAGTGACGGATAATTTCCTAAAGAGGTGCCAAAAATATATGGGCAACGACGGTGGATAGTTTCAGCATCTGCTTTAATTATGTTGGTAACTAAAGCTTTTAAAAGTAGTTTTAAAAATGTCGTATGGCTTTATCCGCGCTATTCTATGGCAGCGGCAGTCAGCGACGAGTGCAGAGAACCCGTACAGACAAAACACGGCGCAGCCGGTTCACAGCCAATAACGGATCACCCGTTATTTACTTCATGTTAACAGAGATAAACTTTCATTACACACTATAAAGAAGGATCCAGTAGGCGAAGGGATAGTGAAACTTTCCCTTCCTCCTCCTACTCCTCCTTCTCCTCACTCCCTCTCTCTCTCCCCCTCTCCCCGTTTCAAATATGTCGGCATTTTCAAATATAATATAGTTTGTTCAGTCTTTTGAGACGGTGGAAGGGGGAGATAAGGGCATCGCGTGGCCGGCGCGTGTATACGAACCAAAACAATCCAAGGCAGAGTTGCAAGGTTTATGCAGTCCTTCTGACACGAGTAGTGGCGCACAACAGAGATTGCACAAAACACTCTTAAACCTGTATGAATATATGGCGGCCGTAACAAGTAATGCACCTGCTACATATAAAGCAAATTCCGCACCTATATAGGACGTGGAAAATCAGTACATAAGCAGACGACACACATTACTCAAAATGTATACAATTACTTTAAAGGAAAGTGACAAGTGTGACTCGCCGATTGCACATACTGCGGCTGCAACTGCCGTTCCCAGATGTACAGTAGTAAGAACCATTAAATTAGATATTAAGAAACAAAGACGAAATGCGATGAAAACAAAACCGTTCGCGAATTTTATAAGATTTATGGCAATGCACATATTTCTGTCAATGTAAATAATGTTTCATTGCTCTGCTTGTATTTCCTTCTTTCGTTCTTTTTGTGAGGGTCGTATGTAGCACCAACTCTGTTGGTATATGTTTATATAATTACGAGAAAGGAATAAAAGTAATTTAGTCCAGGTAAATATGATCATGTATTCTAGCTTTTTATATCAATACAATATATATATAGTATTATAATATATATTCATCGTCCCAGCGTGAGAAAAAGCTGTTAAAGCAATCACAATTAAGTGCATAATTAAACAAATAAACAAAGAATGAACATGTAAACGGTGTAGCAGAAGTCTAAAAGGGACCCAAATGTTGCAATAGTGCATTTTGCTATCGCTGAGTGCTAGCGCGCGTAAGTGACCTTTAGCACGAGCAACCTGCTGCCTATCTGCCCCTCCCACTGTCTCAAAAGACTGAACAAAGTATAGCTGTTGTAATTGTGTTATTTATTCCATTTCCCTCTGTGCTGTATTTTCTTATTGGTGAAACAGAGTAGCCACCTAGTTATATTTTAGAAGAACAGCCCAGGTAATAAAATACTGTCTGAATACATTCTGTCTTCGTTTATTACATTATTAAGAGGCCTTTTAGTAAGGGCTGCTTTGCAATTATAGCCTAAATGTTGAAGAAAGTGAAACAAGTGTGTTGGAACCTCTTAACAAAATAACAATTGGACGATTATGTGCATGAGTGTCGGCAGACTTTTTTCCAGGGGGGGGGGGGCGAATTTGCAATCATATAATATTAAATCATTATTTTAGTTGCAAAATTTATAATATTTGTTGCAGATAACCGTATTAATTTGTGCTAAATAAAAATTGTTTTTTACATCAAAATTAAAATAATAGTTTAATAGTCAGTAACTGGCTGCACATTAAGTTCACAAATTTCCAAGGGGGGCCGCGGCCCCCCCCCCGTGCCCCCGTTTCGCGACGCCCATGATTATGTGGCACACTTTGTTGTTCCTTCTTCCTACGCATCGTTTTCTTTTGTGTTTTACGAAATATTACGAAATGTGAGCTTTGTTTTCAATTAAAACGCCTACGTTGAGTATTTTATGTCAGAAAGCAAGGTAACTAGAGTAGAGATAGTCAGATAATACGACGGGATTTGAATTGTATCGTAAAATGTGAGCTCCACGTGTGAATATTGGTACTGCCTGCCTTCCGTGACTACCGTGGCACGGCCACCCTCCTCGTGACGTCAATAGCAGACAGCTCTTGGAAGAGCTATTGCACGGGAAGCGGGAAAAGGCTACCCCAGGGCGACCCTCATTAGAAAGGATACTGCGAATTTCTACTGCCAAATCTATTGTACCGAATATTGGTAAATTATTTGCGGCAAAACAATGTCAGAAATTGACCTAAAAATAAATGCGCACAAGGGTAACCAAACTATATGCAGAGAATAAATGGTGATTATGTGCTCACAAAATGTCAGTAATTGTTTTGGTAGACTGCACGCTGACTTCACGAACTGTCCCACGCAACAGTCAACGTAACATTCGCCCCACCGCGGGTACTTCGACTATGGCTACTACAATAATTTTTGGTGCTGTCTGCCACTTCCCCCACCTCTCCGGTACCCAGCTCAGCAACGGTGCTACTGCCGGTGCCAGCTGGAAAGGCCTGCGTTAGACTGTTCGTCTATCACCAAGATGGCGGGTTCGATCCCAGGGACCCGCATGTGGTTTTTCATGGTGGGTCTGGATGGGTTTTCTGCGGGTTCTCCATTTTCCCAGCCACCCAATCCTCCAACTGCTGCATCAACAGCCTTCATCAATTTTGCCTGTATTTCATATTATCCTCTTCCTCACTCTTATACCTGGCCTTGCAGGTCTTCACTCTGTCTGCTCCCCAACAGGCGTCTGAACTCAGGCGCAGGCTTGTAAATCTTAGGGGGTGTAAGTCCTCCGTACGGGGAGGGTAATCAGAAGAAGAATTCGTTTCTCAGTCTATCAACACAAATTTCTGAATGTAATAATATACAATATACATTAGAGCGGGAGGTAAAACACAATCCAGTTATCCATGTCTCTTTAACAACTGTGTCTTCATAAGCCACGTGTCCGATTTTAAATTCTTCTTGAAATACTAAATCTTTATTTTATTCCATATTATGTATTTTATTTTCGAACAACCCGCTTTTGAGTCACGGCTTAAATCATCAATTGACAAAGTCTTTTAAATTATAGAAGTAGTAATAAGCCATCATATTATAGTTATAGCTGCTGAATTGCCAGCCCAGTGTTACCGGAAAGCCCAGTTAGGTGTTCGACACTACGAGGTCACAATAGGGTAAGCTCATTAGAAATTATTCTTATTAATAATTCATTCAAAATAATAAAACATGCCACCGTGCTAACAATGCTATGCAATGGATTAACATTTTCTCGTCTTTTCAAACTACTTGGATTCGATTGTGTAATAATGCACTTCCCACAGTCCTACCGCAATAATTGACTCGCGCTAAAGATAATCGATGACTGCTTTACGGCATAATTGTTAGTAAATTGTCTGACAATAAGGTTATAGCGGTTGTGATGAAACAAGAACTTTCATTCTGTTTTGAGTGAACGTTGCACATTATACAGACAAATTATACCCAAAGTTGAGAATAACTTTAAAAGTTTATTAGATCCAAGTTTTGAGAGTCACGATGTGTCAGGTGATGATCTGCTAATGAGCGAGTTACGTGTGAAATGTTATAATTCTGTAGCTTAATTTTTTGTATGTCCTGTATATAATTTTTATTTTCTACGTTATTGTTTCCTGGAGAATATATAAACATGCTAATGTGCTCATATTTTCAAATTGATGTAGGTAGGTATATAGTTATGTAGTTCTAACACAATTTCGCATCTATATTTTATCTGAGTGTTTTTAAATATATTTTATGTACGAATGATAAGCACAAAGTTTTTATGGCTGTTATTTTAACTCTTATTTGCTATTTTACATCCAAAACTGTGTGTTCCAAAATATCATAGTTCTGAGTAGTATCTTCACCAGGGTTGGGTAGACTTGCACTCTGTGAATGCTCGGGGACTACTAGAAAAGCGTATGTCTATCGTGCATGGAAATCGGAGTCAAGCACACGTGTTTTATGACGGTTGGTCACTGGTGGAAAAGCAGTTTCCGAACTGACTCGCCAGGGAGCAGCAGGAGTTACGCAACGACAGCGGTGGAGCGTGTAGACCATCTCATCCAGACGACAGCACACAGGTGTGCCCTATAAGAGGCTTGGTAAGCAAGCTTTAGGGTACACCAACCATCCACAACCATCTTCGAACAGGTAGCGGGTAGCCGAACAAGACCACAGCCATCTACCCTAAGGTAGATACGGCGCATCTTGGAAGCAAGGTGTCCGGTCCTCTGTTCGACACAGTACTAGGTCCCTGCTACCGGCAGGTGAGTACACACGAGGTGTGTTTTAGTGTACTGCACCTACGGGTGCAGTATTGTACCTGTCCCTGATTTTCTTCTTCCCCTCCAACTATGACTTCCCCACCTCCCTCTCCCGGCAAGACCCGAAATGGTCTTGCCAGCCAGCCTACAACAGTCGTTGCCAACACCTCCACTGGTGCTGTCAAAAATACCTCGCCCGAGACAAAGAAGCGCACTGCTGCACACAACGCCAAGGCGGAAGAGGCAAGTGCCGTACAATTGAGGCATACAAGCATGCCACCAGCCAGGGCCTCCCACGCCACAATGTTCCACGGGTAGGCCAAAATTCGGAGTCTGACTCCGAGGACTGTGCCAGTGTGTGCACAGATTATTCTGGACGCAGCGGGAGAACTTCAGTGTACTCCTGCAGATCCTCCGTCACAAGAGACCTTAAAGAAAAGGGTATCCTCCACTTCACCTTCGGGTTAGACAGAACCCGCGACCTTCGAAGGGTTATCCGCGGGCTTCCTGTGGAAACACCTACCGATGAGATCGTGGCAGACCTCACCCGTCAAGGCATCACCCCTAAGCTGGTCAAGCAGCTGACCAGGGTCACTCCAGACGGGCAAGGAGCAAGAACACCCCTCCCTCTATTTTTAGTAGTGGTGGAGCGAGCCAACGACACGGAGGCCAAGATAAATGACGTGACAGACCTCTGTTACCTTCGGGTACACATTGAACCTCCCAAAGGTTCTGGCGGCCCCCTCAGTGTCATCGTTGTCTGGGGCTTAACCACTCCAGTCACTTTTGTCACCGCAAACTGCGCTGCCTTAAGTGCGGTGACGAACACCAAAAAGAGGTCTGCCCGAAATCAAGGGAGAATGTACCCAAGTGTGCGAACTGTACCGGTGCACACGTAGTGTGCTACAGAGGCTGTCCGACAAGGAAGGCCACCATAGCATCCAAGAAACCAGCACAGGTGGTCCAACCTTCCGTGGAGGACAACCATCCCCGGACGGGCCCTGCTCCGGCAGAAACAGTTCTGGGTTCAGCGTACGCTGCAGTGATCGGCACAGCTGCGGGTAGGACCGCAGGGTCGCGGGTTAACACTCCACAAACACTTCCCAGAGCACATACACAAGCTCCAGAAACCCCCGTGGCTCCTCTACCACCTAGGTTGGGCAAACGCCGTCACTCTCGGAGGCCTGCTACTGCCTCCGAAGCTCGGAGCGAGCGTGGGACTCCCACGCCAGCGAAGGGAGGTCGAGGTCGAAGAGGGTCCGGCGCCGCCGAACCCTCCCGTACTACCACTTTCACAACAAACCACTACCCCTCCCACACCACAGTTTCCAGACGTACTGGCATGGCTGCAGCAGTTGTTGCAAAACCATGGTCAGAACATCTGCGAACTGCTGGTAAGATTTCTCTCTGCCAACGACCAAGCCAGCAAAATAGTCATTGCCATGGAGGCGCTTGCTCTCTTGACCACCGTCATCCATACACCGCAGAATGGTGGATCGAACTAGATCTCGTATCTCGTTTAGGTTCGCGTTCTGGAACGCGTGTGGTCTGGCCGGTCAGGGGAATGAGCTCCAACATTTTGCTGGAGCGCATGCCCTAGACCTAATTCTGGTATCGTAAACACATCTCCATCAGAATGCCACATCCCGTCTCCAGGGCTGTCACTGTCTCAGATTGGACCGCGTCGGCTGCCGTGGTTGGTGGGGTGCACAGATATCTACCTGAAGAGAAGTGTGGTCCACAAACCCGTCCAGCTACCTCCACTTCAAACCCTAGAGGCCACGGCCACTTGTGTTCACATCGGAGGTACCGAAGTCCTGATGGTGTCTGCATACCACCCCCCCCCGCCCCAGAGACAGTTCGTAGTCAACGACTACCTCTCCATCCTCACCCTACATCCCCATGTCATTCTAGCCGGGGACCTAAATGCCAAGTATCCGCGTTGGCATAGTGGTCCACGTGCGGACAGAAGAGGCAACGAAATCATCCACGTGGTAGACGTGGACCCTCAACTCAGAGTAGCAGGTCCCTGGCAACCCACTCACTACCAGCGAGGCCGAGGACGGCCATCCGTCATAGACTTCGTAATCATCAAACATTTCCCATATCATCTATCACTCACATCGGTCAACGAACTCCATTCAGACCATAACCCCGTGTTGGCCATCATTAGTACCCGGGTTGCCAGTCACGACGTCCCGGTTCAACACCGGAACGTCGACTGGGACTGCGTTAAGAGTTGCCTGAATAGCTCCATTCCTGCCAACCCCAACACCACAGACATTCCAACTCTAGAGGCTGCGATCTCTTCCTTCACCCCCGTCGTGAAGCGAACGGTTCACAACCTCACTATCCACACCCTAGGGCCTCTTCACCCAGACGTCCTGCCCTTAGAGCTTATTCTGCTCATCCACCGCTCTCGGGTGGCTCGCAAGCTCTATCAGAGGCACCGCACGCCGCATCACCTAGTGCTTCTAAGGCGTCTACACCACGAGGTTCCTCTCCGACTGCGTGAGCAGAGTGCACGCGTGGGAGCACACGTTGACTTGCTTGAACCTAGAGGATGGCGACGTGTGGAAGATCGGCAAGAGACTAAGGAACCGAGGTGGATCATATACCTGCCCCATCCTAGACACCCAAGGCCTGGCCTATGAACCCCAAGCCAAAGCAAATGTGTATGCCGAATACCTGGAGAGAACTATGTGGCCGAGAAATGATCAGCAGGACCTAGACTTCTCCGACCGTGTCCGTCGGGAGGTGCGCCGATACCTTCGACGACCACCCAAGGAGGCGAATCGCCTTGCCATCGTAAAACCCAGCGAACTCCAGCGTCTTAACCCCAAAAAGGCCGCGGGACCTGACGGGCTAACCCCTGCCATGCTCCGCCACCTTCCATTCAAGGCCGTGCTCTTTCTGGCAAAGGTCTTCAATATGTGTCTCGCCCTTAGTCACTTAGGACGTGAGTGGAGAGATGCATGAGTGATATGTGTATTGAAACCAGGGAGAGACCCGGTACATCCTGCAAATACCGCTCCATAAGTCTCATCTTTGTCCTCTCGAAAGTACTCGAGAGGCTGATACTTGCCCATTTGTCTCCCATACTAGGGGACATTCAAGCCATCCCTCCCCATCAGTTTGGGTTCCGAACGGGCCACTCAACGCCTCAGCAGCTACTGCGTGTGATGGAGGCTGCCACCCTGGGATACCAGGACGAGGCCTATACCGCCGCAGTCTCTCTGGACGTTGAGAAGCTAGCCTGGCTAGCGGGTCTCCTCCGGAAACTCATCCAACTGGAGCTACCCACACGGCTAATACACCTAATCCACTCATACCTGAAACACAGATCCTTTGTGGTCTCAGTTGCGGGAAACAGATCTACACGCAGAGCAATCCGAGGCGGAGTCCCCGAAAGTTCTGTATTGTCCCCCACGCTTTTCAGCGTCTACGTGGCCGACAATCCAACCGAGCAGCACGTCAACATAGCCCAGTATGCTGACGACGTGCTGCTATACTCTACAAACAAACACCCTCGCAGAACCTTCCTCCCCATACAGAGACACCTCCGCCTCCTCCAAGAATGGTGCAGGCGTTGACAATTGTCCATCAACCCGGAGAAAAGTCATGTCATACTTTTCACCAAACGCCTATTTCCCGCCAACTTCCCCACATTTACATACCTTCGAAGAAAGATAGAACGGGTGGATACCATCTCCTACCTGGGTGTGAAGCTAGATAAGGGCCTTACTTTTCGGGAACACATCAACGGCCCGTCGAATAGGCGCAGCGGGGCAACTGCCTCGCTGTATCCCATGTTGCGATCGGGGATGCCCGTTCCTTTGAAGCTACGCCTTTTTCGGGCGCTCATAATCTCAGCGTTCCTGTATGCCTATGAAATCTGGGGCACGGGCGCAGATTCCCATCCCCTGCGTCTGCAGCGAATAGAGTATAGACGACTTCGGATAATCTATTCTGTATGCCACAGATTCCCCTCGAGACTACTGCGCGACGCCTCGTCTCTTCCGTATGTGGAGGGCGAAATTAGGCGCCAGGCAACTAAATTCTACGACCAGATTCCACAACATAGGAGTACGCTGGCTAAGTCTCTTGGGGCCTATAATCCCAGAGAACGCACGCGTGTGCGACAGCAGGTTCCCAGCATGGCTTGCGGGCAGCCCCGGTAACAGAGAAGCTTCTCCAACAACAGCGCAAGCTGAGCTCCAAGAAAAGCTTGGAATCAAAATTCTAAATGTTAATCCTCCAGATTTGGACTCACACACCAACAATGTGAAACGGAAGATGTACACTGGAAAACAGCCGCAGAGGAGCATAAAGTTGCTACCTCCTTACCACCTACAACCCAAACTTCAACCGTCACCCTGCAAAACCCCACATCCCATCATAAAGTGGTTAAGCCCTAAAAGGGCAGGTACACGATTGACAAACCTCGGACTGTTCTCAGCCTGCCTGTAGCTCGTCACGACACGGAAATCGGTTTATTCAAGTTGTGGTATTGATGCTATGTGTAGAACTGCTGTTAAAAGCACATCTCAAGCCGACTTCTTGTTGGAGATTTATTTATTTCCATAATAAAAAGCAATAACGCTTATAAGTGGTACCAAATAAACACATAGTTTATGCACATTGGGAAAGCGTCCTCTTGACAATCTTTCATAAAACTGTATGAGACTCAATCCTGAATTATAATCCCATTGCATCTCTCGATAACATCTCAGGTCAATCAATTCACACTGCAACAAAGGGGGAACGTTATCAAATAATCAGTTTATAATTAGTTTGTAGTAAACATACGCAACACCCTTTTCAACAATCTAAGTCGCGGAACCTTAATGTATATTACTCTAATAGACCAGGTAGAATACATGCATTCATTTTAATTGTTCATATTCAGCAATTCTTTAGAAAAGATTTACTTATCATTTCCCGCTTATCCCTAACAATAATTTATTCTTGAAAGCTGCAATTCTATCTGAAATTTGTGTAATAAGAATGTAATTTTCCTAAAGTCCTAAATTTAGCTCACTTAAATGCTATATAATATCTGTTAAGAACGCCAAATCGGAAATCCAATTGAAGTCACTCATCGTGGGTATTTCGTTTCCACCTACACTTTTATTGCTTCAACTGCCACAAAGCATTC